>CM067366.1:32123057-32315557 GCA_034401795.1 Chaetoderma sp. LZ-2023a
AAAAAGATTTTAGAATACAAAGAATTTGTTATGCCATAACCAAAAAACCTGCTAGCTTTTAGCTCATCTGGAAATACAAAAAGAAAAATTGAATAAAAATTAGGAAAATGTAACCGCTTGAAAACGTTTGTGGATTTATACTTTTAAGAAGCTATAGTATAAGTCTGCTAACTTTGGTAAGTATTGTTCAATATATAAGTGTGCAACACGTGTTTTATATAAGCAATTTGCAGCGTACGAAATATCACGATGCCATACACGAGTAGTGAGAGCTGATGACAAATGTGCTCAGCTCAGAATATCCTGAAAAAAGGTCAAAGAAACTTTAGAAGAAAAATAAAATTGCTGAGGATGATATGAGGGCTTATGTATGAGTACTGTATTCTGCGACTGTAAATACTTCATACGGGCGCAAGCAGGCCTTCACTGCGACGTTTATCTTTACCTTCCCCAGGTTCATTCCTTGATAACGCGGCTTACTGGTCCGATGCCGGTCTGATACCTTGCGGTATCGGGCCAGCATCGGCCCAGTCAGCGGCGTTATCTGGGTTCTTGATCTGAATTGTAGCGAGTCATACTTTCTTGAGGTCTTTTCACAGGCTCAGTGCGATCACCTTAACTTCTTCCTTCCTTAGCACATGGCCAAGCATGGACAATCTTTGCTGAGCGACTTTTATGGAGAGGTGGATAATGTATTACACATCTTGCATAGTGTAACGTTGGAAATTATACTGTCCGGTCATGGGCGGATATTGATGGTGAAGAGGTGTTTGGGTGTGTGGGTGTGCGGCCTGTGGGTGGGCGGTATGCGGGATGCGAGCGTGCGTGCGTACGTGCTCGCCCGTGTGTGTTTAGGCATCGCGTTATGAAGGATATATGCGTATGATTGCCACGAGGTTACAAAGTATTGTCCTCAATTCACATTTATGGGAAATTGTTGTACCCTTGTCCCACCGTGGTGAGGTGGATTTTATGTGGATCTGTATTCTAAATGAGTGTTAAAACAGTGTATTCTCATGGCTATTTCTTGTGAATAATTCATCCAATTTGACTCAGGAATCTCAGGAATAAGTCAATCGAGATATTATACCTTAAAATTCACAATACCTCGACACATTTAGTATCATTAGGTTGGACATTTATCAGATAGCAGGGGCCTTTATTTAAAACGCATTTACCGCAACGGGTGGCGTAGTAAACCACATATACCCCCAGCGGGAGAATAAACTGATCCATTTCTAGCGATGGCCCGCCCATTACGAGCTAAGCTCCGACACCTTTTCCGCTTGTTGGAATCAATTCATATAGGCCTGCTTTGAATCCTGTATTCTCAGAATACCATTTGCAACGTGGCTATAAAAGTAGGCTGCTGAATAATTTGAAACTAATTTGACTGGCTGCTGTTGCTGCCTATAGCAGCAACAGCGCCCACTCAAATTATTTTCAAAATGTTCAAAAGAATGTTTATTAAATAATAAATCCATCAGAGACATGCACTTCGTACACTTGACAGAATTTTAAATGTTCATGACAATGTATTGCGACGTCAGCCTACGTGACGTAGCCTACATGTGCCGTAGCGTAATGCTGTATGAGTGTGTGTATGTAAGTGACAGATCGGATCCCTTCAGTGCGCAAAAGGCGTCAACTTATCACGTCACAATGTATCTGTTTCTGGCTATAGACTGTTTGGTTTGAGCGGGCTAGCATGCCCGAGGAGCTATTGCCCATTATTGGCGTTAGTAATGGAATGTATTAGCGGTATTGTGCATCGATATTTAATACCATTACCTCATCCTATACAGAGTGGCTCTGTATCCGATGTCGTGAGTACTTCACCTTATGAGGAGGTTAATCAGCTGAAGAATGTAATAATAAAAGTAATGCGTCGCCCGGAGCGTGTGCTGGAAGAGTGAAGTGACAAAATAACACGAAATGGCAGGACTTCATCAAAGTTTCATGTCGATTCCAACACCCGTAAGAATTCACCTTTCCAGAGTATCCATCTATCAATCTTAATCTGACGTCATATGACGTCATAATCTAACTCTCAATAGTCCGACATTGGTGTACGAATTGTATGTCTCCACTATTTAATAAACACGTCGTTGGATATTTTGAAACTAATTTGACTTGGCGCTATTGCTGACTATATTCAATAGGTTACCTGTATAATTTTCTGGAAATTGATAGTCGGAGAGTTCTGAGATAGATCGATCGATCCCAACACGAGTGAGGTGTGGGTGGAGCTTAGCTAGTGATGGGCAGGGCATAGCAAAAATTTAAAGAGCCATTTTGGTGAGGTGGGGTGGAACTTAGTCAGAAATAGGTGTGGCATAGCGACTGACACCACACAGCAAGCATATGATCTGCAGAATGTGTTTGAAAGCCAGCATCAAATGAGAAACGTGTTTAGCAATGAGCCTCGGTATGACAGATCAAGGACGAAACAGAATTAATAGACCCTTCTCACAATAGCGTATTTTGGAAAATACCTTCCCATAATGCATTGCGCATACCACTTCTGGTGGGTAATCGTGATAGCCGACGCGCAAACAGCATTACTTTACTATTAGATTCAAATACAACGCACTGTAAGCAGTTTATATGAAGGACTAAGTTCCTAGTATTATTGAAGTTATACATCATTGAAAAGTTAAGCCAATTTTCTGTGTTAGATTTCGTAGTTTTGTAAAAGTTAATACAGTTGATTGTGATTTTAAAATAGCCCCTATTGTCCAATTGATTAATGCATCTAGGTATAAGGGTGTATTTTGAAATTGTTACAAAATATAGTGCATTACTGTTTAGACAAATGAAAGAGCTTTCCAATGATGTATGACCTAAATAATATTGTGATTTATTATAGGAACGGTTTAAATTGCGGTGTGTGTTAGTGCAATAGTAACTCAAATCGGGTCAGCTACTTGTTGTCGGTTTTACCAGCCAACAATTGCGCTCTGCCCGTAATGGCGTCAATGCGGTAAAGGTGTATTGCCTTAAGCCCAGTGGATATAGCTAATAAGGACTAGACATGTTGTATTATATGGAGAAGCGACTATTTGACAAACTGTGAAATTCCGGTTGCCAAGTCCTGACCAATCATCAGCCTATATCTTGAGGACCATCATTAATTAAGCATACCATTGCCCTTTATGAACTGGAGTGTCCTATATCTCAGGAGTCTCTCGCGGGTCCGGATCCAACGTCAATACATTATTGTTTTTCCTGTTGAGGATTTGAAACAGGATGTCTTGCCGACACGACGTTTTCCATAGGTCAGATATTTTGTAGATATATAGGATACAGTACAGCTCATGAATAACTTAGAATGTTTCCAAAAATAAAATAAAATGTAATACTGAATATTTTGAACTTAATTTAATCCAATCAAATTAAGTCCAACATATTTAACAGACCATTTATTTTTGCTTTGGGAACAAGTTAAGTTATTTATAAGCTGTACTGTAGATGCGACTGAACTCTTAGATCGATGGATTCCAGGAACACGCTGTCGTCCTGTATTTTTGCTAATATAGAACCGCTGATGTTTTCTCGCTGATGTATTCTCGGAATCCAACATAGCATAGGGCCTACATGTTCAATATTACGAAATGGACCATAATAGTCCTTAGTTTTTTTTCTTAAGTAATATAATAAGAATGTAGGCCTATAGTAAGATTAGAAGTGTCTATAGGCGTGGCTAGATACTGCATAATAGTAATCTGCACAAATCATTAACACTTTAAACGTCAGCATCTCACTGGATAGATCCGATCAGTCACTCCATATGTATGACGTCATAATCAATTACACGATCACAATCAAATTCTCAATGCATGACGTATCTAGGTCTACCGTGAGCATTGAATAGGCCGTTACGTGTATGAATTGTATGCCTTTAGTACTTCATAAACTTTCTGTTGAATATTTAGAAAATAATTTGACTGTGCACTGCGGCTACCATAGCAGCAACAGTACTAAGTCAAATCAGTTTCGAAATATTCAACAGGTTACCTGTATAGTATATATCTTGATATTGTGGTTCTGAGAATGCAGGGTTCGATCGCTCCCAACACGGGTGAAGTGAGGGCGGAGCTTAGCTAAAAATGGACCCCTCTATTGAAAGACATCTTATACCTGTGGATAGATGTTGATTATTTTGAATCTAATTTGACTGGAACCTGTTGCTGTCATCAGCACTGTTTCAATACATTTTAGTAAATTTACTAGAAACTTAAGAAAGTTCCAGCCGCTTGTTGACCAATCATATTCAAGAGTGACAACATCATATTAAGCAGGCCGAAACATAGATATCAGTATTTTCACTAATATATCGACGCATATTGACCATAGGTGGGCATGTTTTTTCGACATATCACCTTCTCCTGACAAAATGTGAATGGCCCTTCATCCCTACTGATATTTCCAAAACATTGCCCCCTTCCAATCAGTGTTTCCAGTAGTCATTGGGGGGGTTGGGGGGTGTCTCCCAGCATCCTGCCACTGGGGCTATTGATGAATTCAGATTTAGCTATGCCCCCTACCCCTACCCCCCCCCCCCCCCCCCACCCCTCTCCCCATATCTAGATAAGTTCCACTTACGCCCTGCCCGTGTTGAGATCGATCACTGTAATCCCTGAATGTAAATTTCAGGAAAACCATACAGGTAAGCTGTTGAATATGTCACGTCTCTATCTATCTGTCTATCTATCTGTCTCTGGAGATACTTGGTTTGATTAGGTCTGGGGAGCTATTGCCCATTATTGGCGTTAGTAATGGAATGTATTAGCGGTATTGTTCGTCGATGTAATATAATTACGTCATACTATATAGTGTGTCTCTGTATCCAATGTCGAGATTACTTCACCTTATCAGGAGGTTAATCAGCTGAACGCGATGTAATCATAAAGATAATGCGTCGCCATGGGCGTGTGCTCGAAGCGTGAAACAACAAAACAACCCGAAATGTCAGGACTTCCTCAAAGTTTCGAATTGATTCAAACATCCTAAAATGCCGGAATCCATATTCCCCCACCCATCTCTAGCTAAGCTCCACCCACACCTCGCCCGTCACGTGTTGGGACTGATCCATCACTGACTATCAATTTCCAGAAATTAAACAGGTAATCTGTTGAATATTTTGAAACTAATTTGATTAGGCGACGTTGCTTCCTATGGCAGCAACACCACCTAGTCAAATTAGTTTCAAAATATTGAACAGCATGTTTATTAAATAGTAAAGACATACAACTCGTACACCAACGCTTAGTCCGTCATCAATTAATGTGTTCGTGGACAAAGTTAGTTATATCATTCATGGCGTAATTGATTATGAAGACCGCCTACACGTCACATAGTTGATTATGATGCCATATGATTGACTGAGAACCGGGAATCCGCCTTTGGGTGGAACCTGACTAGAAATGGGCGTGGCATAGCGCCTGACATCACACACCAATCTTATTATCTGTATAATCTGTTTTCAAGCCAGTAGCAAAGGCTTAATCAATTTTACTGATGAGCCTCGGCATGACAGACCAAGGGCAAATGATCAAATCAGCATTAATTGCCCAGTGGAGGTAGCTAATAAGGACTAGATGTCTTATTATATGAAACAGCGATTATTTGACAAATTGTGAAATTCCGGTTGTCAAGTCCTGACCAATCATCAACCTAGATCTTGCGGACCATCATTATATTACGCATACCTTTATGAACTGGTGTCCCGTATCCCAGGAGTCTCTCGCGCGTCCGGATCCGGCGTCAACACTGTTTTTTCGCCCTTGAGGATTTGAAACAGGATGTCTTGTCGACGCGATGCTTTCCATAGGTCAGATATTTTGTAGATATATAGGGTACAGTGCAGCTCGTGAATAATTTATCAGGTGACCAAAACAAAATAAAATGTACTGTTCACTATTTTGAACTTAATTTAATTGGAGCCATTGCTGCCTAAGGCCTCTCTCTCTCTCTCTCTCTCTGCATAATGAAGCAGCTTCCAATCCAATTAAGTCCAAAATATTCAACAGAATTTGTATTAGTTTCGGAAACCTGTTAAGTTATTTATAAGCAGTATTGTCGATGTGACTGAACTCTCAGATCGATGAATTCCAGGAATACATTGTCGTCCTATGTTTCTTACGAACATTGCACGATGACATATTCCCAGAATCCAACATACCATATTTGTTCGTGAATATTAAGAAAAGGGCCATTATATTCCTTAGTTTGTTTTCTTGAATAGGCCTAATATAATAAGAATGCATAGGTCTAATTGTAACATTAGGCATGTCTTCAGCCATGACTAGATACTTCATAGCGCATGCGTACATATCATTAACCCTTTAAACGACAGCACCTCAATCAGGGTTCATACAGTCGTCGTCGGTTTCCATTCAAGAGCTTTTCAAGGACTTACGTAGCCGTAATTTTAAAATTCTCAAAGGCCTGATACCAGGATGGACATAGGATGGGAAATGGAGGGTACGGGATGGCATGGGGAATACAACTAATAAGGGGCTCTGAGAGTTTGCTAATGCAGAAATGTTCATATTAGATGCTTTGAGATGGCAATTCCTTCATTTTGACTGATGCTTCAGGACAACACTTTTGTACTCAGTGAAAATAATTTGGGTTGAAATAGTCAATTCAAGGGCTTTTTAATGCATTAAAGCAATTTTCAAGCCTTTTCAAGTCACATGTCAATATTCAAGTAATTTTCTTGTTTGTATGAACCCTGTCAATGGATAGATCCGACCAGTCACTCGAGCAGACCGTCATAATCAATTAATCACATGCAGGCTGACGTCACAATGAAAATGCATAATTTATGACGTATTTGGGGGCCTGGTGAACAGTGAATAGTATGTTAAGTGTACGAATAGTATGCCTTTAGTAATTAACCAAATTTATGTTGAATATTTTGAAAATAATTTTACTGGGCTCAGTTGCTGCCATAGCAGCCACTGTAGCAGCAAACAGGACTCGGTCAAATTAGTTTCAAAACGTCACCTGTATAGTAATTAGCATGACATTGGGTTTCTGAGAATTCAGGATTGATCAATCCCAATACTGGCAAAGCGTGCAAAGGCAAGACATCTACACCTGTAGTATGATGTTGAATATTTTGAATATAATTAGACTGGTACCCATTGCTGTCATAGGCGTTGTTGTCGTCGTAGTAGAAGTAGCAGGAATAAAAGCACTGGTTCGATACTTTTAGTGAATTTACTGGTATCTTAAGAAAATACAACGCATCTGTTGACCAATCACGTTCAAGAGTGACAACTTCATGTTAAGCAGGCCAAAACTTAGATATCAGTATTTTCACTAATATATCAATACCTATTGAACAGAGGTGGGCATGTGTTTTTACCTATTAGGTTCTCCTGATAACATTTGAATGGTCCATCATCACTAGCCCTACTGATATTTGCAAAATATTGCTCCCTTCCAATAAGTGGTTCCAGTAGTTATTTTTTGTGGGAAATAAATCATCCAGCATCGTGATGCTGGACCTATTGATGAATCTACTTTAAGCTATGCCCCGCCCATCTTCAGCTAAGCTTCACCCACGCTTTGCCCATATTGGGATCGATCCCTGCACTCTCTGAATGTCAATATCCAGAAAACTATACAGGTAAGCTTTCGAATATTTTGAAACTAATTTCACTGAGTGCTGTAGGTGCCTATGGCAAAGTAGTTTCAAAATATTCAACTTAATGTTTATTAAATTGTAAAGACATACAATATGTACCACGCACTATTAAGCGTTTAACATGGACTAAATCACGTCATTCATGACATAATTCATTATGACATCAGCCTTTATGTGACGTTGTTGAGTATGACACCATATGATTGACTGAGAAATTGGATTTATCCATTAGGCGTTCTGGAACATAGCTCTTCTAGCTATGCCCCGCCCATTTCTAGCTAAGCTCCACCCACTTTTTTACATGTTGGAATCGATTTGAGATTTTGAACCTTGTATTAATTGAATCTAAATTTAAAAGTATACAACTAATTAAGCTGTTGAATACTTTCCAAGTAATTTGAATGGGGGTTGTTTTTGCCATACCTCCCAGTCAAATTAGTTTCAAAATATTCAACATAACGTTTAGTAAATTGTAAATGCATCAGTGAAATTATCATACAATTCGTACAGATTCGTGACAGGCCTTTCAATCTCCATTACACAGTTATGTCATTTTCATTGTGACATCAGCTGACGTATTAGATCATGCCATTAGTTACATCGACACACATCGGATCCTTCCATAAGATTTGAAGATGTGGACAAGAATCTAAAGTATTTCTACAAATAGCGAGATAGCAAAACAAGTGTATACGGGTCTAAAACTCCCTAACATGGCAGCTAGCATGCCAGATGTGCGGGAAAGAAATTTGCATTTTTAGGTCCATCCGTTTCAGTAGTCAGACACATGCAATTTCTATCCATACCTAGGATTTTAAATCTAATAAATTAAACAAACAGATTTATTATACAAATCAGATTTTAATATTTGTCAAAAGATACACATGTTTTGTATAAGGAATGCACAGGTAATATACAGATATAGTTATCTCTGTATTATGAATAAAAATAAAGTATGTAAAATAAAAAAATGTTTGTATATTTTGTAAGAATAATATTATAAAGCAATGCATTGTGTATAGAGAAGCTGGATTGAACCTATTTGGGCAGCCCCCACCTCTGCGATAATTGGTTGAGGGGTGGGGCACTTATTGGTTAGGTCAAGCTGATGATGATGCTACTGCTACTAAATATAATAAATATGTGTTAAAATTCTGTTGAATATTTTGAAACTGATTTGATGAGAACCTGGTCCTGTCTAAAGCAACACCGACTTCCAGTCCAATTAGTTTCAAAACATTCAACGGCTTATGGATATCATGACTGTAAAATTGAGATACTGGGATTTCACGTTAAAATATGCAACATGCAATAACTCTTTCCGATTTTGTAGCCCTTATTTTTGGGGGGCCTGAGGTAGTAGCCCTGTTATCCTTTGCCGTAACGCGTTCATGCCGAAAACCCCTGACCTCTGTAGTGGTCATGAGGAATGCCAATTTCCAGGGTAAAAGAAGACTATTTTTGAAAATTTACCAATGGAATGACTGGCTCGGTAACAGAGCCAGTCATTCCAGTGGTAAATTCTCAAAAATAGTCCTCTCTTGGCCTGAAAATGGACATTTAATTTCAAATATTTAGATTTTCGTTACCAAATTTAGGCACTAAAGGGTTAATCTGGCTCGACAGAGAAATGATTCCTTACAACAGGTAAAGAGAATCCAGATTAGCAGAGATAATTCACTTTTGCTCTTACAGAGCAGAAATTACACATTCTTTGAGGTAAGGAATATTCTTGTCTTGAAATCAAAATACAGTGGTTACAGCAGTTCTGGATCATCGGCAGTTTCGGATCACTATCTTAATCATCAATCAAGTTCCTTGGAACTGGGCTTTGATATACTAATTTTTCTATGTTTGTCAGTAACTTCAGTTTATATTCAACCAAGGAACATAAAAATGTGCATCTCAATTGTGCCAAATGTCCAGTATCTGAACCCTCTTGTGTCATCTTAGCCTTTTAATCGCCAAACAGATCCTCTGTAGTGGTTGTTGAGCAATGTCCATTTACAGGCCAAGAAAACACTATTTTTGAAAATTTACCAGTGAAATGACTGGCTCGGTTACCGAGCCAGTCATTTCACTGGTAAATTTTCAAAAATTAGTCTTCTCTTGGCCTGCAAATAGACACTAAGCGAAAATTTTGATTTACTTGACCCTTTAATCGTCATGCCGACTAAAACACGCTCTTAAAAACTATTTTCCTAAATTCCAGTGTTAAGTTTACAAAAAATGCATTCTTTTGGTTAGCAAATGGTTATTCAATCACTGAGCAAAAATTTGAATTTTCCTGAAAAATCTTGAAACATTATAAGCTTAATCGATAAAAGTAGCATTTTGAGCACATTAAGGCGCCGTTGACATAAGAACTAGCATGTCACAATCGATGCTTCAACCACCAATGTTTTAATCTTGAAAATCAGATCATAGTGGTGTATGCCAAAAATGTTTCTATAGACAGCACATGTTTGTATGTCATTGATGGTTTTGACCTTCTTATTTTTCTCCTGGTGAAAACATGACAATGGCAAAAGACCGGTTTAGAAAAATATTCTTTTATAGTCCTCAAATTGACAGTTAAATGATGTGATCCAGAATTGCCGCATTCGTTTGACTGGTGCTATTGTGAAATCCTTCGAATGGCAAATGTCAAACTAAATCTTTAAATATCTGCATGAAGTACAAATGTGTGTCATCAAAATCTAAAATATTAAATTTAAATTATAAAATAAATTCAATGGAAACAATTGTTTAACCCCTCTTGTGTCCACAGCGCATTAAATCGCTCAAAATACTATTTATTTCAATTAACCATGTAAATGCCAATACTTTTCAAGGAAATGTTGATGTTTTGCAGCTAAAAAGAGTATTTTTGTAAATTTATAACGAAAAATTTACAAAAAATAGATTTCGGTTGTCCTTCAAATAGACATGCGTCAAAACTGTAATCATCAGAAAATTCATATTTCTGCTTAGCCAGTGTCTAATTGCCGGCTAAGAGAATATTTTAGAAAATTTACCACTGGAATGAAGTCATTGAAGTGGTAAATTCTCAAAAATATTCTTCTCTTAGCCTGCAAATGGTAATTTCTCAAGATCACTGCAAAGGTAGGTTTTGACCAACTTGACCATTAAAGGGTTAAGTTGACACAAGAGGAGTTAAGTTGTGATCTGAAACTGCCTGAAATACTGTACTGGTGTTTCACTGGTCAAACGGTCCATCTTTCTTCTGTACATTGTCTAGGTATATTTGATATATGTGAATTAAACAGAATTTGAAAATAAAATCTGATATGTTTTGTCTAAATCAATAAAGGGGTCCATTTCAAGCTGTATCTCACCCATTTCTAACTAATCTCTGCCCCATTTTTTTAACGACTTATTAGAATCGATTTGAAACTTTTAATCCTGAATTTGCAGAATCTACTATTTAATAAACATGCTGTTGAATATTTTGAAACTAATTTGACCGGGCGCTGTTGCTGTCATCGTTTCAAAATATTCAACAGCTTACTTACCTCTGGAAATTGAGTCAGGGAGTTCAGAGATCATTCTATCCCAACATGAGCGAGGTGTGGGTGGAGCTTAGCTAGAGATGGACAGGACATGGCTAAAAGTAGAAAGGTCCCTTGGATTGGAATGCACTGTCTTCCAATCCAACAATGTTCAAAATATTCAGCAGAATATTTCTTACATCGTTTTCATAATTCTACTAACATGTTTCTGTTTTAGAAACATTTTAGCTTATTTATGGGGTGAACTGTACATCTCTTAAGGGGAGACATGAATAACAATATCACAAACAGAATGCAGAAGTAAGCAATTATTGGATAGACAGGGCTAGAAATTGACCTTTCCATTTTTAGTTAAGACCCGCCCATCTCTAGCTAAGCTCCACCTACACCTCGCTGGGATCGATTGATCTCTGAACTCCATGACCATCAATTTCCAGAAAACTATACAGGTAAGCTGTTAAATATTTTGAAACTAATTTGACTTATGGCAGCAATAGTGCCCAGTCAAATTAGTTTCAAAATATTCAAAAGCATGTTTCTTAAATAGTAGAGGCATACAGTTCTTACGTGCCGGACTATTAAGAGTTAAAGACGGGCCTAATAGAATCATTTATGATGTAATGATTATGACATCATCCTACACGCCGCTTAGCTGATTATGACTGCATATGACGTCAAATCATTGATGGGTACTCTAGAAAGGGGAATTAACCACTGATCCTGTGATCTGTAAGCCTTTTTTCACATATGGATCAATAACGGATCACTACGTTATAACAGTAACTGATCCGGCTGGATCACTTAGTTGTAGCCGATATGGTAGAATTAGTTAAGACAACATTCAAACAGGATTTACTGCTTATATTTTATAACCAGTTGGTGTCTTTTTTGGGAAAAATTAGTGTTGGAACTAAAATTGGCTTTTAAGTGGTTTTGAGAAATGTCCATTTGCAGGCTAAGACTATTTTTGAAAATTTACCACTGGCTCAATAAACAGGCCAGTCATTCAAGTGGTAAATTTTCAAAATTAGTCTTCTCTTGTCTCCTAATGGACAATGACAAAGTAAATAGTTTCACTTTCAAACCCATTAAAGGGTTAACCCTTTGAGGGTCATGCCGGCCAAAACCGGCCTCTGTTATGGTCTTGTGGAATATCCATTTACAGGCAAAGAGAATACAATTTTTGAAAATTTATTACTGGAATGATTGGCTCGATAACCGAGCGAGTCATTCCAGTGATAAATTTTCAAAAATTGTATTCTCTGCCTGTAAATGGACATTCAATAAGAAAATATTTAGATTTTCTTGACCAAATTTGACCATTAAAGGGTTAATATCCTTACTAATAATATGATGTGAATTTCAATGCATTCAGAACATTTGACTCATTTTATATGCTGTGCAGTAGAATACGGATCAGAAGAAAATGTCACGGATCTGGGAATTTTCTGATCTATTTATCCGTATGGATTTCTAGCCCTGGACAAATTACACACACTGGACCTCATGGTGAGTATTAACAATTAAACCTTCAGAAACCAGCAACCACAGATTCTATATAATGTATGGAATATTGTTGACTATTTTGAAACTAGTTTGACTGTGAGCTGTTGCAGCATATGGCAGCAAAACAGGTTCAAGTAAAATTAGTTTCAAAATATTCAACAACTTGTATAGTTGTCTTGAGAATTGATAGACTGGAAAGCCAATTCGTTTAGGGTTAAAGATGGGATTACAAAAAAAGCACTTGTCATGCGAGATGCTCAATAAAATCGATGAGAGCAATGATGACGATGATGATGATGATTATGACTATGATGATGATGATAAAGATGATGATGATTATGATTACGATGATGATGATTACGATGATGATGATGAAAAGGATGATGATGATATGATGATTATGATGACAATTATGATGATATGGTGATGAGGATGATGATGATATGATGATGATGTTGATCATGATGATGATAATGATGATACTATTATTGATGAGGATGATGACAACGATGACGATGATGATGATATTAATTTGAAACTATGGCAGCAACAGCTCCCAATCAAATTAGTTGAAAAATATCCAACCAAATGTTTATTGTAACTGTAAATTCATGGAACGTATACGATTTCTACACTTTTATGACAGACTTTTCCTGTTTCTGGATGGGCACAGGTCATTTTGATAGCAACATCAGTTAGCACGCAACGTATTTGATTTTAATGTCAGATACTCGGATAACAGATCCGATCCCTCCATACTGACCACCAGTGTTAAAGAACTGTCATTTCAGGTCATATGAACAGGTGGTCTTCCAAGCAGATTTGACTGCAATGAAGAAATCCAGTTTTAGCCATGCCACGCCCATCTCTAGCTAAGCTCCACCCACACTTCACCCATATTGGGATCGATCGATCCCTGAATTATCTGACTATCAATTTCCAGAAAATTATACAGGTAAGCTGTTGAATATTTTGAAACTAATTTGACTGGGTGCTGTTGCTGCCATAGGCAGCAACAGCACGCAGTCAAATTACTTTCAAAATATACAACAGCATGTTTATTACATAGTTTAGACATACTATTGATACAACAATGCTTAGTCTGTCATCAATTAAGTATTTGTGATGAATATATCTACATCATTCATGACGTAATCGATTATGACACCTATCCTACACGTCACTTAGTTGATTATGATGTCATATGATTGATGGCTAAACTTGAAAGCTCCATTAACATATGTTACTCCGAATCCAGCTAGTGGTCGATCCTTTGTCTTACATGCAAATCATCCAGAATGACACAGGTAATTAAAATTGTTAATTTAATATCACAGACAGACATTTGCAATTTTTACATATAATCTTCTAATATAATTTGCTTTTGTCATTCATGTAGCAGGTGTGTTCTGTATCAAGATAAAGAAGGGAATAATATTTTCATTTAAATATTCATTTAAAAAATGTAATTAAAAAGGTGATTTTGTAAGATATGCAAACTTGCAAGATGATATATATGTTATAAATGATGTTATTAACACAATCCCAATGATTTTTTAAAACAATTTGACTGAAATACCATACCCTAGGTACACATAACTGTAGGGTCACTCAATTATGTAATTAAATGGAAGACCTCGCTTATGTTTTATATCGTGAATTTATATGATTAACAAGAGCTCAGCAAACGGCGCATAATACCCCGACCTGATGACAGACCAATGAATGAGAGCTTTCAGAAAACTGCCATTTCCTCCTCAGACCTATACCTATCATCCTATCAAGTTTCAAAGTGATCCGCTAAACGGTCATGGAGTTATTGTCCGGAAACCAATTTTCAAGATACCCGCTGGTGGCTGTCGGTCATATTGGATTTCAGATCATCTTCTATTTCGAAAGGACGTCAACCAAACCAATAACTTCCTGCAATCTATATTATATAGTAAGAGCTCTCATCCCAGCAAGCCATTGATAATTGTTTAAAGGTTTGACTAGCTGTTGCTATCTCTAATTACGAAGCAACAGCTTCCAGGAAAACTAAAATCTAAATATTTAACGTGATAGGTATTACATATTAAACAATGTTATATATTGGTTCCTATATGACACCACAGATGATCCCCTAGGATGACAAAATGTCAGTGCCCATGAAACAACATTATCCGATATTCAAATGTGACCGATTATGATATAAATATAGGGCGACATTTGGTCATCAATGATTTGGAATCAATGGCAAAATCTATCAAGAAAATGTAACATTTGAGACACGATTAGTCTCCCGTTAACAATAAACTGGTGTATTACAGAGGCTAGTCTTGGCCTTAACGGAGGATTCCAGTTTCTCAATCAATCAAATGACGTCATAATCAACTGCGTGATATGTACGATGACGTCATAATCATTTATGCCATGAATGCTGTAGCTAAGTTCGTCACGAACGATTAATTGATGACACAATTTTTTTATTATTTAATAAACATAACGTTGAATATTTTGAAAATAATTTGACTGGGCACCATAGGCAGCAACAGCACCCAGTCAAATTAGTTTGAAAATATTTAACAGCTTACCTGTATAGTTTTCTGGAAATAGATAGTCAGGGAGTTCAAGGATCGATCGATGGGTGGAGCTTAGCTACAGATGGGCGGGGCATAGCTAAAACTGGATTCCTCCACTGACTCACATAGATGCAACACAGATCGATGCTAGCTATAGATTATCTAAAGTGTGTGCCCAGAGGCGATGCGCGATTGCAACCGCGCATGGATCAGTGCATACATGCATATATTTATGTGTCCATAGGTGTGCGCCTGTTGCGATGTCAAGTTGAAAATAACATAAGCTGTATCAGGGGAATCACTTGTAGTGTGGTCAGGTCAGCCAACACAGCCTGAAACATAGAAATAACAAGAGCTCCGCAAACGGTGCATAATACCCCGCCATGATGACAAACTAATAAATGACAGCTATCAGAAAATATGTATTTCTTCCTCAGACCCATAAGACCAGTAATCCTTATTAAGTGTCAAAGCAATCCGCTAAACGGTCAAGGAGGTATCGTCCGGAAACCAATTTTCAAGATGGCAGCCGCTGACTGGCGGCCTTATTGGATTTCGGACTATCATAAATTTTGATAGGTTTCTTCACCAGACATATTCCAACGGCCCTAGGAAGTGATCCGATAAATAGTAACGGAGATTCCATCCCGAAACCAATTTTCAAGATGGCAGCCCGTGGCTCGTGACCATCTTGGATTTTGAATCAGTGTCGATTTCGATATGTTTCTTCCCAAGACCTAGTCCAACCACTCTACGAGAGGTAGTTGAACCACCCAATGAAGGTTAAAAGCGATCCGATAAACGATAACAGAGTTATCATCTGGAAACCAATTTTCAAGATGGCCACCGGTGGCTGGCGGCCATCTTGGATTTTGGATCATTCTCGATTTTGAGAGGTTTCTCTCGCAGACCTAGTCCAACAACTCTATGAAGTTTCAAAGCGATGCAATAAACGGTAACAGAGTTATCATCAGGAAACCAATTTTCAGGATGGCCATCGGTGGCTGGTGGCCATCTTGGATTTCGTATCATTGTAAATTTTGATAGGTTTCTTCGCCAGACCTAGTCTAACCACTCCATGAAGTTTCAAAGCGATCTGATAAACAGTAACGGTGTTATCATCTGGAAACCAATTTTTAAGATGGACGCCGGTGGCTGGCAGCCATCTTGGATTTCGGATCATCGTCGCTTTCGATAGGTTTCTTCCCCAGACCTAGTCCAACCACCCTATGAAGTTTCAATGCGATCCGGCAAACGGTAACGGAGTTGTCATTCGGAAACCAACTTTCAAGATGGCCACCGGTGGCTGGCGGCCGTCTTGGATTTTGGGGTCATCGTCGATTTCTATCGGTTTCTTCCCAAAACCTATTCCAACCACCATATGAAGTTTCAATGCGATCCGCCAAACGGTAACGGAGTTATCATCCGGAAACCAATTTTCAAGATGGCCATCGGTGGCTGGTGGCCATCTTGGATTTCGGATCATCGTCGATTTCGATAGGCTTCTTCCCAAGACCCAGTTCAACGCCCCTATGGAGCTTCAATGCGATCTGACAAATGGTAATGGAGTTATCATCCGGAAACCACTCTGCCGCACGCATGCCCGCCCGCCCGTGGTTTGGCGGGGTATAAAAACTATGAAATAGAATCATATAGAAAGGAATACCTCATCTCGGATAATCTACAAGAGATATAGGGAGCCATTTCTAGCTATACCCCGCTCATTTCTGGTTAATCTGCGCTCACTCTTCGCCGTGTTGGGATTGATCGATCCCTGAATGCAACAGCACCCAGGCCAATTAGTTTCAAAATATTCAACATGATATTTATTAAATAGTAAAGACATACAATTTGTACAACAATGCATAGTCTGTCTTCAACTATGCGTTTGTGACGTACTTATCTACGTCATTCATGACGGCATAATGATGTCATTGATTGTGCTGTCATTCTACGTCATACAGTTGATTATGACATCATATGATGGATGGATACAATGGAAAGGTCGATTGATTCTAAACTTTGAAACCTGAATTCCAACAATATAAATTTCAAAGAAATTTACACAGCTAAGCTGTTGAATATTTTGAAACTAATTTCACTGGGTACTGCAACAGCCACCAGTTAAATAAGTTTCAAAATATTCAACAGAGTGTTCATTAAATTGTAGATTTATCAAAGACATACAAATCATATGCTTTTGTGACAGACTTTTTTATCTTCATGGCAGCTGTTGAATTTTTTTAGAAATAATTTTATAGGAAGCCATTACTGATTTAGGAAGCAAAGGTTTCCAGTAAAATTAATTTCAAAATATTCAACAGTATGTATATATTTCTTAGACTATGTGAATTCATTGTATTTGGATAATCTGGTTAAGCAATCCGAGATCCAACAAACTAATTTTCTGGGAAGCTGAATTTGAAAACGGTTATTTTGAAACAAAGCTGTGATCTGGCACTCCGGCGTGTAGGCAGTAACAACAACTCTAAGTCTAAATTTTTTTAACTGAGCACTCAACAGGGGATTAACTACAAAACAAATATATACATAACATGCATACAATGTAATGGTAAAACGCTGTCTGTTCTTTTCCCAAACACCATCAACATCCTCCCAGGAAGAACTTGGGAACTGATGAATGCCTTCTGAACGCTTACCTGTAAACTGTTTATATAGACCGCAGGTGAGGTTAATTGAAAAACCACTCACTCACATGTCCAATATTAATTGACAGGAAGGAAACACCTAAGCGCGAGTTTCCTCAGTTTATACATTATGGCTTGTAGACAATACATACGAGTATAATGTATTAGCTGTCTGATTTATTACTAAACTGTTGAAAGGATTATTTTGAAAACAATTTGACTTAAATTCTTTAATTTAATACAAATTATTTTCTGATCAGTCAAGTTATTTTCAAAATAATCAGCAACTATTTTTTAATACTCCCCGTAAAACTATCCTTTTGCGACGGTTAGAATGAAAGCGGTTAACCGTTAAATCATCAAGTGTCGCTCAGAGCCACATTCATTTCCGCCAGTCTTAAGATGAAACATATTTCAGCTTTTAAGCATTTCATTAAGTCTTAGTTAGTCAAGCTGCTTTATATAGGTACGGTCATGTTCAAAGTGAGTACCGCTCTGTATGAAAGATAAATAATTTCAACACATGTGGCTCAAGGTACAAGGAGAGCAATTCCTAAAATAATGTGTTTATTCCACCTTGTGTCAACTTAACCTTTTAATGTTTAACCCCGCCACCCCCCCCCCCCCCACACACACCCACCTCCCCAACACCTACAAAACAAGCCCCACCACCCCACCCCCAAGAACCGTGCCTGTGGTTGGTTGAGGAATTCCCATCTTCAGGTCAAGATTATTTTTGAAAATTTACAACTGGAATGACTGGCTCGATAACAGAGGCAGTCATTTCACTGGTAAATTTGCAAGGCAAGAGATTATTTTTGAAAATTTACAACTGAAATGACTGGCTCGATAACAGAGGCAGTCATTTCACTGGTAAATTTGCAAGGCAAGAGATTATTTTTGAAAATTTACAACTGAAATGACTGACTCGGTAACCAAGCCAGTCATTCCAGTTGTAAATTTTCAAAAAAACAATATTCTATTAGCCAATAAATGGTCACTGACTAAGCACAAATTTGGATTTTCTTGACCATTAACCATTTAATTGTCATGGCGACCAAAACATCCTCTGCAGTGGTCATGAGAAATATCCATTTGCAGACCAACAGAAAGATATTTTTGTAAATTCCAATGGTAAATTTACTGAAATTGTTTTCTCTTGGCCACCAAATGAACATGGATTCACTGGGAAAAAATGTCAGCAGCAACAGGTTCCATTTAAATTATTTTCAAAATATTCATCATAGTAGTTCTTACGCCTTTAACAAACCAGAAAAGACAAATGATTTATATATATGGAAAATCCTCTGTTGAATATTTTGAAACTACTTTGACTGGAATTGCTCAGTAAATGTTAATTTGCAGACCAAAACTCAATAGATTATTTTTGACAAATTAGCACTAGAATGACTGGCTCAGTTATCAAACCACTCATTACAGTCATACATTTATAAAATAGTAATCGCTTGACCTGCAAATGGCCATTCATAAAGACTACTGCAGAGGCCAGTTTTGGCTAGCTTACTCATGAGTTAAGATTAATATAATTAGTCAAAATAAAGAGATAATCAGAGATTATATATTATCATTCTTAATACCTAGCGCACATGGGACAATTTAGCCGAGCTAACGGCCTCGCAAGGTTTTTGCCTCAGCCGGTAGCTCGTGAGCTTCTCGCCGCAGACGATGAGGAATGTGCTGAACAAGTTTCAACTTCACAATTAAAAATATATATAAAAATGAGTATGGTATGAAATCATCACATGTTAAGATTTATTTCGCTTCATTGCGTTGAGGTGCACAAATTAAGTCTCTAAATGTACACAAGTTAAACAATTTCATTTTCACACATTTTGCTGTGAACATGCACCTTAAAACCGCGTGGACATGCTACACGTTTTCATTGGTCAGTTGATTTCTGCAGCTGAGCACATGGCTCAAGATGTCAGCGCATGTAGGTTTTCACCTCGCAAGGCAAAATCTATTAAACACGACAAATATTTTGCTCAAGGCCTCGCGAGGTGAATTCCTCGCCAAAATCATTCATACACAAGAGCTATCAGTTGAGGCAAAAACCTTGCGAGACGGATAGCTCAGCTAGATTGTCCTGTGTGCACTAGACATTATTCTATAAATACCAATTTACGACGGCTATTAACAGGGGAGGTCACTCTTCTTTGTAGTACTCATTCTTTACAGAGTTTTGGCCCATATTGAGTCATAAAGTGTGTTATTTTTTTTAACAACGCTTGTGTCAACAGCGCATTAAAGCACTCAAAATACTATTTATTTCAATTAACCATTTAATTGCAACACCTTTCATGGAAATTTTGATCTATTTTTGTAAATTTATAACGAAAATTTACAAAAAAAATAATTTCTGTTACCCTTCAAATGGACATTCATCAAAAGTCTAATGGTCAAGAAAATTCAAATTTCTACTTAGCCAGTGTCCAATTGCAGACCTAGAAGACTATTTTTGAAAATTTACCACTGGAATGACTGGCTCGGTAACCGAGCCAGTCATTCCAGTGGTAAATTTTCAAATTTCTTAATTTCTCAAGATTTTTTGACCAACTTGACCATTAAGGGTTAAGTTGACACAATAGGCTTTAAATAGAAAACTAGCATGACTAGTAGTGCTATTGTATTAAGTAATTTGATTGAAAAGAAAATTGCAAATTAAATTTGGCATGGTCAAAATTCATTTCTAAAGTTAATAATTTGTAAGTATAATGCTTAAAATCGGAGAATTCTATCACATCATGTTATAAAATAATACTTATGTATAGGACATAGGGGAGATTACTCTTCTTGTCAATAGTGTCCATGTTTACAGAGTTGTTACCCCTGTTGATCTATGAAAAGACTTTCACCAGTAGTGGTCAGGTATTTAAAAAATACAGTTAACAACCCAAAATGTTAATCATATCAATTAAACTTCAATAGCGAAGTACTCTAAAAAATTATAATTTTTTGCAGGCCAAGAGAAGATTTTTGTAAATTTACCACCGGCATTTACAAAAATAGCTTTATGCGAACAAGCATTTCTCAATACCACTACAGAGGTCGTTTTAGCAGGTTTGGACCATCATTCAAGTTTTTACTCAATAAGTGTCCATATACCAGCCAAGATAAGCCTATTTTTGAAAACTCAACATTGGAATGTCTTCTTGACCTGCAAATCGACATTCACTAAGTAAAAGCATCAATGGAGGAATCTAATTTTAGCTATGCACCTCCCATCTCTAGCTAAGCTCCACACGCCTTGCCCATGTTGGGATGAATCGATCCCTGTACTCTCTGAATCCCAATTTCCAGAAAACTATGCAGGTTAACCGTAGAATATTTTGAAACTAATTTGACTGGGTGCAACAAGTCAAATTACATGTAGTTTCAAAATATTCAACAGGATGTTTATTAAATAGTAAATTAAAAGACATGCAATTCATACAACAATGCTTAGTCCGCCATTAATTAAGGGATCATGAAAAACTTAGCTATGTTATTCATGAGGTAATTGGTTATGACATCATCCTATATGTCACGAAGTTGATTATGACATCATATGATTGACGGATTAACTGGAATCCTCCATTATCTGAATAGTTGGGCCAAAAATCAGGTGCCATTATAAACAGGTTTGTTTTTACTGTAAACATCCTAAATAAGTTAACATGCTTCCAAAATAACGACAGAAACATGTTACATGTAGTTAGTACAATTCACCTTTCCAGAGTATCCATCCATCATCTGACCTCGTATGACATCATAATCATCCCAGCGCGTGTATGATGACGTCACAATCATTACGTCACAAAGGGTTCCATATAGACCATCACCAAATCTCAAATACTCCGACACATTGTATGAATTGTATGTCTTTGTAATTCTTTCCTATTTAATAAATAAGCTGTTGAATATTTTGAAACTAATTTGACTGGGCGCTGTTGCTGCCATAGGCAGCAACAACACCCAGTCAAATTAGTTACAAAATATTCAACAGCTTCCCTGTATAGTTTTCAGGAAATTGATAGTTAGGGTATTCGGGGATCGATCAATCCCAACACGGCGAGGTGTGGGTGGAGCTTAGCTAGTGATGGGCGGAGCATAGCTAAAAATGGAAAGATCCATTGTAATCGCGATGTAAGAAATGTTCTATTAAATATTTTGGACAATCATATTAAATCCAAAATGTTCAATAGTACATTTTATTTTGTTTTGGGAACATGTTATTCATGAGCTGTATTGTACATCATTCTGGCTATAATTACCTCTGCCGCGGCGGATGACCTGGCTTTCAACAAGTTTGATTTCCGGAATGAAAATATTGCAACGGCTAAAACTAAAAGAAAATTTCCGTTAGATTACAAAGCAAGATATCGTTTCAAAATTAATGGATGGCTACAATCTGTCACTCAAGCATCTGACGTCTTAATCAATTACGTCACATGTGAGCTGATGTCACAATCATAATGACGTATACTCTGGTCATGAAATCTCATCAGTGTACTAATATATAATAAAGCCTATGTTGAACATTTTGAAACTAATTTGACTGGGAGCTATTACTACCATATGTAACAACACCAACAAGGCCAATTAGCTCTAATATTTTCAACAGCTTATCTATATTGTAAACTTGAAGTTTATATTCTGGGAATTTAGGGTTCAAAGTATATAAATTTATTCCAACGCGTACAAAATGTGGGCGGAGCTTAGCAAGAAATAGGCGGGGCATAGCTAGAAATGGATCCCTCCATTATCTTTTTTAACCATAAAGTCATTGATCGATAACAATGTCAATGTCTGTTATACTATGCTAAGATAAGTAATTGTTCCGTTATGTCCATGATCCCCATTTTGGGGCGATCGGAAAACGACGTCGACCAGGAAAGCGGGGAATTGTGACAGATTCTCGTGGAGAAAGGATGCAAATGTCAGAAATACAAAAGTGTTAATTTGGAAGACATAAACTTTGGTTAATCCTGTCTAGTTTGATAATTCATGCATGTACAGCTTTGGTATTGATGGTTCTACGTGTGTTTGTGTGTAATTATCGTGTAAATAGATTCAACTGTAAATATATTCTGAACAATTCTATCAGCATTCGTTTCGGCCACAGAATTTGGTTTCAGTCGCGAGTTGACAACGGAGGGCGGTTCCAGGAACGCTGTGGAACTCCAGCATCAAAGGAGAAGAATGTTCAAGCCACAGCCAGTCATCAGCTCGGTTTCAACTTGGTGAGTGTTCTTGTTTATGTTTCACTAGATTAAAGTTATCCTGAAGCCTTAAAATTAGAAAATAATTAGAATAAATGGCCCAAGGGCCATACAAGTCATGCTCACCTAGCTGATGAGGAACTGTAAACATGTTTAGATTAATTAATGCACAACAAACATCACTGGTCCATCAGGCAACCATAACTGTTGCCATAGACAGATGGCAATGGTCCTTATCATTATTGACCAATGCGGCAAGCATCCTTACCACTAGCACAACAAGAGCTCAATGGGAGCTATCAGACCAAAACAAGCCATCCTATGATGTTTCAACGTGATCCGCTAAACAGTCATGGAGTTATAGTCTGGAAATCAATTTTCAAGATGGCCGCCAGTGGCTGGCGGCCAAATTGGATTTAGGATCATCTACAGTTTCAATCAGCTTTTTCCTCAGACGTAGTCCTGTCATCCCATGAAGTTTCAAAGCGATCTGCTAAAGACAAATGGAGAAATCAATTTTCAAGATGGTCACCAGTGGCATGGGGCCATCTTGGATTTAGGATCATCGTCAACTCAATAGTTTCTTTCTCCAGAGCTAGTCCAACCACCCTATCAAGTTTTAAAGCAATCCGATAAATGGGAATGGAGTCCGGAAACCAATCTTCAAGCTGGACACCCTTGGTTGGCATCCATCTTGGATTTTTAATTATCGTCGATTTCGATGAGTTTCTTCTCCAGACCTAGTCCAATGACCCTATGAAGTTTCAAAAGTGATCCGATAAACGGTAACAGAGTTATCATACGGAAACCAATCTACCGCCTGTCCGGATGGCACCATCACATAATATCGCGCCAAAATATCTGTGTCCTTGACACTATTGACCAATGGGAAAAGTACCATTGACCAATGGGACAGCCATCCCTGACATTATTGACTCAGCAGATAGCAGATGACATTTGTGGAATTAAATGTCTTGCCTGTCTCCGGTTTGTCACAGTGGCATTGACTTTTGACCTTGTGACCACCATGTTATTATGCTTCTTCCAAACATTATAGGTAACCATGTATTCAATTTTAGTTCCAAAAGGATTAACCAATCCTGAAATACAATTGATTTGCTGAATGGAAAAACTTAAGGTTGAAAAAGCAGAGGTCAAATAGCAATATTAGAATGTCCTTGAACTTTGACCTGGTGACCTTCATGTCACCATCCTGTATCCTCTTGGTATAAGCAACCATGTACCCAAGTTGTGTTCCATTAGGGTTAAGTGATCCCGAAATATAACATGATAAGAGTTGCTAAGCCTAAACACTTAACATTGAAAAATAACAAAGTTTTGTAGAGGTCAGAATGACAATGACCTTCGACATTGTGACTTCATTGTCAACATTATACATGTAGGTAACAATGTATCTAAGCTTAGTTTCAATAAGATTAACCAATCCTGAAAGATAAGCCAATATGTTTTACTAAATGCAAAAACTTAACATTGAAAAAAACAGAGCTTTGTATCAAGGTCACAGTGACCTTGACCATTGACCTCAGTGTCAGCATGATTCTTCCTAACATTATAGGTACCAATGTATCCAAGTTTAGTGCAAATAGGATTAACCAATCCTGAAATATAAGCTAATAAGTTTTGATAAACACAAAAACTTAACATTGCTGACATCGTCGGAAAAGTGGCACTAACAGGACTAGTACCATTAATCAATGGGGCAGCCATACCTGACACTATTGCCATTTGATTGAAGTGTACTAAAGGAACATTTCTGACAAATCTTGTTTTAGTCCATTACCAATTTACGAAATGTGACATAGATTATTTTCCCCATAGATTCAATACTTAAATGCTTTAAAGAGCCAAGAGTTATGGCCCTTATTTGAAGTCGTGGCTACTTCATATTTACAGGGCGAATAGATATTGCCTGAAGGAATATATCTGCTAAATTTGTTTTTGTCAACAATTGACAAAACAAATGTATTTTAACCAAAGGGTTCAATCGTTTAAAGTCTTAATGAACCAGAGTTATGGCCCTTGTTTAAAGCGGCTGCCTCTTTATATTCACATTCCAAATAGACTTTTGACTGAAGAAGCATAAATTTGATTTTGATTTATCAACAATTGACGAAAACATATTTTCCCCATATGGCTCAATACTTAAAAACACCTCAATGAACCCGAGTTATGGCCTTTGTTTAAGGGCGTGATCACTTCATATTCATAGCTCGAATAGATGTTGCTAAGGAACATATATACTAAATTTAGTTGTAATCCTTCAATAAATGACGAAACGTGCCATAAACATATTTTCCCCATAGGCTTCAATACTTTGAAAATATAGCAAGGGCCATAACTCTGCTATTTGTGCGCAGGGCGGCTTTATCTTCATAGCCCTAATAGATATTACCTAAAGGAACATATTTGCCAAATTTTGTCTTAATCCCTTCACAAATGGCCAATGTGCCACAAACATATTTTCCCATAGGCTTCAATACATTGAAAACATAGCAAGGGCCATAACTCTCTTATTTGTCGGCGTGGCCTCTTTATCTTCATAGCCCTAATAGATATTGACAAATGGAACATATCTGCCAAGTTTGGTTTTAATCCATCAACAAATGGTGAAACGTGCAACAATTGTTGACAGATGACGGACAGACAAATCGCGATTGTATAAGCTCACCTAGGTGAGCTAAAATTTCATTAACGATCATCTTCTTCTGAGCCGCCATTTTACTTTGATACTTGTAAGCGCCATTATTTGGGATTCTATTGTTCTCGCTTCTGCCCAATGCTCGGCATAAAACCATTCCCGTAGCGCTAATGCTAGCCATTGTACTGTTGGCCTCCGAGGTGCGCGGATCTACCTGTATAGCTTGTAGTAAGCGAATAGAAGTTGGATTCTAATTGTGTATTTTCTATAGTTGTGAAACTTGCTAGCCTAGATATTTGTATAACAAGTTGACTGATGATTGTAGCAGCAACAACTTTTCCGAAAAGTATTTGTGAAATAATCAGCAGAAAATTCTAGTTAACATTTTGAAAATAATTTGACTGAAAATCGTTGCTGCAACAATTTTCAACCAAATTGTTCTCAAAATAATCATCAGGATGTAAAATGTCAGCAAACCACCTGCACGAGCTGTCATACAGCAACATGCTTACCTACTGACTGAACAGTTTTGAACATATTTCACGTCTAATCCTGACAATGTATACGACACAGGCCTATCGAATCGTACGCACATATGTTAGTTAACCACATTCAAAACCTAGCAATGATTAATCTGGGAATAATATCGTCAGAATGTGTTATTACATTGAAAGTCATACCCATTATTTTGAAAACAATCTGGTTGGAAGTTGTTGCAGCAATGAATTTCAGTCAAGTCATTTTCAAAACATTAGGTAGTAGAACTGGCATTTTCTGGCGATTACTTTGCAAATAATTTGAAGGAAAGTTGTTGCTGCTATCGACAGCAACAATTATCAGTCAAATATCTAGCTTAGCACGTTTCACATTTATAATAGGAAATACACATTTAGAATTGAACTACATGTACTATATAGGCTTACTACACGCTTATACAGGTAGATCCGCTCACCTCGGACTAGCATTAGCATTACGAGAATGGCTTTATATATCTCTAGCTAAGCTCTACCTGCACATCACCTGTGTTAGGATCAATTGATCCCTGCACTCGCTGATTCTCATTTACCAGAAAAACATACAAGTAAGCTGTTGAATATTTTGAGACTAATTTGACTGGGCGCTTCAACTGCGTGTTTATCAGATCAGCACCAGATATGTTCAATGGGATAATATTTACAGATACTTCACTAATTGTCTTCTTGTTACCTGCTAAAATCTCCATTGAGTTATACGCGAGGATTCTGTCCCAGAGAAGAAGCACCTGATCACTGGACAAGTATCCCGAATATGCACGCACCAGCCATTTGAACGCTATTCTCAAACTAATAAAAATAATAAAATTATTCAATCAAAGCTAGTGAAATGAATGATAACATTTCTAATACCATCTTCTAAAACATATGTTTAAGACGCATATTCTATTCACAACAGAATCTGTGAAAATAAAATTGTGTAAAATTATATACTTTTGTGTGTGCGTGCGTGCGCGTGTGAGCATAATGCACAAAAGATGCTCAGTTTTTAAACAGAAAATTAAAAAAACCCACAAAATCCCACATTCTAAGATAATACATAAGCTGTTAAATATTTTGATGATAATTTATCAGGGAGATGATGCTGCTTATGGCTTAGGCCAGCTGACTGACGATCCATTTCTAGCTACCACCTTTTACACGTTGGAATCGATTTGAAACTTTGAAACCTGAAATCGTAGAATAAAAATTCCAAGCTATCTATACACTCTGCTAAGCTAAGCTATTGAACATTTTGAAACTAATTTGACCGCGAACTGTTGCATCTCTGGTATCAACAGCTCCCAGCTAAATTAGTTTCAAAATATTCAACATAATGTTTATTAATTTCTAAGTTCATCAGACATACAATTAGTATGCTTTGGTGAATTACTTTTCAAATTTCGTTCTGATTGTGATGTCAGATAATTAATGTGACATATTTGGTTATGACATCAGATACTTGAGTGACAAAACAGATCCCTCAATTTCAGTTTCTAGCTGTTTCAGTCAAATCATTTTCAAAATTAAAAGCATGCTAAATGTTATGAAGTAACACTTACGGTTGACACGATATTGATCTAAGGTGGAAATATAGCATCGTTTCCTGCGATGTTAATAACCTTTCAAACAGCAAACTCAGTGAAACAATGCCCTACAAAGAAAGATGCCCAAATTTATTTTAAAAATTCAAATATTTACTTAGTCAATGTCCATTTGCAGACCGAGAGAAGACTATTAAAAAAATTTACCACTGGAATGACTGGCTCGGTTATCGAGCCAGTCATTCCAGTGGAAATTTTTTTAAATACTCTTCTCTTAGCTTGTAAATGGACATTCCCAAAGCCCACTAGCAAGGCTTGTTTTCGGTGACTTCGTTAAGATACTGTTAAACTGAATAACAGATAATTGTCATAAGATATTAGAACATCTACCCCACATGCATTTGTGAAAGGCCAAAATCTGCGCACCACAGATAGTGGCCCACATGCCATTGCCGTGTTTAAGATGCAAGAGTGGGCAGAGAATACAGTAAACCAGTTCTTTCTATGCCATGCCGATTTCTTGCTATGCTCCACCCACAATTTGTATGCGTATTTGAATCCATATATAGGCTCTGAGCCGAAAATTCTTGGAATCCCAATTTCAAGATAATATTAATTAATATACAGGTATGCTGTTGAATATTTTGAAGCCAATTTTCCTATGGAAACAAGAACTCCAAATCAAATAACATTCAAAAATATTCAACATACTGTTTATTAAATTATAAATTCAATGAAATTGGAAGCTTTTTCACTACTGAATGTCTATCATTTGCAGACAAAGAGATGACTATGTCTGAAAGTTTACAACCGAAATTTCAGTGGCAAAATTTCAAAAGCCTTCCCCTTGGGGTGCAGATGGACACTTTCAAGAGCACGGCAAAGGCTGGTTTTGTCCGGCTTAACAACTAAATGGTTTATAAATGTCCATTTACAGGCCAAGAGAAGAAAATTTTTAACAATTTACCACTGGAATGACTGGCTCTGCTATCGAGCCAGTCATTCATGTCATTCCAGTTAATGCCAGTCAAATTTTCAACAATAATCTCTTCGTCTGTACACGGACATTTTCTATGAGAAAATTGGAATTTTCTTGAACATATTTCAGTGGTAATGGGGTATGGGAACTCTGACATTGTGGGAGAATTGTCATAGAATGCATTCACAAACAACGTAGTATGTACATTCTTGCGTGCGCACGCATTTTTTCGTTAGTGTACATGCATGTGTGTGGCTGCAATGCATGAATGCTCTCATGCATATCTGTGACTACTAAGTGTCATGATTTTAGCGCCATCGTTTCACTGTTTCTCATGGCATCTAAATTTTGAAGGTCCCAAGGATCTCACAACATGCGATGTGGGGGTCACCAGTTGAAATCTTGCAATCCCAAAGTGAAATCTGTTGTTCCCAAGCAGTATTTCTTATCCATGCTAAAATTAGAGGGTACCATGAACCCACAACTACATGTATGAAATATGGTGGCCACACCCCCCATGCTATCTTTGTACAAAATCCTATAAAACCATTAAGTAAATAACCCTTTTGATCAAGAAAATTGCAATCTTTGCATAGTGAATGTCCGCTTACAAGCCAAGAGAAGACTATTTTTTAAATTTTACCACTGGAATGACTGGCTCGGCTATCGAGCCAGTCATTCCAGTGATAAATTTTCAAAAATAGTCTTCTCTTGGCTTGTCAACAGAAATTCCTAAAGACCACTGCAGAAGCCAGTTTGGGCCATGTGACCATTAAAGGGTTAAGAAGCAATCAATATTTTCGGGGGGTCCAATGGGACCAACTATCACACGTTTTTGGTGTCCCAACCTGCATTTTCAGGCATACCTACCCTCAGAAAAGACCCTTATGAGAATCCCTGCATCATATGTCACACAGCTAATACAGACTACGTGCATATTGTACCTGTGGATGAGATGAGATGGTGTGTAATCTGAACAGGTAGCGCGTATAGAGTTCTCGAAACACAAAATACAACCTGACTGGATCATCGTAGAGGTAACACAGAGGCGCCACTGAAAGAGAACACGTGCAATAGAATGGAGGGATCTGATCTGTCACTCAAGTACCCAACGTCATAATCAGATACGCCGCCTGTTATCTCATGTCACAATCATAATGACGTAGGCCCATTATCAATGTGACTGAATTGACCTTTCCAGTTTTAGCTATGCCCCGCCCATCTCTATCTAAGCTCCACCCACACCATGCTCGTGTTGGGATCGATCGATCTCTGAACTCCCTGGCTATCAATTTCCAGAAAACTATGCAGTAAGCTGTTGAATATTTTGAAGCCTATGGCAGCAACAATGCCCAGTTAAATTAGTTTCAAAATATTTAACAGCATATTTATTAAATTGTAAGGACATACAATTCGTACAGCCTGATGGACTATTAAGTGTTTTAGATGGACTACATCGAGTCTTTCATGATGTTATGATTTTGAAGTCAGCATACATGTCAGGCTGCACGCCACATAGTAGATTATGATGTCATATGATTAACTGAGAAACTGGAATCATGAATTGTTCTGAGAAACTAATACTATATATATCAGCTTCTGTAGTGCTCTTAAGAAATGTCCATTTACCAGTCAAGAGGACTCATTTTGCAAATTTAGTACAGGAATGGCTGCCCAGTAAACGAGTCAGTAATGTTTTCAAAACTAGTCTTCTTCCGGCCTGCAAATGGATATTGACTACATGTATGAAAACATGTAGATGTTCTTAACGAATCCTTACTATTAACAAATTATTTATCATAATAGTAGTAAATGGGTTAATTCAGAACATTTGACTACCTTTAAATATGTTGCGTGGATCAGTGAAAAATATCCAGGATCCGATGGGATCACCATTCAAGAGGTAAATTTCTAGCCCTGCAGAGGATACTGAAATAAACAGATTTGGCTGTACAAATCTTACCATACATAGCAAATCCATGAAATGGTATGATGCCGTTAGGGGGATACGTGACAGCATATTCCTCCATACCCAGCTTGCCTCTGATATACGACTTGGGTGGCTGGGCACTGGATCTGGAGAAGTGGTCCAGCAATGCTGTGTCGCGGGAGAACGGAAGCAGCACCTAGCGGAACACAAATAAGTGCACATGCACTATTGCTGTACTGGTCCACAGAATTATTACCAGCGCCTCAAAGCGCTGAAAAAGATACTTTTATCAATAAACCCTTTAATTTGTCAAGATTTTCCCCATAAAATTGGAAATCTTGCTCAGTGAATGATTATTTGCTTTTATGTAAATTTACCATTTGAATACAGAAAACAAATTTTTCAGGCGTTTTTGGACCGGCTTGTGGATTGGCATTAATGGTAAAAAAATATCTAGATTTTTGCTCAGGTCAGTGTCCATTTGCAGGCCAAAAGATTATTCGTGAAAATGTACTACTGGAATGACTAGCTCGGTAACTGAGCCAGTCATTCCAGTTGTAAATTTTCAGAAATAGTCTTCTCTTGGTCTGTAAATCGACAGTTCTCACGACTACTGCAGGGGACCGTTTCGGCCAGTTTAACCACTACAATGACAACTTGACACGACAGGAGTTAACCCTTTAACACGTATATAAGAAATGATAAATTCTTTATGATTTACGGATTTTTCTGTTGAATATATTAAAACTATTTTTATTGGGAGCTATTCCCTAAGGCAGCAACGTATAACAGCTCCCAGTTGAAGTAGTTTCAAAATATTTACCAGTTTTCCTGTATTGTTGTCTTGAAATCGAAACACCGGCATTTCAAGGATAAACCCTTTAACCCTCGAGTTTTTTCACAAATATTTCAATTTTCTCATAGAAAATATCCATTTGCAGACCAAGAAAAGATTATTTAGAAAATTTACCCATGGAATGACTGGCTCGGCGAGCCAGTCATTCCAGGACAAAATTTAAAAAAATAGCCTTCTGGTCTGCAAATGGACCTTTCTCAAGACCACTGCAGTAACTGTTTTTTGCTGATATGAGTGGTAAAGGGTTAATTCTTTAAGTTGATATTAATTGATATTAAATGGGACTGAGTTTGAGATTCTAGTTATTATATAAACTGAAATTTTGACATATTTTCCAAAAACATTGGTCCCTGAAACCCAAGATAACATTTTTTATTAGCGTCGGATAGTCAAGGGCAGCTAATCACACCATGACAACTAACACACTGGGCATCTCACGCCGAAATATATACATGTAGTACTTCACTTGTAAAGATTTTTTTGCATTAATTAAACTTTACTTATATCTCTTTACGTACCAAACAATATACATGTACATTTACAAAGTCCACCAACAACTTTCAATAAAATTGCTTTCAAAATATTTAGCAGGTCCAGGGACGTAACCCCTGGAATACATTGTATGCAAAAAACTCTGCAGTCAAAAGGTCAATTGGCTTGATATTTATTGTTAATGTGTATGAGTTAAGCCTTCATTTATATGATAAATTAGATTTATAGATCTATCCGATATAACACGTTTTTAAGAGACCATCTTTAATCACTTGATACTTACTTGATACAGGTAGTCTTCAAAGACAAAATAATGATCATCATTTGTGGCAGTCAGCTTAACATCCTTAAAGAGAGGGGGAAAACACTTGTCAAAAGGACACAGGTAAATGCATATATGTATGCATGTGCCTGCAAGAACAAACACAGACACGCACCACGCACGCATGCACACACATGCTCAGAAACACACAGACACACACGTACACAGGCATGCACACACACACACACACGCACACGTGCTCAGAAACACACACACACACATAAGCTCAGAAACACACACAGATGCACGCATACAAACACATGCTCAGAAACACACATTTGAAAGGGACGTTTAACCCTATGAACCTGAAAGGCTGAATAAGAAAAATCATTTACAATTTAATAAATAGCCTGTTAAATATTATAAAACCAATTTGACTAGGAGCTGTTGCTGCTTATGGCTCCCAGTTAACTTAGTTTCAAAATATTCCACAGCTTTCAGGCATGTGTCTGGTATAGTTAGTTACCTTGAAATTGAGCTACAGAGGGTTAATGTTTCTAAAGCCAAAAATTCTAAACCATTTTATATTTTACAATTATATTACTACAATATTTTTTATTTGAATAAACATGTAATATATAATTTGAGATTGATGTAGCAAACACCTAATCCTTTAACCCTTAAATTTCTTTTTTAATTTCAATTTTCTCATATAAAAGGTCCATTTACAAATGAAGAGAAGACTATTTTTGAAAATTTACCACTGGAATGGCTGGCTCGGTTATCGAGCCAGTTATTCGAGTGGTAAATTTTCAAAAAAGTCATCTCTTGGTCTGCAAATGGACATTTCTCAAGACAACTGCAGAGGCCATTTTTGGCTGATATGAGTGTTAAAGGGCTAATCAATATTCTTAAAATGTTTATCAAAGGAGGATTCCACTTTAAATAGATAATTTAATCACGAATGCTTAATTGATGACGGGCTAAGCATTGTTGTACGAATTGTATGTCTTTACTATTTAATAAACATGGTGTTGATTATTTTGAAACCAATTTGACTGGGTGCTGTTGCTGCTATAGGTAGCAACAACACCCAGTCAAATTAGTTTCAAAATATTAAACAGCGTACCAATATAGTTTTCTATAACTTGAGATTCAGGGAGTTCTTTGATCGATCGATCCCAACACGGTCAAGCGTGTGGGTGGAGCTTAGCAAGAGATATCTGGAGCAGAGCTAAAACTGGATTCCTTCATTAAGCAGCTACAGGTGGATAGACAATCATAGATATATAATACGGAAAATTAGTTACCTCTCTCAGTTGTCAAGTTTATTTGAGTTTACACTCAAACAACTTTGGCATCCCAAAGAGGGTACATGTACATAGAACTAATTCTCGTTGTTATGAATAATACTGGGATCGGGAACAACATTTTTGCAAAAATCATGGATATAGTTTTAAACCACAATTCAAGGGGAGTAACTCTATCCAACCCAAAGTGAGCGCAATAGAATTAAGAGTTGTTTCCCGTATATCACTAGGCAATTCCCAGAATGTCATCTCGAGAACCCAGACACAAATTATAAGTATTAATAACAAGTCTTTTGTAATATATCTTTCAATTAAGTGAACTGAACTGATAACACATCTAAGGTACTTATAGCATAGACAATGATAGTTACAATGTCATATCATTGCGGGGTTTGGAAACTTGGGTATGTGTGGCTTCTATGGCAAAATGTATTGATAAATATTGCTGGATAGCATAAAATCACATTTACTTTTTAAAAATCTATCACTGGAATGAATGGCTCAATAAATGAGCCAGTCATTCCAGTGGTAAATTTTAAAAAAAAAGTCTCTTGGCCTGCAAACTGACAGTGAAAAACCAGTTAAAATCTTAGGATTTTATTGATTTCCCTTAACCTTTTCACGACGAAGCCAACGCCAGCTTCTCTGAGGAATGTTCATTTGCAGGCCAAGAGAAGACTATTTTTGAAAATTTACCGCTGGAATGACTGGCTCGATAACCGAGCCAGTCATTACAGTAGTAAATTTTCAAAAGCAGTCTTCTCTTGGCCTGCAAATTGACATCCAATAAGTAAATACTTTAATTTTTTGAACAAATTTAGTAATTAAAGGGTTAATGGCCTAGCGATTTGAGGTGATTTCCACATAAGGGTTACTACATGTATATAAGTCTATGTACAAAACGCCAATAGCTATAACACATACCTTATATAACAGACTGTCAACGAGAAGATCATGTTGTATTGTAGCCGTCTTTAACTGTTCAAAATACACCGGATCCTAAAACACAAGTGAGAAAATTAACACACGTATGTATCTTAAGATCAATGACATAGTATAGAATTTAATACAGTACAATCAAAACGAGCAATCAGTGATTTGAGACCCTCGGCCTCACGATTTTTTTCAGAGGCTGAAGTTGTACAATCCTAACATAGAGTCACGCACACACACTTTTTTTCTTAGCATTTGAGTCAAATCGGACCAATCGTTTCTGAGATACCTGTTGATCTTGATTTGGTCCAACCTGGATCCGAGTTTAAAAAAAAAAATCTAGATCATATTCTAAGCCTGGAAATTCTAGTTTACGGTAAGCACCTTTGCTGTGTTAAAATTTGAGCCAAGTTGGATAAGTAGTTTTTAATTTACCTCTCTACAAAGCGGGATAATCCTGGGGTGTCTGCCTCAGTATATATATAGATTGGTATTTTGGTGTGAACACAACCATACAGGTAAGCTATTGAGTATTTTGGAGCTATGTTGACTGGAAGCTGTTGCTGTCTTTTAGACAGCAACAGCTTCCAGTTAAATTAGTTTCAAAATATTCAACACACTAATGGAAGAATCAAGTTTTAGATATGCTCTGCCAACCTTTAGCTAAGCTCCACCCACACTTTGCCCGTGTTGGGATCGATCGGTCCCTGAACTCCCTGACTATCAATTTCCAGAAAACTATACAGGTATGCTCCTATGGCAACAACAGCGCCCTGTCAAATTAGTTTCAAAATATTCAACAGCATGTTTATTAAATAGTAAAGCCATACAATGTGTACAACAACGCTTAGTCCATCATCAATTAAGTGTTTGTGATGAACTTAGCTACGTCATTCATGACACAATTGATTATGACATCATATGATTGACTGAGAAATTGGAATCCTCTATTATTAGATAAAAAGAATATGTTGTATCGGCATCTATGATATCTAGGTGACACCACACGCACTCACTTCAGGAGATAAAATAGTGGCAAGCGCAGTCTAACATTAACAAGCTACTAAAAAGCAAATAATGTTAATACAGATACATGTAAAGGAGTGTGCCGGGAAGTGAATGATATTCAATCTATCTACCAAAATCTAGCAGGACAATAAAACAGATGAGATTACATGTAGTATCCCTTTAAATATTACACCCAAATTATGGACTACATAGTAATGACATTAACCCGTTCATGACGATGACCGGTCAAAACTGGCCTCTGTAGTGATCATGCAGAATGTCCATTTGCAGGCCAAGAGAAGACTGTTTTAGAAAATTTACCACTGAAATGCCTGGCTCGGTAACCGAGCCAGTCATTCTAGTGGTAAGTTTTCAAAAATACTCTTCTCTTGACCTTCAAACTGGCATTAAATTTAAAAATATTTAGATTTTCTTGACCAAATTTAGCCACTAAAGGGTTAATAAACAAACATATTTTGTTATGAAATCAGAATAATAATAATAATAATAATAATAATAATAATAATAATAATATATTAATTAGTGAAATTGTATTATTTTTGTTATACTTATGAATATTTCCTCACAATATCTTCCGTGTGTATGCCGAGCATCTGCCTCCATAATTCTGCTCTTAGACTGACTGGACAGCCTTTTTTACTGTACTCTTGAGCAACGGGTCCGTGTTCAGCTTTCACAACTAAAATGGAATGGAATACATCATTAATCAGCTATATAAATAAAACTTTTCAAATTAAATTGCATAAATCCTGTATTCAAAATATTAATTTCAAACCCAGGCTAAGAATCACATTTTAACACTTGGCATGGAGCAGCACTGACCATTTGTCAGGCCTACCTAAGACAGACGGCTACAGACACTCCACTCGAAGCAAAAGCTTTTTCGATGTAATTATTTGTTTGGAAATTGAATCTTATTTTAATAGAGAATTATTGTTTGGTTTTGTTAAATTATTAATAAATTTTATAAGAGTATTAAATTTAAAATTCTACATTACAGCTTAGCCCTTTAATGGTCAAGATTGGTCAAGAAAATCTAGATTTATGATTAGTCAATGTCCATTGGCAAGCCAAGAGAAGTCTATTTTTGAAAATTTACCACTGGAATATCTGGCTGGGTTACTGAGCCAAACATTCCAGTGGTAAATTTTCAAAAATAGACTTCTCTTGGCTTGCAACAGGACATTTCTCAAGACAACTACAAAAGCCACTATTTGGTATTCCAATATTTTTAAGAAGCTTATGAGCTAAGTTTTATTTAGTAGTAATTTGACTTGAAAGAACATACATGTAATAATGAATTTCAAATCAGATTTAGTAATTTGTTCATAAATTTCAGATGAAATTGAAAAAAGTCCCAATTAAAAGATATCACTTGTCAAAATTTATTCGAAGATCTGAAGCAAGAAAAGCAGTTTTAATTTAATGGACCTTTCCATTTTTAGCTATGCCCCGCCCATCACTAGCTAAGCTCCACCCACACCTCGCCGTGTTGGGATTTATCGATCCCCAAATGCCCTAGCTATCAATTTCCTGAAAACTATACAGGGAAGCTGTTGAATATTTTGTAACTAATCTGACTGGGTGCTGTTGCTGCCTATGGCAGCAACAGCGCCAAGTCAAATTAGTTTCAAAATATACAACAGAATATTTATTAAATAGTGAAAGCAAACTATTTGTACAACAACGCGTAGACCGTCTTCAAATATGCGTTCGTGACGTACTTATCAACGTCATTCATTATGATGTCATTGTACACATCACGCAGTTAATTATGATGTCATATGATGGGTGGGTACTCTGGAAAGGTGAATTGGCACTAACTTCAGTTATTACCTTTCCTTCCTAATTTTGTCCTTTCATTATCAAACACCTCGGGCGGCACATCATCCGAGTCATCAACACCTGTCTGACATTGATTGATGGAAATGTCACTGAATTGCAACCTCTACAAACAAAATATACAACTGTGAAATATAAGTTATCCCTCCGAGTCCTGTAATGACATAATAACAGTTATTACTAACCTGCAGGTAAGGTAGCGAATAGTGTGCCCGAAAAATAACTCAAACCATGTAAAAATGTGGGGGAAAATCTGTGAAGCTGCTATGAAAGAGGTTAAAATCTTAGTGAATTAACAGTCAATTGAAAAACTTTAAAATTATTGCATTCGTAAAAGAAATTTAACCCACAAAAAATTTGGTAAAAAAAACCTGAAAATATTTTCGCTATTATGCATACCGGTACATAATTTAAATGGCAAAACTGTTTTCTTGAGAATTTGGTGCTGAATTGCTATGAAGAAGGAATCCTTCTATATTTCTGTGCTCCACACGACAAACATATTATGCTGCGTGACATTTGGATGACTATGTGTATGTTGAACCATCCTGCAATTTACAATGGGTTCAATAAAAACTATACACAAACATTGTTTCTCATGGCATCTAAATTTTGGAGGTCCCAGGGATACAACAGCTAGAAATCTAGGGGTCCCAACAAGGAATATGGGGGTACCAACAAGGAATCTGGGGGTCCCAAATTGAAATTTGGGCTTCCCATGCAGTTTTTCTCATCCATGCTAAAAATAGAGCATACCATAGGCTCACAGCTATGAATTATTGGGGTCTAATACTAGATTTTTGTGGGTATGTTTGAGTAAACCCATATAAAACCAAATAGCATATAACAATCATACACAATTTTCAGGGACCCATGGGACCCCACTGCCACAACTTTCGGAGGTCCCAAGTTGCATTTTGGGGGTCTATACCCTCAAAATGACCCATGTGAGAAACCCTGTACAGAAATCACTGGACAAAATACGCTTCAGCAAATAAATTCATCTCGGTAATATTTGTACCTGCATAACTATGTTTCAATTTTACAATAAACAGTTAAATCATACTGTACCAGGTCATGAAGAGTTGGTGTTTTCAATGGAATCTGAATAATCCCCCAATGATGGTGGCACCTGGATATAAAATCAAAGAACATGAATGTACTAGATGTTAATCCTTTAACACTAAAGCTGGCCAAAAAAATGGTTTCTGCATTGGTCTTGTGAAATACCAGTTTCCAGACCAAAAAAAGACCATTTTTGAAAATATACCACTGGAATGACTGGCTCGATAACCGAGTCAGTCATTCCAGTGATAAATTTTCAAAAATATATCCAGCCAAACAAGTATTCCTTTTAACTCTTTCATGGTAAAAAAAACCTAAATTTTGTAGAGTGAATGTCCAGTTACAGGTTAAGAGACAATTATTTCTTTTAATTTACCATTGAAATGCATATATGACTGGCTTGTTTATGAAGCCAATTATTCAAGTGGTAAAATTTAAGAAAAAGTCTTCTCTTGGTTTGTAAATGGACATTAGCTAAGGCCACTGCAGATGCAGGTTTGGGTTGCCTTGACCCGACAAGGGTTAAAAACAGTTCAATTTTCAGCACATAGTACTTAGATAATCAATACTTTAAAGATAAAGGCAGCTAACAAGAATTCTACGGAATTAAATGTCTTGTCTGTCTCCTGTGTGTCACGGTGACCTTGGCCTTTGAGCTTGTAACCTCAATGTTATCATGCTGCCTCCTAACATTATAGTGTTTAGTTACAAACCAATGACCTCACTACTATCATGCTGCCTCGGTATGGTATATGAAACCATGCGCTTCCAGTAAGATTACGCAATACTAAAAATAGGCAAACAAAAACTTAACATTGGAACTACAGACATGACAGAGGTCAGATGGTGACAGTGATCGTGGACCTAGTGATGTCGCTATCAGCACAGCTTCCTTATTGTCTATGGAAGCATGTGTCGAAGATTAGTTATGGTAGTATTAAGTATATATCTGAAATATAAATGTAAATGATTTGCTAAATAGGAAAACTTAAAGTTGGAAAAACAGAGGTCGAATAGCAACGTGATAATGACCTTGACCTTTTAACTGGTGACCTCCCTGTCACTATCCTGCATTCTCATGATATAAGCAACCATGTATCCAAGTTGTGTTCCATTAGGGTTACTCAATCCTGAAATATAACCCGATAACTTAACGTTGAAAAATAACATTTTTGTAGAGGTCAGAAAGAACTTGACTTTTGACTTGGTGACCTCCCTGTCAGTATGATGCATCTGAGCATTATAGGTAACCATGTATCCAAGCTTAGTTGCAATAAGCTTAACCGATCCTGAAATATAAGCTGAGAAGTTTTGCTAAACACAAAAACTTAACATTATTGACGCCGTCATCGTTGTTATCCGAAATGTGATACATATGTCTCACTTTCTGCTTCGCAAGCGGGACAAAAATGGCTTCTAAGTGGTCTCGAGGCATCTCCATAATTTGCAGACCAAGAAAAGACTATGTTTTAAAAACCTACCAATGGAATAGATGTCTCAATAATTGTGAACCAGTAATTTCGGCGGTAAATTTATTAAAAAAGTCTTATCTTCCATGGCATGCAAATGGACATTCACTAACATGACTAAGCACAAACATCAACTTCCTTGACAAATCTTGATCATTCACAAATTAAAGCCATTATTGAAAGCTGTTTACCAGAATTTGAACTACATGTATCATGTGGAAATAAAACTGTATAATTTTAGCAACGGTCACTGCACTTGAAACTCAGGGGTCGGCTTCACAAAGGGTACTTAAGTACACTAAGGTAGTCTCAAGTATGGCGTTAAATGTTAAACGCAGGATTCTGATTGGTCAGTTTTCTACTTTACGACAGGGCGTAACTTACGCACCTTTGGGAAACTGGCCCCTGGTCCACTTACCCTGATAGAATGTTTCCACCAGTGTCATAGTTGTTGTTCTGTAAAGCAATGACCACCTCCAGGAAATCTTTAGGTGCATACACAGGTCGTATCTGACTCAGATCTGAAAATACATACAACTTAAGATGGAATTTGTCTAATATGATTATAATAACAGGATATACACTATATATATATATATATATATATAAAGACCAAATTCTAATCTCCAGTCACAGGTGAATTAAAACACTTGATCAGCCACACACAGGCAGACTATTAGTCTTGATACGGTTGTAATAACTGACCATAACTGAAGACTTGGGTCTAAATGTCGTTCCTTCAGGGCCATTTGACAGGTGGAACTGCGACCTTTGGCCCCAAAAACCAGTTCCACCTGCTATAGATATTTTTCACTGCATTACATGTACAAAAACATTGGAAGAAATTAAAATTTACCTGGTGTATATGCACTAAGTTCAGTCCACTGTTTCTGTATCTCACGTTGGTCTTTCTCAGCTCTCTGAAGCCAAAACACAAGCTACATTGTATTTGCATAGAACATGAGACGATACATACATGTATATTATCCTTATCCCATCTACATGCATTAATCATTTCACCGATGAATTCCCGATATCCCATTTTCAAGGCAACCATACTGTTGAATAGTTTGAAATTAATTTGACTGGAAGCCGTTGCTTCCAGTCAAATTAATTTCAAAATATTCAACAGAATAAGTTTTATATCATAAAGAGTATACTATTTCAAAGATTTGTCGGTGAAAGGGTTAATTATCAAGAACGGACAAAATAAATTTCTGTAGTCATATTGATAAATGTCAATTTGCAAGCCAAGAGGAAGAATATTTTAGAAAACTTACCACAGGAAAAGACTGGCTCGGCTTTAGGTAAATCTTATAAAATTAATACAATAGTTTTCTCTTGGTCTCTCCGAGTCTAGTTAAAATATTCTTGAACAAATTTGAGCATTAAATGATCAAATACAATGACAGTGATATAAATGTATCTAAAATAACTGATAAATTTGTCTGTGACAAACAATATGTAGGAGAGACACTGCGACCATTCAAAACTAGAATCCAGGAGCACCAACGCTCTATCACAAACCTAATAAACACGAGATACGATGACACCATAGTTCTGTAGTTTGGATACTAGCGTTAAGGTTCGTGAGGATTTTTATGAACTGAACCGGTTCATGATACAAATGTCTGAACCACTAATTGGTTCACGAACCTTTTTACTACGCTATTGTATGCGAGAAATTACTCCTAACAGAAAATAACATTTAACGGCAGATAGGTTTCCTGGCTAGATGGTAGAAACACAAATGACAAGTTCTGACAACAAATGTTAGAAGATAATATAAGATTCATAGCCAGATAAGTTCCATTCATGGTCATCTTCGTAAATCACACTTAGAGGACATTCACAGAGATTGTGTGTCTATCAATGGCATATCCCTGAAAAGTAAATTCTTTATGATATAAAACATACTCTGTTGAATATTTTGTAATTAATTTGACTAGAAGCTGTTGCTGCCTTAGGCAGCCACAGCTTCTAGTCAAATTAATTACAAAATATTCAACAGTTTTCAGGTACATGTATGATTTTCCTAAAAATTAAACATGGGAATTCATCGGTAGGGTTAGCCTATGTATGGTTCACGAACCACACGAATCCCATAGCCTAAGTGAACCGAACCATGGTTCGTCATCCTTTGGTTTGCGACTTTCTGAACCAACGAATGTTCGTTACAGCCCTATTGGATACTATTTCCGCAGAAACTATGGACAATCCGTAGGGGTAGCCAGGCCTGGTAAAGGGTCAAGCCTTCATCGATTTCTATCAAATTGAATATGAATCAATGTACATGATTGTATAATGAGTACATGACTAAGTAACCTTACACGTCGTGCTAAAGGTACGCCGAGTTCTGTGCACATACTGTTCAAACTCTTCAAGATTCTCTTCTCCCAATTGGCCTGTAGATAACAACTGGATTTAAGCAAACCATGTGTCAACAGAATGGAGGAATCCAGTTTCAGGTTTTCAGTCAACTATATGACGTCATAATCAACAACCTCACATATACATGTAGGTTGATGTTATAATCAATTACATGTACGTCATGAATGACACAATTTACATGCAGTCCATCTTAAATGTGTAATAATCCGTCAAGCTGTGCGAATTGTATGTCTTTACTATTTAATAAACATGTTGTTGAATATTTTGAAACAAATTTGACTGGGCACTGTTGCTGCCATAGGCAGCAACAGCACCTAGTTAAAATAGTTTCCAGATATTAAACAACTTACCTACATCTATATATAGTTTTCTGCAAATTGAGATTCAGAGAGTACAGGGATCGATCGATCCCAATACAGGCGAAGCATGTGTGGAACTTTTCTACACATAGGCAGGGCATCTAGGTAACACTTGATTCCTCCATTACAATTATACTGTACAGGTATTATTCACACTCAATTAATTGATTATTTAATTATAACAACAACAGGTTCCTCTCAAAGCAGCTTTAAAAACATTCAACAGCTTTTAATCTGGCACACAATTGTCGTTTAATTGATAAACTAGAATTTCATGTGTCAAAGGATTAATAACATAAGAAACATTACCATATGACTGTATTTATCATCTGTAGTGACACCTGAGGTAATTACAATGTACACAATATTGATCTTTGATCAAGAAAGAAAATTCTTGCCAACATACATTGTATATACATGTAGCTGGTAAATTCACCTTTCCATTTTATCCATCCATCACATGATGTCATAATCAACTAAGTGATGTGTAGGCTGACATCATAATCAAGACGTCATGAATGATTCGATATAGCCCGTCTTTAACATTTAACAGTCTGACACGTTGCATGAATTGCATGTTATTACTATTTAATAAACATGCTGTTGAACAATAAAGAAATATTTGTTACCTCTCTGGGATGTAGAAATTGTTTGAGTGTACCGTACCTTACGTGACCATCTCGGTCACTTTTTCAGCAGTAACTGAATTTTGAAATTAATTTGACTGGGTGCTGTTTAAAATGGCACGTAAACATACACATGATAACTAACCTGTGCCTTCCTGAGATGAGCGAGAGGCTCTTTTATACACTCTTCAGGCACAAATGTTCCAAAGCGCACTGGTGGCACCTTCTGTAGTTGAGCAAACACCACATTGCGCAGCTTTTTCTCCCATCCTGTGCAAACATAAAACAGTGAAATTCTATAAAATAAATAATTATATGACATACGTGTATGAAATCCAGGGCTTCATTTCTAGAAAACTGTGGTGAGCTAAGAATTGATATCCATGATCAGTGCTAGGCGAGTGATTGATCCTCTAGCAGAATAAAAATTTGCACATATATTATTGACTTTTAATGATAAAACCGGTCAAAGGTGGCCTCTGCAGTGGTATTGAGGAATGTCCATTTGCAGGCCAAGAGAAGACTATTTTTGAAAATTTATCACTGGAATGACTGGCTCAGTTACTCACTCCAGACTGTAATGGCCCAGGCCGTCCTGCTCACTCCAGACTGTAATGGCCCAGGCCGTCCTGCTCACTCCAGACTGTAATGGTCCAGCCCGTCCTGCTCACTCCATACTGTAATGGCCCAGGCCGTCCTGGTCACTCCAGACTGTAATGGTCCAGCCCGTCCTGCTCACTCCAGACTGTAATGGCCCAGGCCATCCTGCTCACTCCAGACTGTAATGGCCCAGGCCACCCTGCTCACTCCAGACTGTAATGGCCCAGGCTGCCATGCTCACTCCAGAGTGCAATGGCCCAGGCCACCCTGCTCACTGCAAACCGTAATGGCCCAGGCCGCCCTGCTCACTCCAGACTGTAATGGCCCAGGCCGTCCTCACTCCGGACTGTAATGGCCCAGGCAATCCTGCTCACTTCAGACTGTAATGGCCCAGGCCGTCCTCACTCCGGACTGTAATGGCCCAGGCCACCCTGCTCACTCCAGACTGTAATGGCCCAGGCTGCCCTGCTCACTCCAGACTGTAATGGCCCAGCCCGTCCTGCTCACTCCAGACTGAATGGCCCAGGCCACTCTGCTCACTCCAGACTGTAATGGCCCAGGCTGCCCTGCTCACTCCAGACTGTAATGGCCCAGCCTGCCCTGCTCACTCCAGACTGTAATGGCCCAGGCCAGCCTGCTCACTCCATACTGTAATGGCCCAGGCCACTCTGCTCACTACAGACTGTAATGGCCCAGGCCATCCTGCTCAGTCCAGACTGTAATTGCCCAGGTCACTCTGCTCACTCCAGACTGTAATGGCCCAGGCCGTGCTGCTCACCCCAGCCTGTAAAGGCCAAGGCCGCCCTGTTCACTCCAGACTATAATGGCCCAGGCCGTCCTGCTCACTCCAGACTGTAATGGCCCAGGCCGCCCTGCTCACTGCAAACTGTAATGGACCAGGCCTTCCTGCTCACTCCAGACTGTAATCACCCCGGCCATCCTGCTCACTCCAGACTGTAATGGCCCAGGCCATCCTGCTCACTCAAGACTGTAATGGCCCAGGCCGTCCTGCTCACTCCAGACTGTAATGGTCCAGCCCGTCCTGCTCACTCCAGACTGTAATGGCCCAGGCCATCCTGCTCACTCCAGACTGTAATGGCCCAGGCCACCCTGCTCACTCCAGACTGTAATGGCCCAGGCTGCCATGCTCACTCCAGAGTGCAATGGCCCAGGCCACCCTGCTCACTGCAAACTGTAATGGCCCAGGCCGCCCTGCTCACTCCACACCGTACGGGCCCAGCCTGTGCTGCTCACTACAGACTGTAATAGCCCAGGCCATCCTGCTCACTCCAGACTGTAATGGCCCAGGCCACTCTGCTCACTCCAGACTGTAATGGTCCAGGCCATCCTGCTCACTCCAGACTGTAATGGCCCAGGCTGCCATGCTCACCCCAGACTGTAATGGCCCAGACTGCCCTACTCACTCCAGACTGTAATGGTCCAGCCCGTCCTGCTCACTCCAGACTGTAATCGCCCAGGCCATCCTGCTCACTCGACTGTAATGGCCCAGGCCGCCCTGCTCACTCCAGACTGTAATGGCGCAGGCTGCCATGCTCACCCCAGACTGTAATGGCTCAGCCTGCGCTGCTCACTACAGACTGTAATGGCCCAGGCCATCCTGCTCACTCCAGACTGTAATGGCCCAGGCCACTCTGCTCACTCCAGACTGTAATGGCCCAGGCCGTCCTGCTCACCCCAGCCTGTAATGGCCAAGGCCGTCCTGTTCACTCCAAACTGTAATGGCCCAGGCCGCCCTGCTCACTCCAGACTGTAATGGCCAAGGCTGCCCTGCTCACTCCAGACTGTAATGGCCAAGGCCGCCCTGCTCAGTGCAAACTGTAATGGACCAGGCCTTCCTGCTCACTCCAGACTGTAATGGCCCAGGCCATCCTGCTCACTCCAGACTGTAATGGCCCAGGCCAGGCCCGGACTGTACAATGTATAGTAACTGCTTAAATATCTGTAGCAAATTGAGATGCGATACCAGATTAGTTATACCCAGAGTCATTCTTTTTATGCACATGCCTGTCTACCTGTGTGTGTGTGCGTGCGTGCGTGAGCGTGTGTGCGTGCATGCATATGCACACGCGCATGTATGCGTGCACGTATGTGTGTGTGTGTGTGCGCGTATGTGTGCGTGCGTGTGTGTGTGCGCGTACATGTGTGTGTGTCTGTGTGCATGCGTGTCTGACCTGATACTTCAGGATCTACGAGTGATTTTCAAACAAATATGAGTGGGAGGTACATGGGGTCCGGAATAAGCATCTTGATCTATAAGTCAGACATTGTGGTCATCAAAAAGGGAGGGAGGGAAAGTAAAAGCTCCTGCTTGGGGCTTATTGCTGGGGGGGGGGGGGGTGAATACCCGCATTAACCCTGTAACCCTCATATCAACCAAAAATGGCTTGTGCAGGGGTTTTGAGAAAAGTCAATTTGCAGACCAAGAGAAGACTGTTTTTGAAAATTGACCACACGAATGACTGGATCGATAACCAAGCCAGTCATTCCAGCGGTAAAGTTTAAAAAATAGTCTTCTCGTGGTCTGCAAACGGACATTTTCTCTGAGAAAATTGAGTTTCTTGAACAAATTCGAGGGTTAATGGGCTAATCTACATATAGAACATTAATATTTAATTATAATACCTGAATTGACAAGTCCTGTTTGTACACATTTCTTTAGCTCTGAAAGCCTCACACGGTTTTTATCACATTCATCCTGTTTGATAATAATAACAATAAATAATAATAATAATAATAATTAATACTACTAATAATTAAATACAAATACTAACTAGAATGTGTAGTCGATCACACGCCATCGCCGGTACCCAAGCATTCACCAGCTTTGATCTTCTCGCACCCCCACATCACCATACCACACTCCACACGGTTGGGTATCGTGTGACATAACAAATTTGATGACCATAGCCATAGCAACAGAAAAGTGTTCCTCTCTCCTAATTAGGCTTGCGCAATTTCGCGATTCAATCAAAATCGCGAAAGATTTAGCAGACTATAAGATTTTAAAACTCTTAAAATTCAGCAGTAAAAGAATACAGTTATAATCCATTCACGCATGTATCCATTGTGTTTTTTCTTGATCGCTTCACGCATGTGTTCACTAAGTCCTAATCAAAACACAAAGCTCCATGGTAAACCAGCTAACAATAGCGAGGTAACACTAGGCTTGCACGACTTTTCGATTTAATCGTGAAGTTCGATTTATTTTTTAAATCGCAATTTGTACGATGTAATTGAGGAAAAATCAGAAAATCGTCACAAATTTCATGTTTGTTTAAGATCTGACATGTGTACTTTTCCGTCGCATTTTATCAGTACATGACTACAATTATAATCGATTCACGTCTGTGTTCATTGTGTTTATATCCTGCCGTGCCATGCACGTGTTGAATAATTACTAATCACAACACAAAGCGCTACAATAAACAAGCTAACAATAGCGAGGTAACACCTTTGTCATTGAGAAAACCAGCTAGTTACTCGTCGAATCGCCAGATAATTTTCTTTCTTTTGCTACAGACCCTGAGTCTGTCATGAAATGCCACGTATATACTTAGTTGCAGAGTGTTAGGCAATCAGTGAACATAAATTCTTTTTAATTCTAGGGTTAGCAATTTCAGGCGGTGTAATAATTTTTCCTTTTTGATTCAGTTGTCATGTCAAATTAAAGAAAATAAAGTAACAGCATTCCAGATTGTTTGATTTGGAACTGTGAGTTCTGTTGATTACTCTTAAATGTAAATCGTACATTCTGTTCAAAAGCAACCATAAACTGCAGTATAGGACGAGTTTCCGCCATTACACTCGTACCTACTCAAAGCTACCATCCCATGTATGTGAATTGTGCAGTACCTCCCCGGGTACTAATATTAGCGTCTTCGCATTACTCCGGTAATGAGCTAAACTCATCCTACAAAGGGAGGCTATAAGCGGAAGATGATACATCATCTAATTTATAATTTTTTTCTTGGCGACATTTTATCTCAAATTTTGATGAAATAAATAATGTTTATTAAACTATACGCAATATTTAGGCAGTCTGAATTAATAATTTCACTCCCGCGATGATGGGTATAAGGTATATATTAAGCATAGACGTAAGATGGTAAGAATTTGTCGCATGAAATTGTGTTCTAATTTTGTGCTATTTTTGCATCATTTATTTAAACTTTTTCTAGAAATTCAGTCCCAGGTTTGGTGACTTGTCCCGTTACCATGGTTTATACTTTTGGGAATTTGGACCTACGATTTAATCGAAAATCACAATTCTTTTATAAAATCAATCGCGATGTTTCAAAGCAAAAATCGCGCAACCCTACTCCTAATATACACGAAATCATAACCAGTCACAATCATGACAATAAGTACATTGTCCCATATTTAGTTTTTATATATGAAACTTTATTTTAATGGATCCCAAATAATAAATAAAATCTTAGCATAAAACCTAAAACATACCCAACTACATGTAGATGTAGAATATGCAGTAAACGGCATGCTTTAGCAAATCACCACACATTCGCCAACCTTGACATTCTCAACTCACCCTCCCCCACAAGTCACACCCACACACCCCACCGCCAACCAGGAGATCGATTTTTTGATCACCTATGACAACCACCAGGTAAGCTATTGATTGCCAACACTGATGATCTACATGTGCATGTGTGTAACATTGCAGTTTTTCGATGAAGTAAATTTACAGGCCAGGAGAGATCTTTTTTTAAATTTATCCCTGGAATGTCCGGCTTGATAATCGAGCCAGCCATTCCAGTGATCAATGTTCAAAAAATCTCTTGACTTGTGACTGGACATTGACCACATGTATGCCAAACTTTAGATCTTCATTACTATTAGCCCTTTAATGGTCAAAATTGGTCAAGAAAATTTAAATATTATGTCATTGAATGTCCATTTATATGGCAAAAGAATACAATTTTTGAAAATTTACCCCTGGAATGTCTGATTTGGTTATCGAGCCAGTTATTCCAGTAGTAAATTTTCAAAAAATTAAATCCGATCACATTAAAGAGTATTTTTTTAAATTAAAAAGTATGTTTTGAAACATTTTATGCAGCATGAATTATTCACAATTATTTGATTTAATCATATAAATTCATGCTTTACAAAACAATCGTAATTTTCGATCTAATCACGTAATCGCCCAAGCCCTATTTTAGCTACATGTAAACCATAGTTGCACATTAATGCGTGGATTTCTTATAATTCCATACTTTACCAGACTTTCTATTACCTGTGTGTATAAAGCCTGCTCCAGGTGTTCCTCAATGTAGTAGATTTATACATATATGTACATAAGGGAAATAGCCTCTGCAGTGATCTTGAAAAATCATTTGCAGGAGAGTAATTTGTTTTAAAGTTTTGGTATCCAGTTGGAGATTTTCAGAAGTAGCATTCTCTTGGTCTGCAAATGCACTAGTAATTGAAAGAAATTTGAATTTAGATGAGAATCACTGACCATTAATTAACCCTTTAATGGTCAAATTTGGTCAAGAAAATTGAAATAATTGCCTATTGAATGTCCATTTACAGGCCAAGAGATTACAATTTTTGAAAATTTACCACCGGAATGACTGGCTCGATAACCGAGCCAGTCATTCCGGTGGTAAATTTTCAAAAATTGTAATCTCTTGGCCTGTAAATGGACATTCCACAAGACATTTACAGAGGACAATCTTGGCTGGCTTGACCATTAAAGGGTTAAAGACCTTGGCTAGGTTAGAGTATACATATATTAGACTTAAATCTTACCATTGCAGATGACAGCATATCGTAGTACAGCTTAGATTGCTTCAGTTCTTTGTACAGTATCTGCACAGTCTGATGGCTACTTTCTGAGGACATGCTAGAATGGCTAAGATATTGTCCGCTGGACTCGACAAAACTGCAATCCCTTGCAATCTAAAATATTTGTATACATAGAAAATGTTTAAAAAAATAAGAATGTGATGATAATCTATACTATAGTGCTGTGTGGGTCACGAGGATGTAATTGTTCATGAACCAAATCAGTTCATGATATACCTGTTTGGATCACGAACCTGTTTTCAAATGAATGTGCTAAATTTAATGCCTAACTGAAAATAAAATCTAATTACCGTAATTTCTCGACTAAAGGCCGCCCTCGAATATAGGACGCTGTCCCAAATTTGACCAAAATCTGCCCAAAAAACTCTTGTATTCAAGTATAAGACGCTGTTAAATTTAGAAAAAACGTTACCTTTAAAAAATCGAAAATTGGTATAAAAAATAACCATCACTCAGCGCTTTGTTTAATGCATGACTAAAATTATCATGGTGGAAGAGAAATTATTAAATAGGACTGCCTAAATATCGTGTATCTTCAATAAAGATTGTTTATTACATCAAAATCAATCTAATTTTGGCATAAAATGTCCCCTTGAAGCACTGTGTGATCTTATGCGCTAACAGGAGTTGGTTATCTGGCTCTTTTGTGGATGGAGGCGCTGTATAATCTTATGCGTTAACGGGAATTGGTTATAAAACGGGTACGGGAATATTCAGATGGTCACTAGTTGTAATGACTCTTTTGCGTTTGGAGGCGCTGTGTGATCTTATGCGCTAACGGGAGTTGGTTATCTGGCTCTTTTGTGATTGGAGGCGCTGTGTAATCTTATGCGCTAACGGGAGTTAGTTATCAAACGGGTACGGGCACATTCAGTTCCTATCGCACAATGATGATATATAGCAATTTCCGAGTCCAAAATATTTAGATCCGCGTACTCGCTCTAATTAGAATAAAGATCTTTTGCGATTGGAGGAGAATCACGTGATTTATACATGTATCTTTTCTCGACGCAATTTTATGTTAAATTCCGGAATAATTTTGATGTAATAAGTGATATGTATTAAAGAATAAGCAATATTTAGGCGCCCCAATTTAATAATTTCACTTCGGCTTGGTGTTTTTGGAGTATACATTAAACATAGTCGTCAGGCGGCGCGAATTGTCTAGGGTAACATTTAGTTAAATTTCCGTGGTATAATCTGTGACTTTTTAAGAAAGATTTTGACCCAAAAATGTGCGGAAGGACTGTTCTCGATTATAGGACGCACCCCCCCATTCTAGTACATGTATTTTGACAAAAAAACTGCGTCCTTTAGTCGAATTTTAACAGCACTACGCGAATGGTGTTAGTGGCTATGAGCCTGACGGTATCTACTATTTTGTAGATGAAAATCTGAACAATCCAACATGGCTTTCTCAGTTCCTTTTATACCAAAAATGACAACCATCCAGCTATTTTTGAGGCATCTGATTGGTCAGAACTGAAAATAACCTTCAGATGTGGGTTGTTCTACTTGTAAAATAGCATACATTTGCACCACATGACAAGTTTTGGCAACAAATGTTAGAATACAACCGTAGACCAGATTGATCGGTCGATGACACATCATCGCAAATCCCCACATTCAACGCTTTGAACTTTGGACCCAAACCCACAACAGTGACAAGCATAAAATACAAAATTGAGATTCAGTACAAACGATATTTACTGGGAAATTAATGATGGATGCTGACCTGCACACAATCAGATTGGTTCCATCCAGTCAACCAAAAAATCCAATATGGTTACCAAACCTAGAATTTTGATTGGTCCATGACAACTATGTTTTATCAAGGATCAAGTTCTCTTGCAAATAACTTTAATCATCCGTAGTTATCGATGAAATTAAATCTAATGAGTTTCAACCTGAGAATCAGATGTCTTTTTTGAGAACAAGATGGCCGCCAACAAATGGATTGACCAATCAAAATTCTGTATGTGATACAAACTCTGAAGCACGCCACTCTAGAGTCCTGTCCTTCTGCCTGAGTTTGCTTGAAATCGTTCTTGAAAGTGGTTAATGAGGAGTAGCATTTTAACCGATTTTCAGAAATTTTCAGAAAATCCAAGATGGCTGCTGGAAAAATTAGCCAATAAAATTCTGTATATGTGTTCTGAAACCTACCAGCCTAGTATCCATCTAACCAAGTCTGGTTGACATTGTCCAAGCAGTTAATGAGTAGCACTTTAAAGGATTTCCTGCCATTTTTCGGAAAATTCAAGATGGCCACCAAAATGATAGCCCAATCAAAATTCTGTATACAATTTCTGAATAATGTCCTTGAATGTAGGTGGTCCTTCAATCATAGGCCTGGGTGGCCTTCGATGGCCTGCTCATAGCCAAAGCTAAATAGTATTTATTAATCATGAAATAAATAACTTTTGAATCATGAATCTTGAACGGACTTACGCCTGAAGCAGCTTGTGAGTCCCAAGTTTGAATTATTGAATTTGTTAAAATTTAATTAGTCATATTAATAAATTATCTCTTTGAAATGTTTATCTAGTCTGGTTTTGAAGATATCTATGTTTTGGGCTAGCACAATGTTTTCAGGTAGCGAGTTCCAATGTGAGATTACTCGTTCTGAAAAAATGTTTTCTAGTATTGTTGCGCCAAAAATTAGTTTGAATCTCCAGTTTATGACCACTTCGATGCAATAGTAATATAGGTGGTCCACCAGTCTGACCTAGCGGGCCAGTAGACCGAAATAATGACCAAAAATGCCAGCAGCCCAAAAGACCAGTAAATCGGTCAAAAATGCAAGTGGCCGAGAAGACCGGAATTCATCACCCCCTAAACGCTCAGTTTTCTCAGATGGTATAAGTGGCTCATGTAGATATTGTGTGTGTGTATTAGAGCTGGGCGGTATTGATATTTACATGACGGTATCAGTACCATGAAAAAATACCACGGTACCACAGTATACCGTCATCTGAACTTGAGGCATGCTACGAAATTTGAACAATTTTTTCCATTTCCTTTTCACTTCCATCTCCAATCAATGGTAATTATAGGTAAAATAAATAAATCGGCTTCCTGATTTAGAGAAGAAAAACATGGCTATTGCGACTGTTTAGTTTCACGATTTTATTAGGTCACTATTTTTATTGACGTAATATCATTCACGGGAATATCGATCAAAGGGTGTGGTCGACTCGCTAACTATAACCCGCTGTTTGAGACATTGGGGTGCACTATTTTCAATCTGGATTGATCTTGCTATTAATGCGTGCGACCCGCAAACGGTAAATTTTATCTTGGCAGTCGAGCGCTTTGATAAACAGAGTCCAGACAAAATCTGTGAGTATTTAAACGGGGCAAGTGTTGTACTCTTTTATTTCTGTTGGAGTCGTATATTCTGTTACTCGCGAAAACAGGCCTATACACATACATATAACACGACATTGAATATAGCCGATTCCAAAGCTTCTGATAATTACCGAGTACCTGATGTACAGACTCGTTACTCGCCATGCTTCACGTGAACAATGCGTGTAAAAAGTTATTTCCGCGAACTTCCGACGTGTAGCCAGTTGAAAAATGAATTACAAAAACTAAAACACTATAATTTTTAGGTGTCGTTACTTAAACTGGATTTAATCCTTAAAGAAATTTCTTAAAACAAGCCAGAAAAAAAAAAAATAACGACTTCAACGCTGCTCGTTGTTAATAAATTAGCACGTGATCAAAATGGCGTGAGCAAATACTACGTTTTAGTAAATTTTCATCGATAAATTCAGCATAGTAATGTATTTTCCCACGGTCTAGTTAATGAACAACCAATCAAATACGTCTTTGCGAGATGGCTGTTGTGTTTGAATAGCACGCAGTTTGTATGTTATTTTGTTATTCTAGCGTGTTTGTTCGGTGGCAAAATGCTTGGAGTAATAAATTACAAATAATAGAAACGGGAATAGGGAATATATTATAGTGTAATTACTACCGGCGGACGGCCAGAGAATGAGTTTAGATGTTTTAAATAAAGCAATTTTACCGTGAGACTTTCAAGACGTACGTTTGACAAACAATTCTGCCTGTCATTATTTTGTAATTGACGTCTTGATGTTTGTTTTTACAACGACCCTTTCACCTCAACTCGTCTAATAGTTAGGCATGCCTGTATTTTTGGCACTATTAGCACCTATTTACCCTTGGTCAAGTCAGATTTTATGAATATATTTCGCAAATATTGCGCAAACATTATGGACGGTATTTGGAAATGTCAACGGTGACGGTATACCGCGGTCCTCACGGTACTACCGTCAGACCGCCCAGCTCTAGTGTGTACTTGTATCCCTCTATGATGCTACAGTGTATACATCTATGAGGCTTTTTTCACGATACGAAGAAAGCGGTAAAAGTAAGGTATCGTTTTCACGACTGACTTGATCCGTGGAATCTCGAAGCAGAAATACGAACTACAAACCAGAAAATGCCCAAATGTCATTTATGCAAATTGGCGAGGCTTCCCGATCATAATTTCGTGGCAATGTTCTGAATCCACAAGCATTCTAAATCGTGTTAACTTTAGCAATTAATTTGATCGTATTTCAATTTAGACTTTAATTTCAGTCTATGTAAATCGCAGGCGATGACATTCCACTAAAAATATTGATGAGATTTGATCATTCAAATAAGTTTTAAAACTTAACTGGCCACCACCATTATGAAATTTATGAACCAGTGACAATTGGTAACAACGAACCGAGATCAAAACTTCTTTTGTATGTATTGTATGTTAGGGGGTCCATCGATTCATAGGCTGTGCCTTTGATGGACTGCTCATTTTCAATTTACATATACATATATAAAATATGTTATGAAATAAACAACTTTGAACTTTGGTTCCTGGTTCAACGGACAGCGTCAGTAAATATTTGTCTTCTGGAATGTCCAAACACATGAACCATGGACTGCATCAGTCAACCACAAACCAATTCAGTCACGAAAATGGGCCCCATTAGGCCATATAACAGAAATAAACTTGAGTTACCAAAGACTGAAATCCACTGTGCACAAAATCTCATACCGCGGTCACGGAAATATATATTACCACGAAATTCATGTTACACTATTTCGGTAAAGACGTATTATATTAAAATATAAAAAGATTTTTTTGATTTTCTCACGCTTTGAATGGATGATTATCGAATTACATCGGTATATTTGTACAGTTGAATTGCATATCTGTAGCCATCATAAACAAATAAACTTCCGGGATTCTCGCATAGTGCTAACTTTCGCATTCTGTTAATCCAATTCTGTAATAAGGCAAAAAATGTCGATTAACAAGATTAGAGAATATTGGCAGGCTGTTTCAAAGATATAGAATGACCATAGAGCGTGTATGTTAATTCTATTACCTAGTTGAATAAAGTGTCAGATTAATATAGTCAATACAATTTCATTTCTCATAAAAATTTATAAATTTGCCTCTATTCAAATTCTCTTACAATTATCAAAAGAGAATTGAGTCACTTTTTGAGGCTATGTGTATTAATATGCTGAAATAAAGGTTTGAGCATAAGCAACCTACTGCCGTTTTAACTCTATGGGCTGTTCTCAAATGTCGGCTATATTGAGCAATTATCACATCTTGACATAATGGAAGCCAACGTGTTGTGATAAGCGGTCGCCGTTTTTATAGACCCACAGACGCAAATTCGTAATTTTACCACCTTGTTGAGTTGTTCGTATTACCGCAATTGCACACTTTTTTACATGCATAGTTTGGATGCTATCTTCGTACAAACCATGAACAATCCGTAGGTGTTGGCAGGTCTGGCATACTGCCGCATAGCTGACAGAATTTTGCCTGATAAATAGAAAATGTTATTTAGTGTTTAACCTGATTTCGTAGCTATCCGAAAGCCCATAGTAAACGTATGGGAGGGGATAGAATCAATATATAGCAGTGGGATTGATGGATAAAAATCCATATGCCTCCCTATGAATAAAATTAAAATTAAATGCCTTTAGAAAACATTCGAAAACTGGTATTTACATATAATAAATCATTTAAAAAAAAAGAAGTAATATTATATGATAGGTATTTAATGTCACATACATTTTTACGTATATATCTTTTGAGTGACTTAGCTATTACTGTCTTATACGGATAAATTTACGATTTTTCTTAAATCAATCTTCGTTACTTAAGACGCTTCAAATATGGGGAAATACGGACAGATCTTTCCGGATTCTAAGCAAAAGTTTGTGACAATATTGTAGCGCCGATATTGCATTTTGCTGCTTAGTCAGCGCTGGTGTGCAGCTGTCCGTCAATATGAGCATACCGTCCTCGCTTTTCATCAACATGCGTGCGTGCTGGTTGCCCCGAACGTGCGTGGGTGAGTGTGCGCGCACGCTTGGAGATTTAATAACGTTGCTGTCCCGATTGTGGAGGGCAGTCTGAAGACGAAGACGGCAGGATGCTTAGGACAGTTCGAAGTCAAGATTCAAGATTCAAAATTATTTTTATTTCATGCTTAATATATATTATACATCATCACCATCATCAGCATGATCATTTCAAAGGGCATAAGCCATTGGCTTCTTTGCGTCTCGGTGGATTCAATACTACTTCACATACTGTATGCGTGAAAGAGAAGTTGCGAAAAAAGAAAGTATGTGTCTGCTACATATAACTATGCTACAAGATTTACAAATATTTACAGCTTTTGACAGGCTAGGTGACAATGTCCAGGTCGTTATCTGCGGTGTGCCGCCTACAACCAAAACACTTAGTCAGCCCTTAGGTCAGCTGCGGTGTGCCACCTACCAGGAAGACTGGCCCACCAAGTCTGTCTAGCGTGACTAGCCATAAAAATACATATATAATTGGATTTGTTATCACAATACATTTTCAAATTACAGCGTTACTTGAAGGATATGTTGGCGCAGATAACACATCCAATCATTTGAAGTATACTTATTCTATGCAATAATCGTACTGTATATAGGATATAAATGGTACATCATTTTAATGCGATTTAGGTTGGTGTTCCACACCCAAACCATATTACTGCCATGTCAAATTACAATGGGGTATGTGGGCTGTGTAATTACAGCCCTAAACCCAGACGCCTCCAGTTCTACCACGATGCATTTTGAAATAACTATTTTCTTTGCCGGTATGCTGGTGTATGTAACACGCCCAATCATATGAAGTATAATTAGTTCTGTACAAGTTAGTCAAAGGTGAATGTATGGTCTTTAAGATATATGTGTCCAGTTTATGGTTAAACTCATCCATGTTCTTTGCTTCTACTGTGTGTGATGGTAGAGCATTCCATGATGGTGACACTCGCTGAGTAAAGAGAATTGTGCGCGTACTTATGTTGCAGAGGTCTATTCTTATTTTGTATTTGTGGCCTCGTGTTATGCTGCTTGTAGGCTTCCCAAAGAGATTTTCTGGATTGACATTGTACATATTATGCGTGAGTTTGTAGACTTCAATTAAATCTCCTCGAGTCCGGCGATACTTTAGAGAAGACAAGTTGAGCTCCCAGAGTCTGTGTTCGTAGCTGAAGCTCTTTAATCCTGCAGGTAATCTGGTCGCTTGCCTTTGGACATTTTCTATTGACTTTGATTGTCTTACAAGATGTGGTGACCAGACGAGTTGCAATACTCCAGGATGGGGCTGACTAATGTTTTGTACAGTAACAGGAAAGTAGCTGTGTCGATGTGACTAAATGTTCTCTTTATGATGCCCAGTATGCTGTTGGCTTTGTTTACAATGTTGTTGATATGTTTATCGAAGTTTAATTTCTCGTCAATATAGACCCCAAGATACTTCTCGCATATTGTCCTTGATATAGACAGGTGGCTGTCAGTGTCTATCAGTGTCTGTCATGACATATTGCAGTTCAGGGTTGTTTTTCCCGAGATGGAGTATATGCATCTTGGTTGAATTGAACCTGAGTTGGCATTCTAATGACCATTTGTAAGTGAAGTCAATGTTTTTCTGTATGTCAGTTGTTTCTGGGTTCCCAATTATTTTAGTATCATCGGCAAATATTTTACAAATGCATTCAATACAGCCAGGTAAATCATTAATGAATAGTACAAATAATGCTGGACCTAAAACGCTGCGTTGTCTTACTCCACTAGTTACATCTTTGTATTCAGACATTGCAGTATTAACCTGCACTCTCTGCTTTCAGTTACTTAGGAAGCTTCGGATTCAATTGGTCATTGTCTTGCTGATACCGTATGAGTGTAATTTAGTGAGAAGTCTTTCATGTGGAACCGTGTCAAATGCCTTTTTTTAAATCGAGGTAGATCACATCTACGGGTTTGTTGGCATCCGATAATTGGGTTACTACTTCCAGGTATTCTAACAGCTGGGTTTTACATGCTCTTTTAGTTCTGAATCCATGTTGACACTTAGATAATAGGTCACTCATTTCTAAGTGATCCATAATAGCGTCACGCACAAACAATTCTAATACCTTGCATCAGTGGCACTGGAATGGAATTTTGGTTGGGGGGACACCTTGCGGGGGGGGGGGGGGGGGTCCTGCCCCGTAAAATTTTGAAATCTATATGTTGTTAGATGGCCTCTGGTGCATTTCTAGAAGAAAATCTTGATTTTTCATTATCCGTGAAATCCATGCATCTCTGCAGATTCTGTTTGACCCCCCGCTACGTACCTGCACACTATGCACCATTTAAAGGGAAATCATCAGGCTAGAATTGTTGACAATAAAAAATAAAATTACACACTTTTAGAGGCTTATAGTGTGTAGCTCGGTCCCCTGAAACCGAATAAAACCTAAAATATGAAGAATTAATTCCGTCTGAATTAATATGCTATTCTTAGTTGCGAATTTGAATTACACATATGTAGCGAATAAACCCACAGTTGAATTATCTCTTCATACTTTTTTTTATTCTGTTTCAGGACAGCAAGATACACACCATAGGCCTCTAAAAGTATGCAATTCTTTTTTCAACAATCTTAGCGTAGGGATGGGCCTTTAACTCACATATAAGTGATTATCTACTGGTTATATCTTATACCGAGTCGCATTTCTGGTGCCTATGACCCAGTCAATGAAATGGCTTTGCTTGGTTCCCATCTTTTGGGGTAATCTTCCATGAACAACATGGGGAAAATTACAAGATTTAACGGCATAATACTAATAGCATGGAATTTCAACTATTCCATGTCCAAATGCCATCGCATAACGAAAAATCAATATTAGTCCAATTTTGTTAATGGAAAATTCATTGAATTAATGACTGCAAGACACGGATCTGTGTAAAAAATCATTTATGTGGGTTAACTATTTGAAAAATAATCTGTATGGCAACAATAAATTCAAGTCAAATCAGTTTCTTTGGATTTACTTTATTAGTTTAAAGCGCATAGCCTAATAAACATCGTTTTCTGGCCTTAGCTCTTTAGCTAAATAAAAGGAATTCTCTCATAGAAAATGCACATGTACTGATCAGGAAAAGACTACTTGTGAAGATGTATAGCTGCAATGGCTGGGCCGTTTCTAAAGGCAATCATTCCAGTTGTAAAATTTCAAAAAAAGTAGTCTCTTGATCAGTAAATGGATATTCATAACTCTCACGATAATTACAAAAGCCAATGGCTGGTACAAGTGTTAAATTGCTAAAAGGAATTAAAGCAATCTTAATGCGAACCGACTTTGAAAATTAGAAATGACCAAATACTTTTTGGCGCCATTCATTTCGCATGATAAAATCTCTTTTAATGGGTAAATCGTCAATATTGTCAAGAACATCTTGATGGACATGAAGCATTGCTACAGAGTTCAATCGTTGAACAGTCATTGTCGACCGAAGCCAAGTCTTTAGGCGACGCAATGCACTGAATGATCTTTCAGCTTCACATGATGTTGCTGCACGCACCAAAAGCAGACGAATCAATGCCTCTGTTGCGGGAAACAATCCACGTACTTCAGGATGGCAGGTCCTAAGTTTTTCCAGTTGCGGATTAAGGGGGGTGGGGGCGGGGGCTGACTGGGCTGAAGCCAGGGGGCCCCAATATTTAGTGTCCCCCAAAATTAGTTAACAGAAAAAAATCGTTGTCATGATTTTCAATATTGTTTACTACTTTACTTTTGTCAAGAAGATCAAAACGTTTGCTTATTTAAATTAATATCCATTTGCAGACCGGAAGAACACTATTGTTGAAAATTTCTCACTGGAATAACTGACTCGGTAACAGCTCCAATGGTAAAACTGTCACAATAATCTTCTCTTCCTCTGCAAATTGACACTCCTCAGCGAGTCAGTCTTCAGGTCCGATACAGAGCAGCAGAGGCCGGTCTTGACCAGTTTCGTCATGAAAAATTTAGACAATAGCATTTCCTCTTTTAATTTACCGTAATACCTTTACACTGGCACGTGAGACTCCGCGCGCAGCTCGGTCTGCCTCTATCCATTTTGCGGAAAGTGCATAGTTATGGCCTATAATGAAATTGGCATATTTACAGCCAATTACAGGAAATTCCGTTCGAAATTACACAGATACGGGATACCGTCTGATTGCACCGTAATAAAGAGAAAAGCTGACTGTTAGTGTTATTTATTACAGCGCATTGAGTGCATGTTAAACGGGCCATCACATCACACATTTTTTCATCTTGAGAGAATACGGTAAGAATACAATACATTCTCTTGACTCAACATCTGAAGAGGAGTTGGTGCATCCTACACCTATGATGTTTTCATGTACTGACATCGGGTGTAGATGGTAGACCTATTTTGAATTTCTAAAAATCGATTTCGTGAATTATTATTACCTGGTACCCAGTTCCACCTGCTCGCAAGTAGAATCAGGTACCAGTGAATAATAAATGTTTTACGAAAATCGGCCATCCGAATAATCCCATTCATTCCACTAATTTTCTTATTTTCACTAGAAGGAAGATTCCGGCGCTATACGTGTGTTAGAACAATGAATGCATGTATACCAAGTATTTTATTGGCGTATTATTAGCTCACCTGACCCGAAGGGCCACACAAGCTTATGCCATGGCGGCTGTCCGTCAGCTTATGCCATTGCTACTTACCTAGTGACAGTAGTGAGTACTAGTGACCTACCATCCGTGATCCGTCGTCTGGGCCGATTTCATTTATATTTGGCAGGAAGCAATGTCTGCTATAGCAGTAAATTCCTAATAGCCTATGATTTACACATTTTTGTCTTGCGTGATCAGTCATAATGTGTGATGTACATTGTGTATTTTACCGGTGTTGATTAGTGAAATCATTTAGTAGATTGTTGTTTTCCTCACTTAGTATGTCTCAAATTTCTATTTGTTCACTAATGATAATATAATTATATTATAATATAATTCATACAATAATATAATTATATTATTATTAGTTAGCAAATATAATAATTATGAGATATCTTTGTAAACAAGTTAATTGTTCTTACGACGTCACTTGTCACTACACATACTATGTAATTAGATGCTAAATTTCCTTTTTGGTTTCTTTTCAGTCATGCAACGTAACTATCCCAGTGGAGCACAGAAGCGTGCAGCTGCCTTAGAAAAGAAGAAAGGAGAAACAGAGATTGCTGAGAAGACTCCCAAACTTTCATCATTCTTCAAACACACTACGTCTATGAGTGAAGATGTGGAGCATCCCTCTTTATCAAAGACAGGCACTGACGTGGAGACTGCAATCACGACTACTTCACCAAAACCTGTTGTGGACGATGTTGTCATTGACGATCTCCATCTTTGGCCAGAAAAACTCTCTGAAAACTAGCGAAATTACTGGATTCAGCGTGGTTCATCTTCATGTCAACATAAAGATGGCGGCTTTCAGGAATCAGTGGTGCAGCTGGAGAAAGAGTCACAACGCCGGCATTGTACTTTAGCATTGTTTACACATGTTCATGCACGAACAGGGGAACAGTTTGACAGAAACTGGTTATGCTATTCAAAAACCAGTGGTCACGTGTATTGCTTTGTATGCAAGTTGATGTCACCTACGATGAGTAAGCCAACAAGTGGATTCAATGATTGGAAACATGCTCATGAATTGCTTTCAAGCCATGAAATCTCTAAGCAACATCGTGATGCAATGGCAGCACTATGTGCTCGGAAATCATCTAGTCAAATCGACTCTGATCTGATAAAGTGTTATGAAAGTGAAATCCAATATTGGAAACAAGTTCTTCAAAGAATAGTTAGCGTTGTACAATTTCTTTGTATTCGTGGTCTTGGATTTCGTGGCAAGAATGAACTGATAGGCTCATCGAGCAATGGCAACTACCTTGGAATTCTTGAACTACTGAGTCAGTATGACACATTTCTTGCTGAACATATCTCTAAGTATGCGAACAAGGGACGTGGACACACGTCTTATCTGTCTTCAACTATCTGTGAAGAGGTGATAGAGCTTATGGGTCAAAAGGTATTGTCTGTGATTGTTGATGAAATCAAATCCGCAAAGTACTTCTCAATTTCTGTAGACTCCACGCCGGATATCATGCATGTGGACCAGCTAACAGTGATTGTCTGCTATGTTCTACATTCTGGCCCTGTTCAACGATTTATACAGTTCATACCAATGTTTTCCCACACCGGATCAGAAATCGCCCAAATTATTCTTAATTTCCTGGAAGAAAGTGGCATACACATTCAAGATTGCCGTGGCCAGTCATACGACAATGCTGCGAATATGAGCGGGAAGTACAAGGGCGTCCAGGCTATCATTCGTGAGAAGTGCAGTGTTGCTCATTATGTTCCGTGCACAGCACATTCCCTTAATTTAGTTGGAAAAAGTGCAGCAGAAGTTTGTCCTGCTGCAGCCGGATTTTTTTACCTTCTGCAAAGCCTATATGCGTGGCTTGTTGCATCTACCCATCGTTGGAAGGTACATCATGAACACCTGAAAGGTTTACCCATTAGCAAGGCATTGTCTGACACAAGATGGTCAGCCCGACATGATGCTGTAAGGTCTGTAAACAGAGGCTATCATGAGACTATTTCAGCACCGGAAGAATTGGCAAATGATGAAAATCAGTCACGAAACAGCAAACTTGAAGCAGAAGGACTTCTCAAGAAAATTCAACAACTGGAAGTCGCCATCTTACTTGAATTGTGGGACACAATTTTAGAAAGATTTCAGAAAACGAGTCTATCCCTTCAAGAGAGTAGACTGTCTTTGAATTCAGCAGTACATTTGTTGAAATCTCTCCTTGAATTTGTCAAAAGTCAGCGTAGTCAAAGAGTACAAAGAATCATTAAAACGACCACAGAAGAGAAAACGCCAGTTTGATGAGGGTCCATCAGTCGAAACAGTATTTTCACCAAGAGAAAAATTCAAAGTTGAAGTATTTCTTGTCATCATTGACAAACTATCCTCATCTCTCCAACATCGTTTAGATGCGTTCAAGGACGTCCAGGATAAATTTGGTTTTCTTTCCACCCTAACTGAGCCCAGCAACGATGGCATCCGAAGGGCAGCAAATAAGTTAATGGAAGAATATTCAAATGATTTTGAAGATGGGTTTCGTTCTGAATTAGTCCAATTCTCAGAGCTGTTCAAGACTGTCGGTGGACATGAGCATAAAGAAGCACAACGCGCAGCACAAGACACAAGCACAGGGCTGAAAATGCTGTTACTGTTGAATGAGTTCATGTGCACACAAAGCTTTCCAAATGTCCACATCGCACTACGCATCTATCTCTCCATGATGACATCGAACTGCAGTGGAGAACGATCATTTTCAAAGTTGAAAAGAATAAAAAATGAGACTCAGTCTGCTCTCTCTTATGAGTATTGAAAGTGAAATTGTAAACTCACTGAAGTTCCCTGATATTATTGATGACTTCGCCATGAGAAAAGTTCGTAAACGACCAATGTAATAATAAGGTATGTGGATGAAATTCAATATATCTACAAAATTTCAATTCAATAGAATTTCTTGTTTACTTAGACTAGTATTTATCTTGATGAAAGGGCCCTTGTTTGAGCTACAGCCAGGGGCCCCGTGTAACGTTAATCCGCCACTGAGTTTTTCCGCTCCGTCGTGAACTGTTGAGATTTTAAATTTTTCATGAAACATGAGTATTTCCATTTGCAGTTTAGTAACACTAAGTTCTGGAAATTTACCAACCTCGTCTGAGTGTATTTTGCTTTGTAGTGTTTCTTGTAACTGCACATACGATTGCAGACCCTTATTTCGATCTGTGAAACGGTCTGGCAACTGCTCAATTGGTGTATCAATAGCATCATAAAAACAAACGGCGATAGTTTGTCTTTGCGTCAGTTGCCAGGAATGCATCTCCATCACCAGTGCATCGTCTTGGTGGTTTCTCTTTGTCGTGGAACTGTGATTGGTGTGAGTTGGAGTAACTCACTTTTCAACATGTGTTCATGGTAAATGTCGTCAAAAGAGTCACACACTGTTTGTATTGTGGCAACACAAAGATTGACAGCTTCTATCATTCCTTCCAACGTTATAATTCTGCTCTGAAGCACCTTTGACAGTTTCTGAAGTTCAAAGAAGACGATTTTGCTACACTTCAGTGCCAACAAGTTAGCGATCTCTAAAATGTGTAAAATTAATCCATTAGCTTTGGCCTTATGTTCAGTGGTACAGGTGCGTTCGTGCTTTAGTTCCTCCAGGCTATCATGTACGGCACCATACATGTCATGTCAGGCCTGCATAGCCTACACAATGACGCAAAATGTACGATTTGATGGGAAATACATTAGAGGATTAATTAGCAGAATCAGTCACACAGACCATACATATAAATTACGGTCTTGTCTTAGTTTTATGAACCGTCTCTTTCTGGGGCCAGAAGTGTGCTGGGCTTTCTTTTGATAAATTTCAATTTTCTCTTAGAAAATCCCAATTTGCAGACCACGAGAAACATATCTTTTAAGTTTACCTCTGGAATGACTGGCTTGATTATCGAGCCAGTCATTGCAGTTGTAAATTTTCAAAAATAGGCTACTCTTTGTCAAGAAATTGACATTTCTCAAGACTACAGCAAAAGCCGTTTTGGCTGATATAAGTGTTAAATGGATAAATAAAACCATACTTAGCTCTATGTGCCGCGTGCATTGGCTATTTCAATAGGATTTCTTAGAAAAGGCACATCCTCAGGCTGGGATGGTTAAAATAAAAATAATTAAACTGTATACTTTTAGAGGTCTAGTATATATGTGTAACTTGATGTACTGAAACAGAATAAAACTTAACTTATGACGAAGTAATTGTGTCTGAATTAATGCAATTTTCTTAGTTACAAATTTGAATTAAGGATACATATCCCTAATTCAAATTCACATCTAAATGAACGAATAAAGACGCAACGAAATTTTCCCGTCATATTCTTGGTTTTGTTCTGAGTCAGTACATCACGCTACATCTATTAAGTCTCTAAAATTATACAATTTAATTATTTTTATTTTGGATCATCCTAGCCTGGGGATGTGCCCCAGCCCCCAAGTCTTATTTTTTGGTCAGCAAATGGACAATGCACCATTGAATTTTTGCCATTCAAGAGTTAACCCTTTAACACTTAAATTCTGTCAACAAAATTTTGATTTTCTCATACACATATCAATTCATAGACCAAGAGAATGCTATTTTTAGTTGTAAATTTGAACAATAGTCTTCTCTTGGGTCTGCAAATGGACATTTAATAAGACAACTACATAGATCGTTTTGGGCTGATACACGTGTTAACGGGTTAAACTAGAGCTATGTTATAACTAAAGACTAGAGTTAGCTGATATTTAGGATATCCAGATTTCATAAGATAATAATGAACAATGTTACTAACTTCAATGGTTTAAGCTTGCCAAATGGCTGGGGGAGGAGAATTTGATATTTGAAACTGACACTGCTGACCATTAATTTACAATCCATGTGTTTGTTTTAAACATGAAGTCGTAGCCTGGTCTGGTAATACACGCTTGATGAAACCCATTAAAGTTTCAAGTACCTGTCAGAAGATGGACCAGGTGTAAACTTAGATAAGAACCAACTTGTCCAGTTCTTTTACTCGTGTATTCAGTCTGTGTGATTATGTGAATAATATTTTATATCGTCAAACTCGTATTGATTACTTTAATAATGTAAGGGCACATTGGATGTATTCCGTCTCTGCATCTGGCAGCAACCACACCCAGTCAAATTATTTTCGAAACATTTAGCGCATGTCATACTTAGCATCGCGAATCACTGAACTGTCTGTCGTCCAGTGCGTTCATGATGAGCTTGGGGCGCACAGGTGAAGCGGCAATAAATGCTACTTAGGCCTCTCAGAAAAGTCGCCCCCACCCCCCGCCACCCCCCCCCCCCCGCTTCCAGCGCCTATGCCTTGCATAAAATGCAGGGCAAGATAACAGACCTGTAGTAACCAGGATCCTGCATTGTTCCTTTCTTAAAAAAACAAGTTACATTGGCTGTTTTCCATAAGTCCGGAATCACACCTTCTAAAGGTTTGTTAAAATGTATACTCACTGGTATGCCGAATTCTTTGGCTGCCTCCTTCAAAATCCTAAGTGGAATATCATCTGGTCCTGTACTTTTATTTGGTTTTAGTTGATTGTGCTTATTCTCGACTGCAAGCGGCGTAATTAGTATGTCAGCTAGGAAGGGTCCGTCGTTTCTATCATGGAGTTCCGGGATTTTGTCAAGCTTTTCTTTTGGAAAGACGCTGGCAAAAAAAGTTATTTAGTACTTGTACTTTTTCTGTATTAGTCTTGGCAGTAAACCCACTATCTGGACATATTAAGTTTCCAATGCTCTCTTTCAAATGTGATTTGCTCTTAACGTAATTCCAGAGGGCCTCAGGGTGTGTGCTACATCCCGTGGCTATCTTTCTCTCAAATTCTGCTTTTGTATACCAAATCTTTGATGTAGTCAGATTTCTTACTTGTTGGTACTTTCTGTAGTCGCTGCACCTTTCTGACTTTTTAAATTCTTTGCAGGCCTTGCGCTTTTCCTTTATCAATTGATGAACACATTGACGTGTCCAGATATGTCACTTTTTCTTAGGCTCCCTATCAGGCCTCAATTTAGAGATATTGTGCAGTATAGCTTCTGACAGTTTCTGGTAGAGAAATTTACCTGCTTCCACTGTGCTAAGGACATTCATTTCAACCCAGTCTGTATTGTTGAGTTCCTTTCTAAGGTTGGTATACTCGCCTTTGTTTAGAGGAAGTTTACAAGGTTCTTGGTGTGTGCTGTTCTTGAGGAATTCTGGGTATAGCTGAATTATTAAAAGTGGCGTGGTCGCGCTTGCCTAGAGGTGCTTCATGTAGTATGTCTGTAACTATATCTGTGTTATTGGTTAGTACAGGGGCCAAAATATTTGCTGTTTGATTTTCCCTGTGGCGGGTTGGGTCACAGACCATTTGCTGTAGGAAGTTGTCTTGCAAGGTGCTCAGGAATTTTTACTGTGCGGTTCAGAGGTTGTTCCTGTTGTCCAATCTACATTGGGGTAGTTGTAGTCCCCAGCTTTTATGGTATGCTCTCCTTTCTCCTTTTCAACTGTGTCAAGCAAGGGCATTAAATTATCATTGTTATTGCTATCAGAGCTTGGGCTCCTGTATAAATTATCATTGGTATTGCTATCAGAGCTTGGGCTCCTGTATACACATCCGAATATTACTTTTTCATTATTTCTGTTTGACCAAGAGCACCAGATAGATTCTTTAAAGTCTGTGTCATTCAAGGATTCACAGGCATATGCATTAAAGGATGTATGTGTGTACATGATTACTTCCCGTTCTGGCTTCTCATTCATGAACAGATCACGGTGCACTAATTGCAGCTCACTGGGTTGTATTTTAGACTGTGAGTGTTTTGGCAGTACTTCCGTAATGCAGATTATTGCTGGGTTTAGGGTTATTTACTCATATTTTTAGTTCTTCCATTTTGTTGCTCAGGCTGTCGCTGTTTGTGTATATACAGATAGGTGTGCTCTGCAATTTAGTTCTATGTACATGGTTTTCTGAGACTCTTGTAATATGTCAATGTCTTGGACCCCCTTTCTTGGGGTCCAGTTTGACTATTTTACTATTCCGTATAACAAATATATCATTGGAGTTTGATTCCCTGCTTTCCGCTAGCTCTTGTCTTAGTGTGACATGTTCTTTCCGTTCTTGTGGCGACCTTTCCGCATTTATGTAAATCTTGTTTTTTCCATCCTTTCCCTTATTGTATTTAATGGCTGTGTGCAATAGTTTGTCTCTGATTGATTCTGATTTCAGTATGACTTTTATTGGCCATAGTCTGACGCTGTCTTCTTCTTTCTTCCCTAGTCTATGAACTGATTCAATGTCGGTCGGATCTATCTCTGCCAGTTCCATTAGCGTCTGATCTATTTTAATCTTGTCGTCAAATTTCCTATCCGTGTCGGTCTCCTGTTGACTTTCCTCTATATTTATAATTATTGCATTCCTTTTCCTGTTCTGCCAGTCAACTAATGCATCAAAGCTTTCTCTGCCTTTGTCTTTAACCGTTTTTTCTATCTTATCTTCTATGTGCTTTGTTTGATCATCTTTGATGGTGATCTGATGTTCCATTATTGATAGGATCTTGTCTATTTTTGTTTCTAACTTAGTTAACCTGTCCTCCTTCTTGTTTGTATTTGATGCACCACATCTGGAGAGTGTGCAGTTCCAAATTAGTCAAAGGTTTTTCTGTTGCACTACTTTATAGTCAGTATTTGTAATATCCTGACATTTTGTGTGATACCATACGTCACACTTGTCGCACTGCAGGGCTATATCATTTTTCTTAACCTCTATCGAGCATAGTCCGAATCGGCAGTCACTGATGGACTGTCTTCTGTCATCGCTTTGGTTACCATGGTTACCCCCTTGGCCATGCTTGGGCTCGCAGAATCTTTTCTAGTGCCTGCCATGGTAGACATGCCAGTTGAGGCAAAATAATATCATTCAAAGTTGGGCAGCCCAGCAAAGGCAGAGCCTATATATGAATCGATGGACTCCTGCACATAAACACTGTTTAGATGTACATGTATATGTATGTTATTAGTCCCATAAAACAAGACATTGCAATAGTTCAGTTCAGTTCAGTTCAGTTCAGTTAAGTAGATCCCTCCTTTGTATAGGAGCACCTCCTTCAGGAGTAACATAGTAGCCCTGCACGTACACGAATCATGTCAATCTCATTAAGTTTAGCTATTCTTGTGCAGTTCAGGACATAGTATAGTATTGTCTGAACATGGCTTTTAATCCCCCTGTTTAAGACTATATGCTAGGCCTCAACGTGGCGCAGGGGTGTAACCCACTGGGTGTCAACCCAGACATTTGGATGGGCTAACCAGAGCAGTATGCACAACGCTAATGAAATGACACTTGGAGATCGAATCAACCGAAATGGTGCTCGCCCTGTGAGGATCCGCAAGGCAGGTGCAGCGCTGGGCTCCACGCCTCGAAGGAGCACACCCTCAGCTACTGGAGGTCCCATCAACTCGTCTTATGGAGCCAGGGGACGAAGATGGAGAGCTACTGGCCAACCGAAAGAGAAGACCGGGCCCTAAGAGAACCACAGTATCAACATCATCCACTGGAATGCGGAAGGGGTTACCAACAAAAAATCAGAGCTCGAACAGTTCTTGTACGAAAACAACATTGATAACTGCTGCATCCAGGAGACACACCTGCAAGAAGGAAAACCATTTAAGATCAGAGGTTTCCAAATTTTCCGGTGTGATCGAAGAGGAAGAAAGAAAGGCGGAGTGATCACCTTGGCCCGAAACAGCGTGAACGCCAGCCAGATCAAAACCTTTATGGAAGAGGCAGAATATATCAAGATCAAGGTAACAACCAGCAACTCTGTGATTGATATTGTCAATTATGACTGCCCTAATGACAAGAATCTCTCACTTGACACAATCCAAGTCCCTGACTGCCACTTCCTCATTGCGAGAGACTGTAATAGCCAGTCCCAGAGCTGGGGATACAGAACACGTGATAAATGAGGAGAAGACATTGAAGCATGGCAAGATGAAAAGCATCTTTTACTTGTCAACGATCCCACAGATCAGCCTACCTTCTACTAACGCCGGACTTGGCATTTTGTACAGACGACATTCACAGAGGAAGCGACCACCGCCCAGTCCTCCTCTCTCTTTCTGGAAGTATTTCGACAAGTTCACCTCAACATCCAAGGTGGAACTACAAAAAGGCAAATTGGAGTCTGTTCGGCATTCGTTCCAATGAGCTTACCCAAAATATAGCAGTAAAAGGGAGAAACATCAACAATGTGGTCAAGGAATTTAATTCAAGTATCCTCAAGGCTGCCAACAAAACGATTCCTCGAGGGTTCAGGAAAAACTTCGCCCCTACTGGACAACAAAACTGCAAGCAGCACATAATAAACTAGACAAGGCCAGAGAAGATACAGAGGGTAATTCCTGTCATGAAAACCACTTCATCCTACAACAAACTAAAGCCAGGTATCTAAAGACCAAGCTGGAGGCCAAAAGAAGAAGCTGGAGGGAAAAGACGGCAGGGTTTAATTTAGAGAGAGACACCACAAAGCTATGGAGACTGACTAAAGCACTGACTGATGAGGGTGTCGGGGCAGAGAAGATTCCTCTTGAAGAAGATGGACAAACACTGACAGGAAAGATGGCTGCAGATGTCTTTGCAAAGGCATATGCAAAAGAAAGCAACATTTCTATACCATGAATGCGTCAAAAAGAGGTTAGAAAAGAGCAAAAGGAAAGAACAGACACCGGCACTCACGATGCAATGAAAGTTGACATTAGTTTAGCAGAACTGAAGAAGGCTATCCACCAATTGAAGAAGAAGAAATCTCCTGGGCCAGATGGCATTACGAATGAAATGATCAAACACCTTGGTAATGCATCTCTTCGCAAGTTGCTAGACATCTTTAATCTCAGTTGGACCAATGGAGAGGTTCCTCAGTCCTGGAAGGAAGCCAGAATGACTCCTATTCTGAAAAAAGGGAAGAACAAGACGAAAGTGCTGAGCTAACATCCTATCAGTCTTACAAGCTGCATATGCAAGACCATGGAGCACATCATCAACCAGCGGTTGCAGTGGTACCTGGAGTCAGAGAACATTATAGTTTCAGAGCACGCCGGCTCCAGACGATACAGGAGCACGGAAGATCAAACAACACATCTTGCACAGGTCATAGAGGACACTTTTCAAGCCAAGAAGGTGATGCTAGCTGCCTTTATCGATATGCAGACGGCATTTGACAAGGTGTGGAAGGATGGCCTCCTCGTGAAGCTCCGGCGCACAGGCATCGGTGGCAACATGTTCCGGTGGACCAAGTCATACCTACACAATCGCAGAGCTAGAGTGCTGGTGGATGGACAATCTGGACAGAATGTATTGCTGAGACAAGGGTGCCACAAGGTGGAGTATTATCACCAACTCTGTTCATACGCTTCATTAATGACATTGTAACAGAGCTGCCCAATGGGACCCAAGCAGCCCTTTCTGCAGATGACCTCGTACTCTGGTGCACCGAGGAGTACACAACGACTGCCACGTACAGAATGCAGCTCGCCTTGGAAAGAATTACAGCTTAGGCCAATCGCTGGTGTATTACCATCAACAAAGAAAAATCATCAGCCTTGCTATTCTCACTGTCCACCAAAACCAAGGTTGGCAATGTGACACTGGGCGGTACTCCACTCGAGTACGAGGACCAGCAGACATACCTGGGAGTCACCTATGACAGAAGATTAACATGGAAGGAGCACATCCAGAACGCAGAGGCAAAGGCCAGAAGAAAGCTAAACATCATGAGGAAGCTGGCAGGAACAAAGTGGAGTGCTAATGAAAGGATCCTCAAGACCATCTACCTAGGTGCCGTACGACCACACCTAGAGTATGGATCCAGCTCATGGATGACAGCAGCTAAATCTCATCAACAGAACCTCGACAGAGTACAAAACCAGGCACAGCGCATCATCACTGGTGGAATGAGATCAACACTAATAGAAACAATGGAACAGACAGCAGGCATCCCCCCCCCCACTTAGCAAAGGAAGGGAATGCAAAGCACTGATACAAGCTGCAAAGTTCAAATCGTTCAACAACCACCCGATGAAGATCATGCAAGCACAGCTGTCATCAGGAAGACTTAAAAGATCAAGTTTTGTGAAAGAGACAAAAACACTTCAAAGGAAATACCAAGAAATGTTGCCAGCACAAATAGAAGACCCAAGCCACACCCTTGATCCTCCACCCTGGGAAAACAGACTAGAGAGCAGAGCTATTCGCACCACAGTACCTCATCTCACAACCACAGATGAACACAGTGATGTGAGCAAGAAGGCGCTGACCCTAGCCATGCTGGAAGAAATGTACCCTCAGGGGACATGGATAAGGATCTACAGAGATGGGTCAGCCAAAGATGCAATTAGGAGCGGAGGTGCCGGACTGCACATACAGTATCCAAATGGACATGAGTCAGCTGCAATACCGACAGGCAAACACTGCACAAACTACAGAGCTGAAGTCGAAGCACTGGTTCATGCAGCTAATACCATCAGCAGAACAGCGGACCCTATTGCACAGATTGCCTTTTTATCTGATGCCCGCTTCGTCCTTGAGGCTATCATCAAAGGTAAGCTGCCACAACTTGAAGAAGCACTACAAACCAGCAAATGCTTTCGGATAGCGCTGCAGTGGATCCCCTCACACTGTGGAGTCCAAGGAAATGAGGAGGCAGACAAGATGGCAAAAGTGGGTGCAGAAGAGAATCAGACAGAAAACATGGTTACCCAGACAGAGATGAGGACTATCATCAAGTCACTTAATAGAACACCTCAATCAGAAGATGCCTACCATCATCTCTCGAGGCCAGAGCAAGTGACCATTTTTCGTCTTAGAACTGGACACACCAGACTAAACCAACACATGTACAGGCGGTTCCACCTTACGACATCGCCCACTTGTCCTTGTGGAGAAGCAGAACAGACCACAGAGCACATACTTCAATGTTGCAGTACGTATCAGCTGCTGAGAGAAGAGATCTGGCCTTTGTCAACCTCTTTTCTTGAACAGCTGTTTGGGCCTGTGGAAGAACTGCAGAAAACCACAGATTTCATCTTGAGAACGCCTCTCCAAGTGTGATACCAGCGATCGAAAAGAAGAAGAAGAAATCTGGCCATGCAGAGCCAAGGCTCCTTCCTCATGTATGTAGATGGGTTCACGAGAAATGTGGTTAGAGTTTCACTGTGTGACCAGACGTGGATGGAATTTATGGTACACATGCCTCAGAGACATGAACGGATTAACAGCATATATTTCCTCCGGACATCCTTTAGAGCATGGCAAGCAGTTAGGAAGTGTGAGCTGTTTTCTGGTACATCCTGGCATAGAAGACAGGTAAGATCAACCTCGTGCTTATTGAACTTTAGTCTGTTTGATTGCAGGATGGAACAGCCGGTTAGGATTCGTACCTGGATAGAGAGTCTACAGATATCACGTGGACATGTGGTTAATGTATCAATTGCTGGATGTGGTAGATGGCAGCTAGCTGGATAAGAGTGTTGAAACTGCAGTGACGAGTATAGTTGAATTTGCTGATTTAGTTGCATGGACCATATTCTGTCAACATTTCTTTTAGCTTTGCGCTTCCATGGCCCTCTGTGTGGTGGATTTTCAATAAAGTCATGTATGGTGGGTAAATCATATTTCGTGAGAATTTTTCTTAGCTCGGCAAACCAGCTGTTTTGGAAGAATCTTTTAATGATCGTCTGTCGCAGGGCAATAGGGAAGAGTATACTTTGCGAATCTGCAATGATATTCCTGAAAAGAGTGAGTTTCTGCAGGTCAATCTGCGCCTCAATAGGCAGTGTCCCGAGAAGAAGATATGGCGACGGGTAGGCAACACGTTCTGGCAAGGCAATGATCTGTATGAGAGTTCTGTGAAAGAATCGCTCCAGTAGGGTCAGTTCTGCCTTGTTTAGAAGTAGAATGTCCATGCCATAGAAGGATTGGAAGTACATAAATCTCAAGTAGATGTAGAGAGGCGAGTTGCGCTATGCCATTGATGCCATGTAGACCCGCTCCCATGAGTGAGTAAGTAAGGGGCCCTTCTGCCTTTCTTAATGTTCTCTTCTACTGTTGCCTTTGCACTACTGAGGTTGTCTGTTCTGTGTATGTCTAAATGCAGAGCTTGTCCCAGAGCTAATAATTCTTCGCCATTCAATGGCATTACTGGTTTCTGGGTTTTTTCAGTATGACAGAAAGGCACATTTGGAAGACTGCAGCTGAGATCAGACTGGCATCGTCTGCACAGGTATATATAAGGTGGCAGCTAATTCAAGCATACGTACAATAATATTAATGCCTGCATAGGCGCAAACACAGGATGGTACAAAAAATATTTTTGTACCATATTGTCATGATTGTCCTAGAGGGTTCTACATATAAACGATCTTCATAATATTTCGTAAATAGCTTCCATCTAGGATATTTGGTGTAGATACAGGGTTTTTAATATGGTACATTGGGAGAGGGGTGGGAGGGGTGAGTGGGTGTGTGATCAACAATGACATAGCAGATTACAGTGAGAAAGTTGTTGGTGGGCATGGCTGTAGATAGTGTGGCGCGGATCGACCGGTCAGGTATAGACCATCTCAGCCTGTCTAGGTACGGAACGGCCAGACCGAATATGTTCCAAGCACACCCTCTTGGGTAGGACAGTAGGCATGTATGAAGTCATATGAGAGAGGTTCTAAAATGACAAAGTCCGTAAGATCGTCTAGCGCACATGCACTGGTGTCAGAGATTGCCTACCAATGCCAATTAGCGTTGGAGAGAATGGCATCATATTTTCTACCGAGTTGGTACATGTAATTTATTTAAACTATACATTTCTCGTCGTCCTTGGTATCGATCATAACCAGAATGAAGCAAGGATTCCAAACCTTTTTACCATTTTTAAATCGTATTTCGACCTCAGTCAGGGGACATTGCCTATGTGGTGCTTCGCATCTTGTGACCCATCAGGATGTATCCGCATCACATAACTTGTAACTGTAGCCCCTCAGACCTACAGGGAAGCTACAAACCTCTGCACCAGTACGGAACTTTCCAACCACTATTTAAATTACTAACTCTTTGAATAAACGTGACCAGCTAATAGCCATCTACATCCGCAATAGTTCTTCTTCACCATTCCTGAGAATCAGCCGCTTCAGACAGTTTGTCAACAGATTCTTCTAGCAGCTAACCTCTGCAGCATGAGATCTCATGTTTCGAATATGTGACGCTTCAACTACATGGATTCTAGAACTTTTTCCATACCGATGATTAATAGGTACTCCGTAATTGTATTAATTTATTAATTTCTTTATAAGGTACTGATGACTAACAGGTACGACACGGTCGTCTGAGACCAGATTTTTATAGTTTACACATTTTAACTGTATATATTTATTTTGATTTTGTGCCGATGACTAACAGGCACCGTCAAGGTCGTGTGACCTCTCATTTTACTGTACTGTGATAGTTAGCTACATGGCAGTAGCCATTCTAGTTATATGTTCTGCTTATTTCATACAAAAACATTAGAACCGCGGTTCACTAGGCTACACAATACAACAACAACAACCACACCAATTTGTTCCCAAACAGCATCAATTTTTCAGCAAGGTCGCTGTTCATGTTCTCACTATGCGAAGCTGACATGCGGCCGAATAAACCTGGACTATTTTAGCCTAAGGCCTCTTATTCTTATGAATATACGAGTAATTGTCTCTGTCTACGCTCCTCCAGCCTCAGTGCTTAATAATTGTGTGGCATTCTCTCCGCCCCGTTGGTTAGAACTGACTTTGAAACCATTGGCGTTTTCAGCGCGGTTAGAATCAAAGTGTCGATGACCACAAAGAATCCCCGTATCTTTGGATACTCGCTAGCTTAGATAACCACGCCACAGTAGGAAGCACTGCGAACATATTATAATTACTGGCCTACATTGCACCTCTGGGCGATTTTACATGACCCTAATGACAGGTAAAATGTTAATCACTGGCTGCAGATCTCACATGGCCCGCCCCCGACATGCTAGGTGATGGGCAGGATACAGATCTCCATCTAACGATACAAGTGACTGGGTGCGGTCATAGACCCACCACGCCCTCATGGGAATGTTACTATAGTTGGATATATGTCTCTTATTCCCCACCATAAACCTACACGTGCTTTTCAACGCTTATGTGATGTGAATTGTCCCTGTGCTGTTATATGTGGTCATGATGCGGTGGTAACAGGATCGTTACATCATTCTGGAGCTGCCACCTTGTAACATGTCTGCACGCTATCTGTCTGGTTGGATTCTCCGTGAGGGTGACCATGCAGACACCAGGCATTCTCACCGGTCAAGCTTATGTATGTTAAAGATAGTAAGGGCGCACAGCCACTTGCGACTTAACCTTGATCTGGACCTAAAAACTAACGGATAGAGTAGGATCTAGCAGAAGGACCACATAAATAAAGCGGCAACCACTAATTCAGTATCTTTTAACTCACATAAGGTGACGGTGTTCAATTCTGCGGAAATCATCCACCCCATCTTCACGTAACACAGCGTGCATCACTATAACTTATAATTTCACTAGGTTGAATCTTTTTAAATAGCATATTTTGAAGAGGAGAGTGGCGCTTTTTACCATCTCTCTTCCTCTGCTTCGGCGTTGTTGGCATTTTTCTGTGACGGAGGTACGCGCGAGGAACTTTCCTCTCGCAACAAATAATATTTTTTGGGGGGGTTAATTTAGTTGATATTAACCTTGCTAAGAAGCCGCGCTAGGACCCTCCTTTACGGGGATATCTCACTGATTATGCTGATCAGAGATCGGGGCGGTCCCTCTAGCGGGTGTACCGTGGGTCGACCGGTCAGGTATGAACCGTCCCACCCTGTATGGGTACGAAACAGCTGAGCTGGGTAAGTTCCAAGCATGCACACTGAGTAGGATAGTACACATTTAAAAAGCCATGTGAGAGAGGCTCTAAAAATGACAATGTCCATGACATCGCATAGAGCGCATGCGCGGGCATCAGAGATTACTTACCAACATGCGTTAGCGTTGTAGAGAAAAACATCATATTTTGTACCGAGTTGTTACATGGAATTCTTTTAAATTATACTCTCCTCGTCGTTCTTGGTATCGCGCATGACCAGGATGGAACGATGATTCCAAATCTTTTTACCATTTTAAAATCGGTCCAGAGATGACCGTGTTATCCTTAATTAAACCTTCAAATTCCTGTCAAAATATTGCTCTAGGAGCCATAAGCGCATGCATGTACTTTGTGTATGGGGACGATAGTGTATCATGTGATCCCTTTCCCTGCCTCTCAAACTTGCGCTCTGATTGGTTGTGGCGCTCCAGCTGTGACATCTTGAGTAGTATGAGCTGGGCTGAAAAATCAGAATCGAGAGCAGTCAGAACAAGGGAGAATGTGGTAGGTTGTGTTACCAGGGCATTGCGAGACACAGGCAACTGCTTACTGCTAGCATCGTTACATACAGCAGCAGCAGCAGCAGCAGCAGCAGCAGCAGCAGCAGCAGCAGCAGCAGCAGCAGTTCCTATCGGATTTAAATTGACGTCCTTGGAACATAACTACCACATCCGCATCGAAGTTTTTGTATGCTAACGAAAAGACATCACCTGGGGGCTCTAACTAAATTTAAGTAAGGCAACCCATGCTACCAACACCGCAGAGGGACCTTCTTGCGGATGGTTGGCCCTGATGTAAAGCACATCAAAGTATGTAGAACAAGTGATTTTCTCGATGGATAACTCGCCAGATCTGCCATACCACGCCAATAAGTGATAGTTTCAAATCCGCACATGTGACATGCACAGTTTTAGATATTTCGACCGCAGTCAGGGAACACTACCCAAGCTATGCGGTGCATCTCATCTTTTGATCCGCCAGAATGCATCTTCATTTAGTAACTTTCAACTGTAGCCCATCATTAATACAGGGCAGCTTCAAACTTCCGCACCAGCACGGAACTTTCTAATACCGCTTAAATTACGTACTTTGTGTATAGACATGACTAACTACTAGCCATCCGCATCTGCAACAGGTCTTCTTCACCATTCCTGAGAGTGACAGTTCACCTGCAGCTTTTCCTAGCAGCTAACTTCCGCATCATGCCATCTCGCGTTCCAAATATGTGATGCTTCAACTACTGTGACTCTAGAACTTTTTCTGTACTGATATCTAATAGGTACTGCCTTATTGTATTATTATACATATGTATTACTTTTCTGTAACATGTGCTTATGACTAACAGATACCACACGGTCGTCTGAGACCACACTTTTATAGTTTATCTTTTAACTGTATATATTCTTCTTATTTTTGGGCCGATGATTAACAGGCACAGTCAAGGTCATGTGGCCTCTCCTTTTACTGTATTGAGATAGATAGTTATATGGCAGTGGCCATTCTAGTTATATAAGTTTTGCTTATTTTATATAAAAACATTAGAACCGCAGCTTGCTAGGCTACACAATACAGCAACAACAACCGCACCACCTTGTTCCCCAACAGCATCAATTTTTCACTGAGGCCGCTGTTCATGTTCTCACTACGCGAACATGACATGCAGCCGACTAAACCTGGACTATTTTATCTTGATAGGATAGGTTTATAGTAGTAGGGACGATTACCCTGTAGGAGACATTTTGTGTAAGTCTCTTTTCAGAGAGTAGCGGATATGTAACACGGCACACCGGCTAGATTGCATAAATTGGCCATATACCATAAGGCCTCCTATTCTTACGATTATAAGAGTAATTGTCTCTGTCTCTGCTGCCTGCAGTGCATCTCTGGGCGATTTCACATAACCCTAAAGACAGGTAAAATGTTAGTCCCCGGGTGCGCTTCTCACATGATCACTGGTGAAGGAAAGAACACACCTCTCCATCTAACTCTACAAGTGACTGGGTGCGGTCTTAGAACCCACGACGCCCTCACAGGAGGGTTACTATAGTTGGATAGATGTCTCTTTGTCCCCCACCATAAACCTATATATGCTTTTCAATGCTTCTGTAATGTGACTTGTCTCTGTGCTGTTATATGTGGTCATGATGGTGACGGGATCGTCATATGATTCTGAAGCTACCACCTCATGACATACCTGCATGCTGTCTAACTGAGGGGGATGCTCCGTGAGGGTGACCATGCGGTCACCAGGCATTCTCGCCAGTCAGGCTTATATGTTCAAGATGTCTAGAATACACAGAAATTTGCGGCTTAACCTTGGTCTGAACACAAATACTAAACAATAGGATAGGATATAGCAGAAGGACCGCATACATAAAGTGGCAACAACTAATTCAGTATCGTTGAACCTGCATAAGGTGACAGTGTTGAATTGTGCGGAAATTATCACCCTCATCTTCACGTAATACAGCGTGCATCACAGTAACTTATAATTTCACTAGGTGGACTCTTTTACATAGCATAGTTTGAACAAGAGAGTGGCTCTTTTTGCCATCTCTCTTCCTCCGCTTCGGTGTTGTTGGCATTTTCCTGTGATGGAGGCCCGTGCAATGCACTTTCCTCTCGCAACAAATAATGTTTGTGCTAGGGCTTAATTAGGTTTATATTAAACTTGCTAGGTAGCCGCGTTAGGACCCTCCTTTGCGGGGATGCCTCATGGATTATGATCTATGAGGTATGTCTGGTGTGGACTATGATGACGAGTCATCAACTTGACCCTATGTACTTGACTTCTCTCTCGTAGCAGCAAACGAGTACCATTGGTTGTCTGTTACGTTGTATATCATGTAAGTATTTAATTATGTCTAGGCACTAGATGGAGCTAATGGACCGTCACACCGGTCACACAAGTAGCAAAGGATGAGACCATGAGGTTTAACTTCCGCAGCAATGGTCGCACATCCCCACTGGAACGTGAATGTGCCACCGGCTCTATGAGTCAGTCTTTGCAGAATCCTGAGATGCATAACACCGGATCCACGACCCCGAGATCCGCAGCTAACCAACATACGATGTACTTGTAGTGCCATTGAGCGAGAGTATCCGGCGGACGAAGGCGCACCCCCGGAAGCTACACAAGTGCCATGTTAAGTGAATCACCAACTCACTGCCATGTACTTGACTTCTCTCTTATAACAGCAAATGAGTACCATCGTTTGTTTGTTAGTTTATAAACTGCTCATGTATGTTATAATGTCTAAGCTCTAAATGGAGCAAATGGACCACCACACCGGTCACACAAACAGTTGTAATGAGACAGTGTGATATAACTTCCACGACGATGGTCCCACAGCCCCACTGCAATGCAAACATTCCACTAGCTTGTGAAGTCAGTCTTTGTACATTCCGGAGATGCTCAACACCGGATCCACAACCCCGAGATCCACATCTAACCAGCAGCCTCACCCCAACATACCGTGCATTTGCGATGCCATGGCGCGAGAGTATTCGGCTGACCAGCGTGCACCCCTGGAGGCTACAATAGGGATTTTGTAGTAGAGTGTCGACTCTGTCAGACCCAGATAACATGTAGAAGTTGGGCCAAAGTTGGCAACAGTTTGGCAGATCGCCAGTATAGGAAATTTCACAGTAAATTAAACCAAATCAACATAATATTCATCTTTTAATTTTTAAATAGTTAACTTATGCTTTCTGGTGTGCTATTTTAAATATCTTCATAGATTTATGCCCATTGGCTCAACGTTGGCCCAATAACGTATTGCCAAAGTTGAGCCAATGGGCAAAATTACGTTTACCCAACATAGTGGTAAACGTTGGGCCATTGTTGTGCCAACGTTTGCTCGCTATCAGGGAACCTTCTGTAAAACGGAGGATGGAGTAAATGCCTTACAAGAACTGAAATTATGTCAGCTCAGGTTCATGCTTACTGGTACGGGAAACTAAAAGAATACGCTGCTGAGAGGAAAACACTGCAGTACCTCAACATAAATTCTTGTGAAGTAGGAAAAGCTTGGACACTGTGTGGAAGCTGCAAGACGCATCAGTTGTCAGCACATAGAGCTAACATGCAAGCTAAATTATTAGTGCAAAGATGCCATCTGCTTGGCGGCACGACACAGAATAGAAGGAGTCCGGCAATTTGTCCATTCTGTAAAACTGAGGATGAAATTCTGATACACTTCATTCCGGTATGCCCAGCTAGAACTCCAGTCCACTAGAGATCAAACTATAATTAAGAAGATATACAGCTGCTTGAAACTACTTTGCCTTGAAACCAATGAAGATCCCAATAACCTTGTTATGCACGAGACTCCATCACAAAGGCTATTTAAGTGTGAGCGATTGTCTAGAGAGTTGAGTTATGTACTGCAAGAATGACGAGCTGCAAAAATACTGACGAGTTCAAATGGTGTGAAAGATGGCTAATGGAATTATGGGCTTGCTCAAACGTGGGGCCAAATATGATAACGTCGTCAGGACAACACAAGCAGGTTGGCCACTGGAGTATGTGAGCACCTGTTCCATTAGGTGATCCCATGTTACAGGGGAATTGCACAGGCCATACAACATTTTTCGGAATTGGAAAAGGCCGTCTCTGCATGTTAAAGTGGTTTTTTTCGTCGTCGGAACCCTCCATGGCTACCTGGCAATACCCACACGGCAGGTATAAGCTGCAGAACCATCTGGCTCTGGCCAATGAGACCAATGCTTGGCCGATCACTATAGCACCCTTTGGCCTTCCCAGTGCATTTGCCATCTCCGTCTTCCTCGGCGACTGCTCAGTACTTTGCACAGGATGCAGCCTAGGCTAGGTGCTTTCGCATACACGTGTGAGACCTATCCAAGTTCAGGGAACTATAACTTGGTCCCACCCAGTTCAGAAAGTTATAACTAGATACTCCAGGCCAAATCAGTTGACTCCTGACTGGCAGACACAGTGCTGATTTAAATGGTCGTCTTATCCAGGGCCCAGCCCTAATGCACCATGCAGGGAAGGGAACCCCTTCTACTGGCAATACTGACTAACCAACCATAGCTCAGCAAGTAACAGGTTATGCTATTGCATACATATGCCTTCCTGCTTCCCAAAGCATCACTTTTAATGACGTCTGATCTCAAGAGGCATGACTCACAATATGAATGCTTGCCATGGCTTGACTATAAATTGAGCCATCTTGATCACACATAACCAGAAACGGGTTGATGTACTGACATAATCAACAATCAGTGCCCCACTCGATAGTAATCACCATTTGGGCTCTTGCCCAGGGGAAACTGAGTCTGATCCCCATATATCGTTGCTAAATGTATGTGCAAACTTTGACCATTTCCCTGGCCTCGCCTGCAGGACTATCATTATAGTAAGATGCAAGAACCCTTGAAATACTTGTATGCCATGGATGAGGACTGTCATCTACCTACTACCCATTATCGTCATTATCTCCTCTCCACCGTTGCACACTAGATTTTTCATGTTACCTACAAAAGCTTCGAGGAGCCTGTCCCTCTTTGTTTGCGGGGGAGTGGATATGCATCTTTCATGCTTACCTTGTTCAGGCGACGATAGTCAATGCAAAATCGCAATGACCCATCCTTTTTGCATAAGAAGACTATGTGACTGGCCCAGGATAGAAAGAGGGTTCGATTACGCTTGTTCCTACCATGCCAGTTACTTGTTGGTGTGCTTCTGCTTCCTTATTTACTGGTAGATGTTGGACGGGTTGATGGACTGGCCGATTGTGTCAAATGTCACTGGAATGGCATATCAGGTGCATTTCAGCAAGGTCTAGATTGCCTGATGAGAAACTCCCCCATTATTTGTGTAGTGAACGGTGTGGCCTACATCCTACTTATGTTCTTCACTTTAGCCCAGTGTGATGCATAAGTAAAGGTTGTGTAAGTGTTTGGGTATATTATCATGAGTTAACTGCTATAGGTATGCATGCGTGCGTGCATGCGTGCGTGCGTGCATTCATTCATGCGTGTGAACGTGCATGTGCGCCTGCGTGCATGCATGTGTGCGTGCGTGGGTGCGTGCGTGCGTGCGTGCGTGCATGCGTGCATGCGTGCATGCGTGCATGCGTGCGTTCGTGCGCATGCGTCTGTGTCTGTGTGTATGCGTACGTGCGTGCGTGTGTGTGTCTGACTGTTTTTCCACTGAAACTACTTCCACCAATTGGCCACAGTGAATGCCAGGAGTGAGTGTAATCGCATCAGCTGTGCCACTGTATACCCAGAAATGCATCTGTTCTTTATTGGTGGTTGAGACTAGTATGCATGGACTAACGCATTGTTAAGCTGTCATGTATTCTGGATCTGGCTCCAGCATAGCTGTGTGTGTACTGTTGCATGGGTGTGGTGCAGTGGCCCAGAGAAGTTCCTCCCGGCCTGGCTCAACTGTGGCTGTAAAGGCCAATATCATAAGGGTAGGCGACGGCCATGCATGTCAAGTTCTTGTTGTTGGCAGTGTGTTACGGCTTCAGCGGCACTGAGAAAGTTAGCGCCGAGGAGGGCATCATTTTGAATGGAGGCGACCACAACTCGTTGTATGAATTGCATCCCTATTTATATAATGATGTTAACTATGCCAGCCACTGGGACGTTGGTGCCAGTAGCTCTTTGTAAAAATATGGATGTTGGTCTAAGTGGACCGTTGGGGCAGTCTATGAGGTGATATGTTCTCATATAGGCAATTGGTAAGTACTGTAATGGAAACTCCAGTGTCCACGTTAGCTCTGGTAGATGTTCCGCTAAAAAGACAGGCACATTTGCAAACGAGGTTATGAGGTGACCGAGGAAGAGTCTCTAATGTTGTGTTTAGAGGCTCTTCCTCCTTGGCTTGTTGGTCTTATAATGTAAAAGGCCTGCTAGCGATAGCTTCCATTAAAGATATAGATGGCTTAGTGACAAAGGGATCAAACCGTTGACACTTTTGCAGGTTTTGCACGGGCGCAGATGAAGTAAGGGGTAGCAGGGTAGTTAGTGATGTTGTCAGTGTGGTGAGTAAAGATGGTATGTTATCAGTGGCTGGTGGTGCTGGATGTGCACTCGTGGTGCAAGCACAGGTTTTTCGCTCTTCTGCCCACTTGTTACAGTGTATCATTCTGTGTTTCTTAGAGGCAATGAATAACCAGCGGCTTATTTTGGTGCTTGTGTTTCGTATGTTTTATCCATGTATGCTCATGATCAGTGTCATCAGACATTGTACTGCTGCCACTAGTGGATGCCATGGGTGAAGGTGTTGTAATGTTGGTATTACTGACGAATAGATGGCGCTGAGTGTTTGGTACCATATTGACTGCTCTTGGGGCAAATATAAAAGGAGGTTCAGTACACGTCATGGCGCCGACCACTGCAGTCCTACATAGGAAGGAGGAAGTGGTGGTTCCAGCCTGGGTGGGGACAGGTGGTGCTGGGAAAGAGGTAGGCGTCAGTACCATTGGATTGGTTGGTGCCGCAGATACTGGCGCGGTCGAAGCCATGTGCATGGGTGGATGGATCGTTGCTGGAATATCTGTAGTGCAGGTGTTGGTCTGAATGGGGTTTTGGCCGGTGGCCAGAGTTGACCGAGATGGGTGAAAGGACACAGAACTGACTCTGTGTTCGGCACCTTCATTAGTTTAATGCCCTCTAATCGGACAATGTTCCCTCCCATGGGCCAGTGGGTTCTGCGCTTAGGGCGTCGATAAAAGTATTCAATTGTAGGTGGTTCACTTCTTGTACCTTAGTATTAGGGTATGCCCGTATAACCAGGCGACGAATTCGGCTTGCCAATTCTGGGAGTATTTCATTATGACGACATCAGAGGTTTTTCAGCTGTAGCCAACCAGTTCCCCCGAGGGCGGTATCGTCAAATCGTTCAGATAGGGAGCCTTCCAAAACGGCGTAGGTGGGTGTGGTGGCCAAACCGAGGTCAGCCAGGAAATGTAGCGTCTTACCTGACAACTTGGCTGTGAGGTATTCAGCCATCTGTTGGCCACTCCAACAGTTCGTTCATAATATAATTTATACTGACAATGGTAATTTCCCCACTAAATTTAGGGGAAGAATGGATCCAGATTGGATTTCTTTATTTGATGGATTTTGAGGCTGAAATTGGTTTTATATATGTTTTTGAGTATTCTGATCTCAAATTTACAATTTTCGAAACAGTCGGATAACTGGTTTGGCGGCCATCTTGGATCATTTTCCCGCCAAAAGCTCCCATACTAAAGCAATGGGAAATTTAAAAGGTCTTCTTCTCGAGAACTGTTGGGCCGCTTTCAATTATATTTGAAAGGAAGCGTCATTAGGTTGTAGAGATTCAAATTTATTCAAATGAAGCTGATCGGCCAATTTGGCCGGCAGCCATCTTGGATTTTGGCAGATTTTTATAAACGTCTTTAAAAATCTTCTCCGAAACCTCTTGGTGGATTGAAGGAAACTCCATGAAATATGAGCAAGGGCAAGAGCTGAACCAAGTTTGTTCAAGGGAACTTGATTGGTCCCATGGTTCCACGGCCATCTTGGTTGACCTAGTTTTAATGAAAACAACTTCTCCAGAACTGCTGAATGGATCGGACCGAAATTTGGCAGATATGATTGGGGACTAAGGGCCATTAAACTTTGTTCAAGGGAAGTTGATCCATAAAAAGCATAGTGTGTTTGGCGGCCAAATTGGATTTTCTTATTTGACGAATTTTGAGGCTGAAATTGGATTTATACGTGTTTTTGGTTATTCTGATCTCAAATTTACAATTTTCGCAACTGTCGTGTAAACGGTTTGGCAGCCATATGGGATAATTTTTCCGCCAAAAGCTCCCATAGTGAAGCAATGGGAAATTTAAAATGTCTTCTTCTCGAGAACTACTGGGCCGATTTCAATTATATTTGACAGGAAGCATCCTTAGACTGTAGAGTTTCAAGTTTATTCAAACGGAGCTGATCGACCATCTTGGATTTTGCCCGATTTTTAGAAACGTCTTTAAATTTCTCCGAAACCGCTTGCAGAATCAATTCAAGACTCGTGAACCATCATCTAGGGCAAAAGTCCAAATTTGTTTAATAGCCACCTTGAATGACCTAGTTTTTGCGAAAACAACTCCAGAACCTCTACTTAGTTTAAATGCCTATGTTCCAGGTGAGCGATACAGGTCCCGTGGGCCTCTTGTTATATGTACCTATGTTATTTAGAACTTATCACTAACACAGTCAAAGACATTGCTGCAATGTACAACATTTTCCACTTCCGTGTCATTTAACCATACATATATATGTCACATGGTTTATTATAGGAGAATGCATAGTTATATTGTTAACCAGATGTACCGCTAAATAAAAGTAATATATGTAATTATATTTTGTCGATTAAATAATTGGAATAAACAATTGTCTTATGTTTAGTATTTATGTTGTTGACAAAATACGAGATGTTGTCATGGTTTTGGCAGCCATATTTGATTTTGACAGTGACCTTGACCTTAAAACTCAATTCTTTTTATTCCATTGGCTTTCTTACCTAGAAAATATATAAAAATTACACATTACACATGCTTCTAAGTAAATTAGTTCCGACGTTATTGTATTTTCCATTTTTAGCTCTGACGATTGGCGGCCATCTTGGATTTGGCCACCTGCTGGAGTTAGCCCACACTTTTGCGAGGGCCGTCGGGGCTTATTTTTTCCAAATACCCTAAAGTATCAAAATAAATAATCAAACCTTCATTCGCACGAAATGGTCATGACAACTAAAAAAATTACCCTATAAATATCAGATGTTGGCATGGTTTTGGCAGCCATATTGGATTTTGACCTTGACCGTGACTATAGAACTCAATTCTTTTTATTCCATTGTCTTTCTAACCTAGAAAATATATAAAAATGACACATTACACATGCTTCTAAGTTAATTAAATACACCGTTATTGTATTTTCCATTTTTGGCTCAGACGAGTGGCCCCCATCTTGGATTTGCCCCCAAGCCCCCAATACTTTCTCTAAACTGGTCATGAGCCCATCTTAAATCGGTTATGGTTATCGTTCGTCTTTAATGCCACGACTGGATTTTCTCGATATCCGATCGTAGTGTTGATTAATCTCCACCACACATTTCATCGTGTGCCTTTTCAATGATCGTCATATGCAGCAACACTCAATCAAATGTTAGCTGATGTCACAAGCAAAATGTCGTTGTCCTACCTCCGTCACGGAAGTCGCAAATCATGACACCAAAATGTACAAATTGTATGCCTTTCCTGATTTTACAATTTAATTAACATAATGTTGAATATTTAGAAATGTAATTAACGCAGCAACACTCCCAGTCGAAGTAGTTTCAAAATATCCAATAGCTTATTTATAGACTATTTTTTGAAAATTTACCACTGGAATAACAGGATCGGTACCCGAGCCAGCCATTCCAGTGTCCATTTTTTTTTTAATAGTCGTCACTTGGCCTGCAAATGGACAGTTTTCAAGACCAATGCAGAGGCCGGGTTTGGCCGGCTTCGTCATAGACGGATTAACGAGTGTTGAATCGATTTGAAACATTGAAACCGCATAGAATTACAATTTCAAGAGAACGCTATAAATAAGGTTTTTATAAACTAAAGATTATATTTGTACTAGGTTATATAGCATATACTGATGATACCGCAAATGAAAACACATGACCCCGTAAATAAAAGACAGTTTTTTATTTGCGTATCTATGAAATATGTTTGTTTTACATTGTTATTTATTATTAGCGAATACCAATCACTGTTAGCCCTATTGTATAAGATAGCCTACTTTATATTTACATTAGTCCAGTCGCGAATGGGCCACAATGGTTGAATAGTTTACGCTATGGGCTACCCCGGATAATTTAGGTTACTCGGCCAGTATTGGCCCAGTAACCTGTATTATCAGCGACAATTATAATATTTCTCGTACCCGTAATTAAAGCTCGCTATTATAATATATGCTAATTCATTAACGATTAGGACCATAGATCTGAAAAGAGTAGGTCACTCCTGATCCTCTCAAACGCGGAATTGCAGAGTTCAGTAGATTCTCGCCGATCTCGTTTATATGAGAATATCATATTACTTCCCAAAATCTTATTTTTTGTTTCAAATTCCATTAGCTAGTCGAATAAATTTCAGGTTAATACAGCCAACCAAATTTCATTTACGATAAAAATATATAGTTTCAAAATATTCAACAGCAAATTTATTAAATAGTAAAGACGTACAATTCGTACAACAACGACGAGTCCTTTATCAATTACTCGTTCAGACGAACTTATCTACGTCATTGATGATGTAATTGATTATGACGTCATCCTAAACGTCGAGTAGTTGTGTATGACGTCATATGATTGATGGATAACCTGGAAAGGCGCATTGACATTTTGGCTCAGTGAATGTGGGTTCCATGTTAAGAGAAGACTATTCTTTGTAAATTTACAATTGGAATTTTCCAAAAAATAGCTTTCTTTTGACCTGCATGTTTAATGGTAAAGAACATCCACACAGTTTCTTACTGAGTGCCACTTGTAGGCCAAGAGAAGACTATTTTTTTCAGAATTTCCCACTGGAATAACTGCCTCTGTTACGACGCGAGTAATTCGAGTGGTCAATTAAAAAAGATATAGTCTTCAGTTGGCCTGCAAATGAACATTCCTCAATGCACATGATGTTGGTCCAGCATGACAATTAAATGGTTATGGTCACACAAGCAGGGCTAAACATTTAATGGGCAAGTTTAGTCAAGAAAACTAAAATATTTGCTTATTGCATGTCCATTCACAGGCCAAGAGAAGACTATTTTTGAAAATTGTACAACTGGAATGACTGGCTCGATATCCGAGCCAGTCATTCCAGTTGTACAATTTTCAAAAATAGCCATCTATTGGTCGGTAAATGGGCCTTCCTCACGACCACTGCAAAGGCTGGTTTTGGCTGGTGTCGACGTGAAAGAGGTAAGCTGAATAAATTTGGCCTTATAAGCATAAATAAGAACATAAATAAATTTACACATATATACATGAATATAAAATATTGTGTAATTGTAGAAAAGCTGAATGATTTTTCCCATCTCCCCCACCCCACAACATGTATACATAGAGATGGGAATCAGCCAATCTTTGGCGCAAAAGCCATGGATCATTGATACAATAACAATATAGGCCCTAACGTAATACGAGTACAATATTTACAGACAATTAGCAATAGGAGTTTGGCGTACATAAAATGTGCAGATAATCTTACATGACGAGGCATGGTCAATATATTATCATGAATTATCGTTCGGTAAAGGGCTACATTTAAACCAGAGTGCTTGAAAATAAACTTGTTAAATTTCTATGCTATTAGATGGTTAATTTACATCGGTGTAATGAGAGGCATGAACCAGGGCCGAACTTATTAAGGCAGTGCAATAAGTGCATTCAATTTGCACACGGCCCCCAAATATCTAGGCCCCCAAAAATGTGACACACATTTTACATTTCTTTGCCTTCATGTTTGGGGGCCCAGCGTAACTTCAAGCTAGACGCATAGATGCCAACGTACGTCAAACTAATGAATCAGTCAACATGTTTTCAAAAGAAAACAATTTTGAACAAGATGTATGAAATTGTCTGTTGAATATTTTGAACATAATTGGATTGGAAGTCATTGCTGCCTTAGGCAGCAATGTCTTCCAATCAAATTATGTTCAATATATTCTACAGTATCTTCTTTATTAAAATTTGTTAAATTATTTCTTAGCTGTTCTGTATAAGACTGATGAGGCCAAATTCCACCGTCCTCTGCCTCAGAGACCCCAACAGCATTACAGCCACATATGAACATAAACTGTAATTTGAGATAAAACTCAGATCTCTTCTGATTTGCGCTATTAATCCCATACAACTCATATCAGCCAAAAATGGCGTCTGCAGTGGTCTTGAGAAATGTTCAATTGCAGAGTAAGAGAAGACTATTTGTGGTAAATTTTCAAAAGTAGTCATCTCTTGCTCTGCAAATGGACATTTACTATGAGAAAATATAAATTTTCTTAAACAAATCCGAGGATTGAAGGGTTAAATTACTATTTTTATTAACATAGCGGTTATGACACTAGAGCCTGGCGGCATGCTGTATCTCTAGCTATGGACGCTATGGTACTATTTACATACATACATACATACATACATACATACATACATACATACATACATACATACATACGTACGTACGTACGTACGTACGTACGTACGCACGCACGCACGCACGCACGCACGCACGCACGCACGCACGCACGCACGTACGCACGCACGCACGCACGCACGCACGCACGCACGCACGCACGCACGCACGCACGCACGCATACATACATACATACATACATACATACATACATACATACATACATACACATGAAAATAAATCAAAGAAAGAAACCTGACCTCCAGAAAATACAAATAGAGTTGGGAAAATGTCCCCACTAATACAAAGAAACAGAACTTTGATTCATCATAATCGGTAAACATGACGTAGACGAGAAGCCGGCCATTCACAATGTCGTTACTCTTGTGGTAGCAAAATGTTTAATTGATATATCAACTGGTATTTTGAGCGCTTTGAGGCGATATTGACGCCGGAGGGGGTAAGCTCACTACGCGGCTTGGTGTAATACTTGTTCTTATATTGGTAACAAACCAACTATTTCAAGGTTTTGTGCAACACATACTTGGACAAAGTCTGACTTCGCTTTACAACAGCGTTTCTCTTGGAGCAGTACTTGAAAAAGTCATTGCTCTCTTCATCTACAAGATCCCTCACCAACTTCGTATTCAAAATGAACCTCAATTATCATCGATATAGCTAAGTGAATAATGCAATACAGCCATGATAATTCAGTAGTACAGGGGGGGGGGGGGCATGCCTACTGGGATTGAATAGCGATGACTCTAGGGATCCAATCTCTTACTTGAGTATCTGACGTCATGATCAAATACTTCAGATATTTACTGGCGTCACTATCAAAATTAAGTGACTTAGACCATCATCAAAGTCGAAAACTCTGTTACCAAACTTCAAGGTGTATGAATTTATATATGTCTATGGTGAATTTACAATTTAATAAGCATTGTGTTGAATATTTTGAAACTAATTTGACTGTGAGACGTTCCTGCCATAGCAACAGTCCCAAGTCAAATTAGTTTCAAAATATTCAACAGCTTACATGTATATTTACGTTGAAATGTTGATTCGGAGAATTCAAATTTCAAAGTTTTAAATCAATTCACATTTCCAGAGTATCCATCTTTCATATGACGTCATACGCAGCTAAGCGGCGTCATACATGATTTTATATGGGCGGTCTTAACGCTTAATAGTCTGACACGTTGTACGAATTGTATGTCTCTACTATTTAATAAACATGCTGTTGAATATTTTGAAACTAATTTAACTGGACGCTATTGGTGCCATAGGCAGCAACGGCGTCCAGTCAAATTAATTTCAAAATAATCAATACCTCATCTGTTTATCTTTTTGGAAATTGATAGTCAGGAGTTCAGAGATCGATCGATACCAACCCGAGAAAGGTGTGGGTGGAGTTTAGCCAGAAATGTGCGAGGCATAGTTAGAAAGGGAGCCTGCTATTCTCCTGAATATAAAGTTGTGCATAAACTATGGTGCGTGTGTAAATCTAGACAGTGTATACGACGCTGGAACAAGGAACGAAAAAGCAGTTTCTGTTTTGCATAGATGATTGTACCGGACAATTTCTGAAAAAATAAATTAAAGTAAGTAATTAAAAAATAATTAGAATGATATCGTTGTCATCAATGTTGTGGTCGTCGGCGTCGTCATCATCGCGGCTGTCGTCTTCGTCGAGGACATTATCAGAATACTCTATATCGGCTTCTCTGACATCATCATCATCATCATCATCACCGCCACCACCATTCTTATCTTCATCATCATCAACCATATGCTCCACTCCCTCCTCCTCCTGCTCCTCCTCCTCCTCAGTAACAGCAGCAGCACCACCACCACCCCACCTCCACCACAAGCACCACATACCATCACCACCTACTACCACCACCACCACCACCTACCACCACAACCACCACTACCACTACCCCTACCGCCACGACCACACCATCACCATCACAACCACCACCACCACCACCACCACCACCACCACCACCACCACCACAATCACCATCTCCACAACCAGAACAACAACCATCACCACTACGACCACCACCATCACCACCACGACCACCACGACCATAAACACCACCACAACCACCACCACCACCACAACCACCACCAGCACATCATCATAGGAGCATACATTTACTAAGTGGGCATACATCTAGTCTAATTTCATAAATATTAGTCGTTATGTTATACCTGTTATTCTTTGGTTTTGACTCTGGATTGTGTTATATTAAAAAAGCACCATTCGTATTCTCATATGAAAGCGGCTATCACTCATCAGCATATCGCTTGTTTACTGAAAAGAAACCGCATCTTTTTCAAATTAAAGTCTAATATAAAATTAGCACCAGTTTCAGGAGAGATTAGGCGGACCATGGAACACATATCACCATTTGACAAAGCACCTAAATCAGAGTTTTAGCTGTGCCCCGTCAATCTCTATCTAAGGTTCACCCACACCTCCTCCGATCGATCTCTGAACTCCCTGACTATCAATTTCCTGAAAACTATACAGGTAAACTGTTAAATACTTTGAACCTAATTTGACTTGTCGCTATGGCGGCAACAGCGACAAGTCAAATTAGTTTCAAAGTATACAACAAAATGTTTATTAAATGTTAAAGACATACAATTCGTACAACGTGTCGGGACTATTACGCATTAAAGATGGACTATATCGAGTCATTCATGACGTCATGAGTATGACGTCATAATACAGTCAGGTAGTTGATTATGACATAATATGACGTCATATGATGGATGGATACACTTGGAAAGGTTCAATATATGTCTGATAGCGATTATTGGATAAAATGCAAAGGCCAGGTAGTGAATAGTCAGTCAAAGGCGGTGCCCAGAATTATATGTCTCAATCATATCAATCAAACAGCTCAACAATCAATTGATCGGTTGGTTGAACGTCCAAATGTGTAAAGTACGTGACGCTTTCCTATCCGTCAGATTTGTCAAATTGCCAAACAATTACCAGCCTACATACCTTCATATGCTAGTTTCCGCACCAAATGACAATCCTTATACTGAAAAATATGAAAATATTATAATTGACATTGAAACTAATTGACCTATTAAGTTGTGTAATAATTATTGTTAGACATGTGGAGGAAAACGCACAAATTAGCCCAATATTTAAAACTATTGATTTTATTTTAAAGGTGGGACGGTCACAAACGCGGAGAAGTGCCAAAACACGCCAAATTATGCTTTTGTATTATTTGGGTATTTTAAAATTCGTTATTGGTAAATTTCGTCATGCAAAATAATTTTCTTCAATTATAATGAGAATCGAGCTTCTTCTTCTCGTTCGCTGATCATACCGCCAGTCCTGTGAGTGACTATCGACATGATCATAAGCGTTAAGTGCGTGGATCCATGGTTTATTAGAGTGCGCCGTGCGGCCTGGAACATCCGTCTGCAGCACTCGAGGTTTCTGTCAGGGTTACCTCACCCGTACCTCCTTTAGTCGCCTCTTACGACACGCAGAGGATACGGAAGGTGTATTCTAAGCCTCACCTACAGGGCAAAGAATCGAGCTTTATACTGGTGATAAATAATCAAACGACGAATCTCGTGCATTAGAAGTAATCGATTGTAAATGGAACATGTATTATTATTGTTAGTCCACAAATACAAGAGAACACAGGTTATGCCCCGTATTCCCGATTCTAGTAAAGTTTCAGTTTCAGTTTATTAATTACACCCAGATCACAAAGTGACATATGGGGAAGAGTAATTTTAAAGGATTTACACGTTATGGCGGCTAGACATTGTGATAATTAACATCATCTTGTTCATAGTTCATCAATTGCATTGTTGCCGTTTATTAACAGTATCTTCACATTCATCAGCACTATCATTGACATTAATTACTCCTTTTATGACGAGGCTGGTCGTAACCGACCTCTGCAGTGGTATCGAGGAGTGTTCATTTGTTGATCAGGAGAAGACGATCGCCAAAAATCCATCCAAAAATCCATCACCTAAATGACTCGTTCCATGTCCGAGCCAGATGTTCCAGCGGTAGATTTCTCAACAATAGTCCTCGCCGGTCCGTATACGGACACTCGATGTGCACAGATTTAGCTTTTCTTGACCACACATTTAGACATTAAAAAGGCTAATGATTATATTTAACAAGCCACGTCATCATCGTCGTCGTCGTCTTCGTCGTCGTCTTGATTTGTGTTCTCTTGCATTTGCGTACTTATTTGTATGCGTGATATGGTGTCGGTACTATGTATAGGGTTCGTCAACGTTGGAACTGTTTATTAATTATGTCAATCATGTGGCATAGATTTATTAGCAGATTTCTGTACTTGGTTGAGAATAGTTTTAAAAATTTAAAGAAGTTTGGTCTATTACAATAATATTTAGGCAGGATTTCTAGTCAAAGAGATTGAAAGCAGATTTAATGAAGTAGAAGCAGCGGCGGCGGCGGCGGTAGCGGTAGTAGTAGTAGTAGTAGTAGTAGTAGTAGTAGTAGTAGTAGTAGTAGTAGTAGTAGTAGTAGTAGTAGTAGTTATTTCAACCCAACCCACCCACCTCCTTAACCCACCAAATAACACGTCTCACAAACAATTAGCCGTGGCCCCGAAAATATGCTTAATCCGTCTTTGATATCACGAATGAGGAAGACCACATACAATCCAGCTTGCTCTAACCACTGATGCAGTCATAACGGGGAGATGGCAGTTGCTGGGATATGGCTTGGATGTATACTGAGCCAAAAAAGTTTAGCAACAGTGAAGATTGGTTTGTTGTATTAAAACTATGCGTCCATTTATAACCAAATTTGCAGGCATGTTTCGTCAATGTAATGTCTCGCTGATCATGAAGAAATGCAAATCATTTCTTGCATTTCTCGGCCGCACGCTTACTGCATGTGAAAATGCATTTTTCACGCACTGGCCCACATTGGCGGCTAGCGAAGGCAAACATTCACCATATTGCAAAAGCAGATAACGAACGTTAACAGAAAACGCTTAAAAGTTTACCCTACCGAACATGGGCCGCCGCCCAGGGTACCCGAAAATCAGCGCCATGAAGCAATGGGAAGACTCGCTGCTGGGCAGAGCGTTCGCGCTGTTGCTCGACATTTTAATGTTCACGCCTCAACCATTTCCCGTCTCCGCCAACGTGAGCAGGAAACTGGACATGTTAATGACCGACCACGATCTGGCAGAACGAGAGCAACAACACCACGAGAAGACCGCTACTTAGTGACGTCATCACGACGTCACAGGTTTGAGACTGCCCCGCGGCTGTCCCGTAATTTGCACACCGCTACCGGCACTACAGTGAATGCACAAACTGTGCGAAACAGACTCCATGATGCCGGACTGCATGCCCTTCGTCCACTTGTTGCTGTTCCGCTTACAGAGCGTCACATCGAGAATCGGTTTGCATGGTCAAGAACTCATCAGCGCTGGCGTGCTCAACAATGGTGCCACGTTTTGTTCAGCGATGAGTCGAGGTTTTGTGTTGATGTGCTGGATGGTAGGCAACGGGTTTGGCGATGTTTAGGAGAACGGTATGATGCAGTCAACATCATTCAGCACGACAGATTCGGTGGCGACAGTGTCATGGTGTGGGCTGGAATCCATGAAAATGGCAAAACAGATCTTATTGTGATTCGCGGAAATTTAACGGCTTAACGTTACTGTGAAGAAGTTGTCGCCCCTGTTGTCATCCCTTTTATGCAGCATCATGCAGACTTTATGATCCAGCAAGACAACGCCTGTCCTCATTCAGCTATGGTCACCAGTGATTTCCTTGAGGCTAACAACGTTCCGGTGTTGGACTGGCCAGCGCGATCACTGGACCTGTCTCCTATTGAACACGTGTGGAACATTCTTGGCCGTATGGTGCGTGAGAACCATCCACATCTTCACAACGTGCGGGAGCTGGAAGCTGCACTGCTCCAGGAATGGGATACGATTCCTCTTCGTGACATCAGGTGCTTAATTCGAAGCATGAGAAAGCGATGTACGGCGGTGGTTAATGCGCGCGGAGGTCACAACCGGTCTTGACAGCTCAGTGTCATTATTTAAATTGGACCCTTCCGTTGAATGATGTTTTGTTAAAGGCGCGATGCTAGCATTACAGTAACAAGAGACTTGTTCAAATTGGAAAATGACCTATGAATTAAATAATATATTTGAATCAATTTATTGTTTTTGTTAAATAACATTTATACAGTAATATTCTCAGTGTTGCTAAACTTTTTTGGTTCAGTATATGTTCTAAAATTGAGAAATCCGGTTTTGGTTATACCCCGCCCATCTTCAGCTAAGCTCCACTCACTATTCGCTCGTCTATCCTACAGCTGCAACCAGTCCTTCCTGGCTTTTGACCACTGTGTCTTGCACTCAGCCGAAATCCTTAGATTCCTCAGGTCCATTCATGATTTGAGTGTACCTAATCCTGCTTTCTTGAGTTCACCTCGTAGCACGCTTAGCAGATTTATTCAATGAGGCCCTCTCCTTGCTTTAATACGCGCGAGTTCCTTGGAGGACGAATTCAAAGGCCCGCAGTGTTGGTTTGTCGTCTGCCGTCCTTAGCGCATGGCCAAACATGGACCATCTTTGCTGGGCCAATTTTACAGATCGAGACAATGTATCTCGAGATCGAGACATCTTGTACTTAGCGTAAAATTGGAAATTATACTGTCCGGCCATCGGTGTCCAGAGATGGTGTTTGCGGCGGCAGGCATCAAGTTTGTCTAGAGATGCCTTTGGAGCTTCCCAGCTGTTAGTTATACACGACCAAGGTCACGAATCCAGAGCTTCCAGAGGGACTGGGAGGCTGGATCGTCATTCTCTTTGGTTTCATGCGTTGTAAATAGGTATATGTGGGTGAACTCTGTTTTGGATTCATTCATAAAGCGATCCTCCATTTTTAATTTGCTTGCAGCTATTGGGAGAAGTTCGTCAATGGGTTTCTTTTCCTCGTTTATGAAGTCCACATCGTCGGCATATTCCATCTCTGACTTATTAAACAGTAAAAACACACACGGCTTAGTCCGTCATCAGTTAAGCGTTCGTGACGAACTTATCTACGCCATTCATGAAGCAATTGATTATGATGTCAGCCTATACGTCACGTAATTGATTATGACGTCCCACCCCACCCCTCCAACACCCCAGTCCCTCGCATCACACCCCACATTATTATTATTATTATTATTATTATTATTATTATTATTATTATTATTATTATTATTATTATTATTTACTCTATGGATATTAGTGCGGATAGGTCGCTGATTTGGCTTCATAATGGGACGGCGATTGTGCTCCACAGTTAGCTGCGGGGACTTCCCTCCTTTTCGATGCATACTGCGGATCCATCGTAGCTGAGAACACACATTATATTTAAGGTATGTTAAGTAACCCTTTTAACAACCAAGCTGGCTAAACACGGATTCCGCAATAGCGGTCTTGAGAAGTGCCAATTTGTAGACCAAGAGAAGATTATCTTTTGAAAATTTATCACTGGAATGACTGGCACGGTAACCGAGCCAGTCACTCCAGTGATACATTTTCAAACTTAATCTTCGCGTTGTCTACAAGTTGACATTTTCCAAGAGCAAATAAAAATTTCTTTAATAAATTTGAGGATTAAATGTTTACTGTTCAATAATCATTAATGAGCTACTGGCGGGTACGTATGTGGAGCACAACAGTGGCTTTACATTACATATATAAAGGATATAAAAAATGACACCGACGACGCCGGCGCCGATGACGACGACGACAACGACGAACACGACAGTGCGCACGACGACGACGAGCACGACGACGATGCCGACGACAACACCAATCAAGCAAATAGGAGATCTGACCAAAAAACAAACAAGCATCCAACACCACCATTATCATCAGTAATATTTGGATAAATAACAACAATGAGCCGTCGACAACAACGATAGCGACGACGACGAACACGAGGACGACGACGATGACGACGACGACGACGAGGACGACAACAACAGCATCTCTTTACCTGTCTGTTCGATATAAATAAAGGTTTATTTAATAAAATCCATGTGACTGTTTCGTGGCATCCAGGCTGAGTCTGCGAACCCTCGTAAGTAATATATTGGGATGTGTTGGGGATGAGCCCAGGCAGGTCTAATGACGATAAGGCGGCTTTGTAGGCTGTAATGCAAAGGGTATTGTAAATAGGAGAACATGTACGATACAGTTTACATGCTGCTGCTGCTACTGCTGCTACTGCTGCTACTACTACTACTACTACTACTACTACTACTACTACTACTACTACTACTACTACTACTACTACTACTACTATTACTACTACTGCTGCTGCTGCTGCTGTTGCTGTTGCTGCTACTACTACTACTACTACTACTACTACTACTACTACTACTACTACTACTGCTGCTGCTGCTGCTGCTACCGCTACTACTACTACTACTACTACTACTACTACTACTACTACTACTACTACTACTAATACTACTACTACTACTACTCCTACTACTGCTGCTGCTGCTGCTGCTGCTGCTGCTGCTGCTGCTGCTACCGCTACTACTACAACTACTACTACTACTACTACTACTACAAGTACTAGTCTACTCTCATATGTCCTGTACTAGAGCAGTGGTTGTATTGTATAATTCGGCAATATTTTACGTATTAGCAGGAACGTTAGCAGGTATTGTCTGCATAGCCTCGCAACATCTCGTGGCGCGATTAATGATTTTGTGAATGAACAATCGTGCCAAGAATGACAACTCTGTACGTCTCATACGTGGAACGAAAAAGGGGAGGTAATGAACCTTCGATTTCTTTGCTTAGTTGCGATCGGTAACTGACTATAATGCAGCTTTAGTATCATGCATACCTTTGTTTCTGACAAGTTTCATGGATTTGGCAATGGTGTTGAATGCTCTGTGCTCCTGCGTGGAATTCTGCAAAATACACAGAAGAAGAACATTTAGAGGAAATGCAAAGCTGCGTGCCTGTATATAATGGACCTTTCCAGTTTTAGCTATGCCCCGCCCATCTCTATCTAAGCTCCACCCACACCTCGTCCGTGTTGGGATCGATCGATCTCTGAACTGCATGACTATCAATTTCCAGAAAAGTATGCATGTAAGCTATTAAATAGTTTAAACCTAATTTAACTGGGTCCTACAGCGACAGCGTCCAGTCAAATTAGTTTCAAAATATTCAACAGAGTGTTTATTAAATGATAAAGACATACAATTCGCACAGCGCGTTGGACTATTGAACGTTAAAGACTATATCAAATCAATCACGACGTCATGATTATGACGTCGTCTTGCGCGCCGCGTGGTTGATTATGATGTCACATGACGTCATATGATGTACGGATAAACACGGAACGCTCCATTACATTTTTTGAATGAGAGTCGGTGGGAAGCGGGTGTGGCCGGGTGGATGAACGCGCAGAGAAAAGCTGAAGTATGAAGAATATATAGAGGTTGCAGAAATATGCGCATACTCTCACTAGTCACATCTCAGTTCGATTATTTCAACAATACGATGCTGGAATGCTGTTAAATATTTTGAAACAACTTTTACTGGAACACTCCACATCTTCCAGTCCAATTAGTTTCAAGATACTCAAGAGAATATTCAGTACATGGAAAAAAATTGAGATTAATGGTTTCTAATGGTCAAAGGAATAAAGAAACCCCATCGTGTGGGCCCAAATCCTAAGTTAATGTCTTGTATTAAGCCAAGTCTTAAAGTCTTTAGTAACCACTCTTTGATTCGTCATATGGTAGTCGTTAGTGACAAGTTTGACATGACTATTCAATCACGGGAACACGTTCAGTTCGTTCACGCAGCGAGTCATTCCAGTGGTACATTTTCAAAAATAATCTTCTCTTGGCTTGTAAATGGGCATTACTCAAGACAACTAGATTATGATTTTGGTTGACATGTGTACTTTAAAGGGCTACGTACGTAACCTACCCTGAAACAAAAGGGAGTCGGAAATCTTAGCCTATGTACATGCCGCGATCTATTGATCTCAGAACGCTGAATGTCACAGACTAGTTCATTGAGTACGCGTTCCGTTGAAACTAATAACGCAATCAAAATTACGCTCAAGGATTCTTTCAGGAATAACGGAAACACTCGAGTTCATTACTATCTATGGACTCGAAGAGTCGATAAGATGCCATCATCGTCTGAAACGCGAATTGGTCATGTGCAAAAGAGGACGTAACCCAATTTGCCCAGAACAATCTTGCATTAGCGGCGCTACGTCTGGGTACATTCACAGACAGCTGCTGGTTTACGAAAATTGCCATCAAACGCAGTTGCCTTGATGTTTGCACTCGGCAATGGAAATCGATCAATAACAACAGTGGACCTTTCCAGTTTTAGCTATGCCCCGCCCACCTCTAGCTAAGCTCCACCCACACCTCGCTCGTATTGTAATCGGTCGATCCCTGAACTTCCTGACTATCAAATATTAGCTGCTGAATATTTTGAAACTAATTTGACCGGGTGCTGGTGCTGCCTTTTTTAACTAGAAAAGATATACAATTCATGCACCCTTACGGATTATTAAGCGTTTAAGACGGACTACATCGACTCATTCATGACGTAATGCTTATCACGCCATCCTACACGCATGCATGTAGTTAATTATGACGTCATATGATGGTGGATAAACTGGAAAGGTTCATAAGCGTCTTAACATCAGATTCGTATCTGCGCATTGATGCTCAAATGAATATCGTAATATGTTCATAGAATTTCTGTCTGTCACTTAAGTATCTGATGTCATAATCAGAATCGTCAGATGTTAGTTGACGCACTCCTAATCAAAATGGCGTAGTGCGGTCAGGAATTGTAAAAGTCCGGCACAAGGGTATACAAAATGTATGCCTTTGATAAATTTACAATTTAATAAACAGTATGTTGAATATTTTGAAAATATTTTTCTGAAAGTTGCTGTTAACAATATTTAACAGCTTTCCTTTACAGTTGTCTTAAAGCTGACATACTGGCATGTTAAGTGCTAAAAGGCTAACTCAAAGATACATTCTTTACGCTTAGACGGAATTACCAAGTATCATATCGTTAGTAAGGGACTTTGAATGCTTCCTATAGAGTGGAGTGGGCGTGGTGGGATGGGGTGGCTGGTGTGGGTAGAGTTGGTGTGGGGAGGGTTGTGTGTGGGCGGGGGTTGGTGAGGTGGGGGTGGTGGGGTGGAGGTGGGGTTGTGGGGTGGGTGGACGTTGGGGGGGGGGGAGGGGTTGGTAGGTTAAGACAAACACCGATATTAGTTTATATTTACCAAATTGCATCGATATTTTTTATTCAATACCTGTCCTAGAATAGCGATGGCTGCCAGTCCGTGTGGCGCTGTCTCTGCTTCGCTGAAGTTAGCGTAAAGATCCACATTGTATGCAATTAACTGAACCTAGGGAGTAATTAAAAAGACGGTGATAAAATAGCTGTGCTAATCATGCAAATTGATAAAATGAAACCGCCACAGTGTGTGCTGTCACACGGTTAGTGATGTAGAGTGTGCAACGCGTAGGAAACGTTAGGGACATGAGCGTGTCTAATTAAATGTTTTCTGCTGAGATGCACCAAGACGGATTACAGAAAATCAGTGTCAATATACAACTGTCTTATTTGTATGGGGATTGGGGAGGGAGGATGCGCGTGCGTGCGCGTGCGCGCGTGTGTGCATATGCGTACAGTGCACTATGAAGCAATTTTGGGAAATAGTTGGGGAAATGTTTATTACCGAGATCACACCCATCTCTCTCTCTCTTTACACCACCACTAACATTATTCTTCAGAATGCAGGAAACTGTAAATTCGATGTTCTGAGAAGCTGTTTCCTGCATCACGATGCAAGTGTGTCTGAAAATACTTAGACTTCCGAAAAAACTTAACAAAACTTACATTTCATGCGCATTGATTGCTAGTATCGGTGGATACGAGCTGTTTTTGTTCATTGCTTAATTCTTCTGTTTCGTGAATCCATAGCTAGCTCAAGATTAGAATACAATTCTATCTGATAGATTTCTACTTAACGTTTTAGATAGGGGTCTACTAATCACAAACTTTACTCTAGATTTCCGTACACGCCGTTGATATCCGTCGATAGAGGTGCCTTAGCACGTTGCTTGAAGAAAAAAACCCTTACCTCAATAGGAAAGAAAAGTCCATTAACTGTGTGCTCTGACCCGTTTAGACCCTCGCTTGAAAAGTGAACCTTGACCTCGCGTACTCGATATCTGTATGCGAGTGGGCCGGAAGTAAGCATCAGCGCTGGCCCAGAAGTCTCTGGAATATCGATACTGACGTCATTTCCGCCAACAGAAAGCAGCCCGGGTGTCTATTGATATCAACACAAGGGAGTAAGAGAGATATGTTTTCATGATTTACCCGAGATGTTGGTGGCGGTGCTGGTGGTGGTTGTTGTTGTTGTTGTTGTGGTGGGGGTGGTGGTGGTGGTGATGGTGGTGGTGGTGGTGGTGCTGCTGCTGCTGCCGCTGCCGCTGCTGCTGCTGCTGCTGCTGCTGCTGCTGCTGCTGCTGCTGCTGATATTACTGGTGGTGGTGGTGGTGGTGGTTGTGGTGGTGGTGGTCGTGATGGCAGTGGGTGTCTAACCTTTGTTAATGGACGAGTCCGATCTGTCACTCAAGTATCTGATGCCATACTCAAACGCGTCACTTGTTAGCTGACATCGTAATAAAAATCGCCTTTGTTCGTCACGAAACTTGCAATGTTCAGACATGACGTGTCTGAATTGTATGTTATTGGCGAATTTACAAAGTGGCAATCCTCCTGTTGAATATGTTACTGTACGCTGTTGCTGCGATAGGCAGCAACAACTTCTAGTCAGGTTATTTTCACAATGTGGGCGGAGCTTAACTAGATGCGAACAGGGAATCGGTAGAAATTTATCACTAGATTCCCGGCCCTGATGTGTCCAGAGGGCGTACGTGTTAAACTAAGATATAGTGGTTATAAAATTGTATTGAGCGTTGCTTGTTATCAATATTGTATGGATAATTTCATTCCACGAAGATCGATAAATTGATAGAGCTATATATGGCATTGTATGCAGTAAGAAATAAACGTAGGCCTATATTATGTGAATAGGGCCTACAATGATACATTAATTATCTAATCTTTACAGAACTGAAATGACAAATTCTTTATTCTGCTGACTATTTTGAAACCAATTGTGCAGATGGACTTTATACTATTCAAAACCGAAGCAAAGCCGCTATTTCCGAATGCTCGTTCCTATGGACGTGCAGACTTCAATCCTGATCATACGCCAGTCGTTATTTACACGGCTTAAGATGAACCTTCTCTACCTAAATATGGACATTAGTAACAGCAATAAAGAGCATAGGTCACCCACGACATACCCGAGTTTATCAGAGACACCGGTAATTAAATGCCATTCAAAAAGCACCCATGGTCCATGTAACAGATAGCTTACTTCGGCGCCAGCTCTGTTCCAAACGAGGCCCTAACCAAAATGCTGAAATGCATGGGATCATGAGCTACCAGCGGCGCCATAGGAGTTGTCAAAAATAACAACTGGCCTAGGTGTACTGATGACACTATAGGAGTAAAACGATCAACAGAGCAGAAAACACTACTGCTGCGCATCTATCAAAGTGGTCAAAGTGAAGATCGCACGAAATGACGCGGGGCACGCAATGCCATTCTGTGCCGCATTTGTGAAAGGTTAAAAGATCTTGCTATTCAACAAGCAGACTCCGTACCAGATGAAATCACAGCCACAGATGACGGTCATGAAATATTTCGGGCCGTACGAAGCCCTGAGAATTACTAACTATACACCACGACGCAATGTTCACAACTCTGAATGACACTATCAGGACTGAGTAGGGCAAAGCCGGCGAAATTCGAGAATGGTTCAAGGAGCAGTTCACCGACCACGATGATGAGACACTGCACTAGTTCTCAGAAGACCCGTTAGTATCACCAATTAAAACAGCAGAAGTTGAGAAGGCGCTCAAAGCCCTGAAAATGGACGTACATCCGGACCTGACGACATGCGCAATGACCTGCTCAAATACGTACGTGATATTATCTCAAAACCGATCACGCACCTATTCACGTACGCTTTTATGCACTACCTTCCCATCGATGCTGTAGGCCAAGGCACCGGTATCCCGCTACTCAAGCCCAGAAGCCACTCAGTCCGCGTCCAATCTGTGGCCCATTGCACTCCTCAACAGCACACTGATACTCCTATCCAATGTTACCCTCTGCTATATCAGAGATAAGATCGATGACCTGGATCATGTCAACATGGCTTTAGACGTGGACGCAGCTGTGCAGATATTGTATGAGCGCAGTGCATGCGTTTTCCACAGAATGTGCATTGCCACGCCACGTACAATCGACACAATAAAACACTAAATAATCCTAGATGTACTACACAAGGCCAGTTGCAATGAAGCTGAACCGTGACTAGTGAGACTACTATTTGCAAATACCATATGATTGATGGATAAACTGGAATCCCCTATTGCTATGAAGTCTACTGTCTACTTGTACACACCTCTCTACATATTTACCTTGTTTTGATGTACGCCACAGCTCTAAGGCTGTCTGGTAGAGATTCGCCCCCATATGATGCCAACGCGAGTCACATTCCACAACTGACTCCTAACATATGGTAGAAAATTTTGTTGAAATATCTTTGTTGCACCCGGTTTCAGCATGTTAATAATCACAGCCCCATCGAGAATCAGAAGATCAACGGTGAGAACACATTCTTTAGATAGACAACACGTATGATCTGCACCCCTATACGGCCTTATCTTCTTTATCCTGATAGTGATCGTGAACGTGGATAACCTTGGTTTTCATGAGGGCCTTTCCATTTTAGCCATGCCCCGCCCATCTCTAGCTAAGCTCCACCCACACATCGCTCGTGTTGGTATCGATCGATCTCTGAACTCTCCGACTATCAATTTCCAGAAAACTATACATGTAAGCTGTTGAATATTTTGAAACTAATTTGACCGGATGTTGTTGCATGTGTATTAATTAGTAGAGACAAAAAATTCTCACAACGTGTCGGACTATAAAGAGTTAAAAACGGGCAACACAGAATCCTTTATGACGTAATGATTATGACGTCATCCTACACGCCGCTTAGCTGATTATGACGTCATATGCCGTCATTACTCTGACAAGATACATGTTGAGAAACGCGGTACCAATTTTGTTTCAATAAAGCGATCTTTTGGTTCTGAGAGGATAGTCTCCTAGATGAAGGCCACATACAAAGAGGAAATTAAATTTGGCTTTATTTACTCATAAACAATTCTATTTTCAAGTCGCTCTATAACAAAATTTCTGTAGTGTTCTCTGCCTACATGTTATATCTGTCGAACTGTTTTTACAACACTAGAATACAAATCGGTACGTGTATCTAGCAGTAATACATCTTCACTCGATTACATACATGTCATAAAGGGATGCCCATTTCTTCAATGGTCGTGCGCAAATCGTGAATCATTTTACGGTGTCTGAACATTTGGCTGGCTCATGATACAGGATGTCTGGACAATTTTCGTCGGCAACGGTTAACTTAGTCTTAAGATGATATTTCTGGCACAGAAGTCTTTCAACAAAAAAGATGTGAAGTATTTTCAGTAAGTTCACCAGATCCACAGTCTCCATGCACGTTTTTATGATTTTGGTCACGGGCTTGGTTGGTTGCCATAGAGACAAAGACTCGGTGAGATTTGTGTACACCAAATTTGCAATTTTCACATTCTGTTGACACAGATATATTGTTTTGCTCCAAGGATTTCGTGTTACGAGTCTGAACCGTTAACCAAAATGAGAATGGCCAATTCGAACTGGAATGCGATTGACCAGTAATTGAGCTATGGAGATTCTGACACTCTTTCCCAGATGGCGCGGCTTACTGGACCGGTGCTGGGCCGATACCGGGCCGATACTTTCAGTATCGGCCCGGTATCGGCCCAGCGTCGGTCCAGTAAGCTGCGTTATCGTGGTTGGTTTCTCCAGACATCAAACTTCATGGGCTCGGCATCATTGACAACGTTTCTAAGGTAATCGCTATATGCCTTGGTTATACGAATGTAAAGAACAATTGCAGTAACTCTATGTGTCTGTCTAGTCCATTTTACGCGTGGCGCATGCAGAAATGTATCAGCCGTGTCTGGTTGTGCTATCCCAGATTTTGCTACAACACTTATCCAAACACCAGATTATAACTAATCACCAATAGCTTTCAATATGGTTATTTCAATATGCAGACCACCTAAGAATATAATAACACTTCTGTCTCCATATATGTCTGGTCAGCTGCACTGAATTAGTTTAGTAAGTGAGTATATTGGCTGGTCACAGCTTAAGCGGCCCATACACGGTCAATATAATTGACAATAATATTGTCAATTATGAAAATTGACAATATTATTGACCGTTAGTGTATAATATTGAGGTCAAATTTTGACTTGCGCAATATTCTGACGGAATCTAAACCCGGTTAGATACTTATTGATGGTTACGCAATTTTATTATGTCGTTGGTGGTACACATTGAGAATTCTGAAGTCAATTTTCATAATTGAAAATATTATTGGTACAAAATTATTGAAAATAAACTGTGTTGGCCACCAACGGCGCAATAATATTATTCAATATTATCGTCATATGACAATAATATTGAACAATATTATTGCGCAGTTGGTGGCCAACACCCAACACAGTTTATTATTGTCAATTATATTGATCGTGTACGGGCCGAGTCTTTTTCTGCAATTAAAGTCCTCCCCGTGTTTTACAACGTCCATTGCATAGCGTACTATCATCGCTACAGATTTGCCCTCCTGAAACTGAGGCAGCATTGAACTACTATTCAAAGGTAAATCAGGATTCGTTTAAATTAAGCAAGCGATATATGACTTAAATTCAAGATATACATTCATATAGTGGAATTTGGCGGCCATTTTTAAAATGGCCGTTATTAGTGGCCAAATCAGGAATTCAACTTGGGCCCATATTCAGTTTGGATTAGTGTAACAAGACCATCATGTGTACCAAATAGGGTGTTTTTTTTCACAAATCCCACAATTATCCCCACTACTCTGCTGAACCACATGGAGGACAAGCTAAATCATGGGTTCACAGCTATGCAGTAGTGCTGACATTTCTGCACGCTGTGTCATGGGAAACAGATTTCCAATCCTTCTGGAAGCTGTAAATTCGTAGATCAGAAAGATCCTTGAACAAAGACCACGAGTGTACGATGTAGTCTGCGTATGCTTAATGTTCTACAACTGTGACAGGTGGGCAGCTCCAAAGGCAGCTCCAGACACACGTGATGCTTGCTACCGCCAACACATACGCATCACCACGGGACACAGGCGACCGGGCAGAATAATTTCCAACGATGCATTATACACGATGTGTAGCGCATCGCCGCGATCCGTAATAGTCGCCCAGAAAAGATTATCCATGTTTTGGCATGTGATTAGGATGACAGAAGACACATTCGCATAGAGAGACTTGGAATCGCCATACTGTGATCCAGTAATTATAAATCCCGGAGAGGACGTAATTGTATAAATCAGTTAAGAGTGCTACGAAGCGACCGATAAAAACGCGCTGGGTACACTAAGATCAAGAATGAAGCTGAGGAAGATAAATATTTGGCCGAAGACAAGACACGGTGGTCAAAGGCGAAGAAGGCCCGATTGCAGCTGTGTGATGGTTCTACTGCTATAGCTGCAGAATACAGTAACTCGTCTTCGTCATCGTCGTCGTCGTCGTCGTCATTATCATCATCAGCAATGATTAAAATAATTGTATCATGTATACGTTTCTAATATGAGTACCAATATACTTACGGGTTAAGTACATATAAGATACAGGTTAATATATTTAGTGTCTCGTCGTCGTCGTCATCGTCGTCGTCATTATCATCATCAGCAATGATTAAAATAATTTTATCATGTATAAGTTTCTAATATGAGTACCAATATACTTAAAAGTTAAGTACATATAAAATACAGGTTAATATATTTAGTACCTATATACTGTTTTAATTACTCTGCCCAAATCAACATATTATAGGCAGTAACAGCACCCAGTCAAATTAGTTTCAAAACATTCAATAATTTACCTGTATAGTTTTCTGTAAATTGAGATTCAGAGAGTGGGTGGGGCTTAGCTAGAGATTGGCAGGCCATAACTGAATTCCCCTACTTGCAATCTTTGCTTTTTAGTATCCACGCCTTTATGTGGCAATGGTAGTGTAGCCTGTTGAAAGCATTATCCCATTTTCAAAACAATTATATAGAAAAAATATTGAAGATGGTGAAATTAATTTCATTGCATAAAGCAGCGGCATATTCGACTCAAATTTATCTAAACACGTTCAGTATAATAATCGTTCCCTCCATCCAAATGTGTAAATCATACATTTACTTTTTATGTCGAAATGATTAACCTATTTTACATATATCCAACTTAGATTTGATAAACTGAAATTCCATGACTCTCTCTCTCCCTCTAATCTACAAATACGCAATGTCCCAGAGATTATCTCCGTAATCCCGACCGTTTCTGGATTGACTCAGCGTCCGGCTGCAATGAATTTCCGCTATATAAAGGACGTTTATGACAGGCCAAATAACCTTTACGTCATTAATAATAATTTATCCTGCGTAGCTTGACTGTTTGATCGTATTAGGTGAATCATCACTTTTCTATTGGTCTTACAATTGACCAATCTTGGATGGAACCATGTGTATTTGTAGGAAATGTGCCCCTGAGTGAGGTTAGCAGCAGCAGTATTAAAATGTAATTTAAACAGAAATATGAATTGCTTATTAACGGATGTAATGCTATCAACATTCCCAGGGAAGTTGAGGATTGAGTGGTAATCAAAGATGAACGGAGCAGAGACGTTGGATTAGTCTTCATTGATTAGTTTAGAAGTGACAGGAGTTGGAGGAGAATTGATCAAGGAAGGAATCGGCGCTAGGTGCGTCGTGATTCAAACGGTCGTTTATTCATTTATAAATATGCGGACGGAATAATGCCTGCAATACAGATATTGATCAGAGGGTGGGGATGGGGTTAGCGTGAAATGGGGGGGGATAGGAGAGGTGATGATGGAGATGGTGCGAATGAAGCCAGAGGGAGGGAGGGAGGGAGAGAGGGAGGGGAGAGAGAGAGAGAGAAAGAGAGATAGAGAGCGAGAGAGAGAGAGAGGAAGGCTACAGAGCTGGAGATAGGGAGAAGGGGAGGGAGGGATAGGGAGGGAGGGATAGGAAAGGAGGAAGAGAGAGAGAGAGGTAGGGAGTGGGAGAGAGGGAGGTAGGGGGAGAGGGATGGGAGATAAGGCGGGATGGGGGAGGTGGGTAGAGGGAGAGAAAGGTGGGTGGGGTAGGGGTGGAGTGGTAGGGGGAGGGGATGGGGGCTTGGTTAACGGCATTTATCAATTTGTTAGTTAATCTATACTTGAATGCACATATTCATCATTTCCTTCATGTATACAGACATCTATTCATCCATTCATCCATATATTGATCTATTCTGAAGCAGTATAGCCTTTCCATCCATGTATACCCGATACAGTACTTTGTATCAGAACTACGGAATATTATGTGGATCGTTTTGAAACTAATTTGACATCCATACACACCAGATTTAGCATCCATACTAATTATTGTCTACACATTCAAAATCCTAACTGTATGTTTGCTTTCAATTTTAGATACTGGCATTACATGGTTGCAAATGCAAAGAGCAATGATTTGATAGCTATGCACGTGATAGGAAATACGATGAGGGTATAGACGCGACTAGATGTATTTAGATGTGACCAGATGTATTTCTAATACTATGACCGATGACTGATCGACCGATTGACCGACGCACCAACTGAACGACTGACTGACTGACCGACCAACAAAACGACTGACTGATCGATTGACCGACCGACTGACTGATCGGCTGATCACCTGACTGACTGAACGACTGAACAAACGAGTGCTCGATGGACCGATGGACTAACCGAATGCTCAACTGATCAACCGACCGACCGACCGACTGGCAGACTGACCAACAAATTGTCCCCATATGCTATTAGAATAGCCTCGGAGAAATAAAGCCAACTTGAACCGGAACTAACCAACTGTCCCACAAACGGTATATCTGATTGACAGACTGACTTACCAACTGACCAACTGTCCAACTGATCGACTGACTTACAATCTTACCGACTGACAGAACGACAGACCGAACGACCGACCGAGCGACCGACCGACCGACCGACCGACCGACCGACCGACCGACCGACCGACCGTCCGACCGACCGACCGACCGACAGACAGACAGACAGACAGACAGACAGACAGACAGACAGACAGACAGACAGACAGACAGACAGACAGACAGACAGACAGACAGACAGACAGACAGACAGACAGACAGACAGACAGCATGACAGACAGACAGCATGACAGACAGCATGACAGACAGCATGACAGACAGACAGACTGACAGACTGACAGACAGACAGACAGGTATTGAACCACACAATATGTATATGGTTGTCTGTCATCATCACTTGGTGTGACTTACCAATGTACTGGTTATATGTAGTGGCTCCAATGTCGGGTCATATAATAGCTGCTTTAGATCCACGTTGATCGGTGACTGACGGCGACCCTCAGTACACAAGCGCCATTCTGGGTTCAGCAACCCCCAGTACTTTGGACCTGTAAAGATGGCAACAGTCAATTCACCTTTCCAGCGTATCCATCCATCATCTGACCTCGTATGACGATATAATCAACTCAGCGCGTTTAAGATGACGTCAAAATCATTACGTCACAAATGGTTCTATATCGACCGTCATCAAATCTCAAATAGTCCGACACGTTGTATGAATTGTATTTCTTTGTAATTCATATAAACATGCTGTTGAATATTTAAGTTTTAGGCAGCAACAGAACCCAGTCAAATTAGTTTCAAAATATTCAACAGCTTATCCTACCTGTGTAGTATTTTGGAAGTTGATAGTCAGGTTGTTCAGAGGTCGATCGATCCAAACACGAGCGAGGTGTGGGTGGAGCTTAGCTAGAGATGGGCGTGACATAGCTAAAACCGGAAAGATCCATTGTTACTAGCTTGCACTTGTTTTGTGGGTAGTGTATATGGTCACGTGTATTATCCTCGACACTGTGGCTACAGTTTGCCATGTTGACAATAACAACCATTATTATTAATTATACCTGACACGCCCCAAAACACGCACGCACGCACGCACGCACGCACGCACGTACGCACGCACGCACGCACGCACGCACGCACGCACGCACGTACGCACGTACGTACGCGCGCGCGCTCACATAGCCTACGGGCTTTCTATATCAATAATTAAGCGATTTCTAGCAATTCTTCCAAGATCTTTGTAAATTGGGCAAATAAAGGGAACTTCATTTTAGCGTCTAGTCATCTCCATTCCATTCTAAACCTAAGCCATTACATTAATTCAATGCGCTTGCACTATAGAAACGTGGGTTGAATTGCATAATGTCATGCTGCGCGGCGTAAGCACCTACCGGCAACTGAATAATTAATACAGGACGTTATCCCACTAGGCCATGCACGCGATGAACTGTCACATCCTATCTGATAAACAGTAATCATGATAAGCCAATGGGCGATTCCAGTTTCTCATTCAATCATATGACGTCATAATCAACTACAGGACGTGTAGGATAATGTCCTAATCAATTACATCATGAATGGCGTAACTAAGTTCGTCATGAATGCTTAATTGATGACGGACTAAGCTTTGTTGTACGAATTGTATGTCTTTACTATTTAATAAACATGCTGTTGAATATTTTGAAACTAATTTGACTGGGCGTTGTTGCTGCTATAGGCAGCAACACCACCCAGTTAAAGTAGTTTCAAAACATTCAACAGCTTACCTGTATAATTTTCTAGATATTGATAGTCAGGGAGTTTAGGGATCGATCGATCCTGACATGGCGAGGTATGTTTGGAGCTTAGCTATTGATAGCTAAAACTGGATTCCTCCATTGAGCTCGTCATGATTCTGCCATTACATCTAAGATTACCGTAATTAACTTTGAAATGTCTGTTGATTTGATCGCTTCCAGACATTCAATCAAATTAGTTTTAAAATATCAAAGCAGCGTACCAGTACGATTGCGTTGGGAGTGATAATTTGGAACCTCGAAGCGATGACATACACAGTGGTATTAGAGGGGGTTCCGAGAATTCCAATTTCAAGATATATAGGTAGGCTTTTGAATATTTAGAAATTAATTTGACTGGTAGGTATTTTTCCAAACAACAGCAACAACTTCCACTCAAATTAGTTTGCAAATAATCTACAGAATGATTGTTAAATTGTAAACTCACCAAATACATACACTTCTCTGATAACGCAGCTTACTGTGCCGATGCTTGGCCTTCAGTAGGCTATCGGCCCGGCATCGGCCCAGCAAGCTGTATGATCTGGGTTCATGCGCATTAATTGTGACTACCTTCGAGTTTCACAACTGAACTGCATCATTTTGATTGTGACGTCAGCTAGCATGTACCGTATTTGACTATGCCGTTATATACTTGAGTGACCGGTAAGATCACATTATTAAGTCGAAATAATTCTGGGTTCTTTTCAAATTCCAATCGGTACCTCATATGATATGAGTTAACCATTATTTCGAGTCATGCCGTGGGCTGAAAATTCGTAATTATTGAATAATGGCAATATGTTGACAAGATCCGATGCGTACTGCTAGAGTTAATGGGTTGGAGAATGCCTTGGCAATTATGGATGTAGGGTATTGACAAGATAGGAGTGATTGAAGGTCTAACGAGGCACAGATAGCTATGGGCAGAAGTAATTGACTGCTTACCAAACCATTAACGCATGCTATTTCTCACTAATGCCATCAATCTATGTATACGATTGAGGTAGGGAGACACTTTTGAGCGTGATCATCAATATAGCCCAGCAGCGGTGCAATTACTAAAGAATCCTTGCTTAATCAAATTTCACACAACTGCAAAATAATCAATAGCTCTCGGCTTAAGAAACAGTAACTGAAAATCACCGATGCCGTCAGCGATTCATTGGACCGATCGATTATCCTTTCACACGGTAATTAGAATGCCACGCCCCTTATTGGCAGTCTGTCTATCTCTTTTCGTAAAGCTTAATCAAAGGGCAATGCGTCACAGACTGGGGCTAATCCATACACTAAGTCTGCTTAAGGTTGACATTATAGATCACCTCAGTATTAATTTTATAAAGCTTTGGTTGAAAGGCAGCACATTAAAAAAAAGTGTTGCTGTACTGAATCAAACTCATGTGTATGGTACACACCTCCAACTAAGTACCATCAATAAAGGATTCCAGTTTCTTAATCAATCATATGACATCATGATCAACTACGTGACGTGTGGGCTGACGTCATAATTACGTCATGAATGATGTAGAAAATTTCGTCACGAACGCTTAATTGACAACAGACTAAGCGTTGCTGTATGGGTTGTATGCCTTTACTATTTAAAAATCATGCTGTAGGCAGCAACAACACCCAGTAAAATTAGGTTCTGTATATATTCAACAGCTTACCTGCATAGTTTTTCTGAACATTGATAGGCAGGAAGTTAAAGGATCGATTGAGCTCAACACGGGCAAGGCGTGGGCGGAGCTTAGCTAAAACTGAATTCATCCATTATCTTTCCAAAACCATCGGATTGAAAATATTTGGTTTTCGTTCGACCCTGACAACTTGTTCACAAATAACTATTCATACAAATTGATTGATCAAACAACAGCAGCGCCATGGGAAACTATTTTGAATAAAATGTCTGCGCATAGCACTTTATTAAATGTCACCATGCCCCGTAAAGTTGAGCTCAGTAATAACGTAACATGCTTACAAAACAAAATGAAACACAGTGTTGAATATTTTGAACATAATTGGATTGGATGACATTGCCGAGGTAAAAGTGGCTTCCATTCGATTTAAAGGAAACCTCACCTTACCGTATACAAACCATTCATATGATAGAATATGCCACCCATAATTCATCCCTGACATTGTAACTTTTTATTATGCCGACAACATAAAGATATTCAGGTTTTAGGAGCTAAATGTTGATATATTTCTACAGCGTGTGATAGCTGTCATGATTTTCTTTTCAACCAATCAGAAACACCTAGCATGTCTGCCTCGGTATATACGCTCAGTCATATAGGTGTCATCTATAGTTTGGAAATGTATATATATATACACAGTAAATATGGAGGCAAGCTGTTGAATATTTCGAATCTAATTTGATTGAAAGTTGTTGCTGCCATAGGCAACAGATCTTCCAATCAAATTTGTTTCGAAATATTCAACCAGCTGAGTATTACACAGTAAAGAATGTAATGCATTGGCACTTACATGACATCACACTAAGGAGACAACATGGTGGTCATCACGGTTCAACATTTATGCGATATTACAAAGCAGATAATTGCGATACAGGTACGGGAATGTGACAGAATATGAATGAAATGGAATCTATAAACCATAATCTATCTGGACAATATAACATTTAAGATGAGATTCGCATCCATTTAAGTACAAAATATTCAACAAAACATTTCTTAAATCGTTTTCAAAATTTCTACTAATTAACACAATTCTTGTTTATTTATTAGCTTTGCGGTATCCATGTATGTATTGTTTACATTATGCTATTGACAGTACGCTCAGGAGCGCGAAAAAAACGTTTTCGGTTACGTAACCTTGTTCAATAATCTTGTCATATACTCCCGATATACTTCAGTTTAGTAATGTAGATGCCACATTACTGAACACTGTCCCACGAAGAACGCGAACGTTCGCTAAGTATTCGTCTGCAGGAACCCACTCCTGGGCTTTGAACCACAATCGGAGGACAAGGATCCCCAGTTTCTAATTGTGTTCCTGGCGCAGGATGTTGCAAACACCATGGCAGGACCATCAGCCAAATGTACGCGTGTTGGTGAAAGCACACACTTCTAGAAGCATGTTAAACATTACAAACCAACGAAAGCTGGAGTATTTCTGATACTTGGCAAGAAGATATGGTGACAGTCTGAAGAAGCGAGTCAGGAAGGGTCGTCTCGATGGTCGAAGAAGTTGCGGAACTCCAAACACTTGTTAGACAAATGGAATTAGGAGAAAGACTGGAAGAGGAATTCAAGAGTTGACAAATATGGAATTAGACTGTAACAGAGGGAAGACTGTTGTACCAAGGATCACGATGTGATGGTGTTCGCCCTAATCGACTCACCAGAGAGAAGAGATACATTATTGTTAACATTATCGGCATTATTATCTTTTTACCCAAAGACATTATTGTCACTACTACCCATTACTATATCACTATGTGCATTATTATTTTGTTTGACAAGGACATTATTGTCACTACAACCCATCACTATATCATTATGTGCATTATTATCTTGTTTCCCAAAGACGTTATTGTCACTACTACCCATTACTATATCACTATGTGCATTATTATCTTGTTTCCCAAAGACGTTATTGTCACTACTACCCATCACTATATCACTATGTGCATTATTATCTTGTTTTCCAAAGACATTATTGCGACTACCACCCATTACTATATCACTATGTGAATTATTATCTTGTTTTCCAAAGACATTATTGTCACTACTACCCATTACTATATCACTATGTGCATTATTATCTTGTTTGACAAGGACATTATTGTCACTACCACCCATTACTATATCACTATGTGCATTATTATCTTGTTTGACAAGGACATTATTGTCACTACTACCCATTACTATATCACTATGTGCATTATTATCTTGTTTTCCAAAGACATTATTGCGACCACCACCCATTACTATATCACTATGTGCATTATTATCTTGTTTCCCAAAGACATTATTGTGACTACCACCCATTACTATATCACTATGTGCATTATTATCTTGTTTCCCAACGACATTATTGTCACTACCACCCATTACTATATCATGATATGCATTATTATCTTGTTTTCCAAAGACATTATTGTCACTACTACCAATTACTATATCACTATGTGCATTATTATCTTGTTTGACAAGGACATTATTGTCACTACCACCCATTACTATATCACTATGTTCATTATTATCATGTTTCCCAAAGACATTATTGCGACTACTACCCATTACTATATCACTATGTGCATTATTATCTTGTTTGACAAGGACATTATTGTCACTACCACCCATTACTATATCACTATGTGCATTATTATCTTGTTTGACAAGGACATTATTGTCACTACTACCCATTACTATATCACTATGTGCATTATTATCTTGTTTTCCAAAGACATTATTGCGACTACCACCCATTACTATATCACTATGTGCATTATTATCATGTTTCCCAAAGACATTATTGCGACTACCACCCATTACTATATCACTATGTGCATTATTATCATGTTTCCCAAAGATATTATTGCGACTACTACCCATTACTATATCACTATGTGCATTATTATCTTGGTTGACAAGGACATTATTGTCACTACCACCCATTACTATATCACTATGTGCATTATTATCTTGTTTCCCAAAGACATTATTGTGACTACCACCCATTACTATATCACTATGTGCATTATTATCTTGTTTCCCAAAGACATTATTGCGACTACCACCCATTACTATATCACTATGTGAATTATTATCTTGTTTTCCAAAGACATTATTGTCACTACTACCCATTACTATATCACTATGTGCATTATTATCTTGTTTCCCAAAGACATTATTGCGACTACCACCCATTACTATATCACTATGTGCATTATTATCATGTTTCCCAAAGACATTATTGCGACTACTACCCATTACTATCTCACTATGTGCATTATTATCTTGTTTGCCAAAGACATTATTGCGACTACTACCCATTACTATATCACTATGTGCATTATTATCTTGTTTCCCAAAGACATTATTGTCACTACTACCCATTACTATATCACTATGTGCATTATTATCTTGTTTCCCAAAGACATTATTGCGACTACTACCGATTAATATATCACTATGTGCATTATTATCTTGTTTTCCAAAGACATTATTGCGACTACCACCCATTACTATATCACTATGTGCATTATTATCTTGTTTTCCAAGGATATTATTGCGACTACTACCCATTACTATATCACTATGTGCATTATTATCTTGTTTTCCAAAGACATTATTGCGACTACCACCCATTACTATATCACTATGTGCATTATTATCATGTTTCCCAAAGACATTATTGCGACTACTACCCATTACTATATCACTATGTGCATTATTATCTTGTTTCCCAAAGACATTATTGCGACTACTACCCATTACTATATCACTATGTGCATTATGATCTTGTTTCCCAAAGACATTATTGCGACTACTACCCATTACTATATCACTATGTGCATTATTATCTTGTTTCCCAAAGACATTATTGCGACTACTACCCATTACTATATCACTATGTGCATTATTATCATGTTTCCCAAAGACATTATTGCGACTACCACCCATTACTATATCACTATGTGCATTATTATCTTGTTTTCCAAAGACATTATTGTCACTACTACCCATTACTATATCACTATGTGCATTATTATCTTGTTTTCCAAAGACATTATTGTCACTACTACCCATTACTATATCACTATGTGCATTATTATCTTGTTTTCCAAAGACATTATTGTCACTACCACCCATTACTATATCACTATGTGCATTATTATCTTGTTTTCCAAAGACATTATTGCGACTACCACCCATTACTATATCACTATGTGCATTATTATCCTGTTTTCCAAAGACATTATTGCGACTACTACCCATTACTATATCACTATGTGCATTATTATCTTGTTTTCCAAAGACATTATGTCACTACTACCCATTACTATATCACTATGTGCATTATTATCTTGTTTGACAAGGACATTATTGCGACTACTACCCATTACTATATCACTATGTGCATTATTATCTTGTTTTCCAAGGACATTATTGCGACTACTACCCATTACTATATCACTATGTGCATTATTATCTTGTTTTCCAAAGACATTATTGTCACTACTACCCATTACTATATCACTATGTGCATTATTGTCTTGTTTTCCAAAGACATTATTGCGACTACTACCCATTACTATATCACTATGTGCATTATTATCTTGTTTTCCAAAGACATTATTGTCACTACTACCCATTACTATATCACTATGTGCATTATTATCTTGTTTGACAAGGACATTATTGTCACTACTACCCATTAGTACATCGTTAAAACGGACACCAAATAGAATTATGTAAATTAGAGCATTTCCGTTTTGAGGGATTTGGTCCTATTTTGGATATGTTACATAGAACTTTCTGTTGCAATTTATCCCAGGTGCGGCTATTTTAAGCGAATCTTTACTCAACTAATCGTGAATGACTGTAAATTGCTCGTCCGATTGTCAACATTTCCAAGGGGTAGGCAGGGTGTTGTGGGGGTGGGGGCGGGCGGTGAAATTGACAATGATAAACATATAAAGTATGGGCTTTGTTATCGAGCCTTGCTCAATCGGGCTAGTCTCATCATAAACATATCAGTGAGAAAATGTCATTTGCTAGTTGTCAGTTAATCATGAAGTCCCACTGATCGGTCCCCATTGTACTGGACAATGGTTTGTCAAAGAACTGTGTAAAATCGATTGAATATTAATGTCCCCGTGCACGTGCACATGCGTGCCATGGTCTTCCATCTATAGCAGAGAATAAGTCGCACAATTGTCATCATCTACTCACATCGGTGTATCATCTAATTCAGTTTGGGGAAATCGACATTCTAGTTTTAATCCCATAACTGACACGTCATCATCCAAACTAATATAGCAAGTTGACATAAACTCTGTCATAAACTAAACCAGTCAATGTCTCTGTCTGCTTACATTCACATACAGACCATCACACGGGGTCCACAGGGTTTGGTACACAAATCATTCCAAATCGTCCAAATATTTACATTATTAAGTAGTATTGTTCCGCTGGGTTAATGCAGTCTCTCGGTATCTGTAATTGTCTGTGTAAGTCAAACAAATGCACTGTTGCATGCATGATGATATTTCAAGAAATTAATTGAATTTTAGCAACGTATTGGCGCATTCAAATGATCATGCATTCCGTTGATCTAATTTTGGTGATATGGCTACATCGGTATTCTGATTAAGTCGCATTGGCTATGATAGCTCCTTATTGATCTGCCATTATTCAGATGAGCGTACTCTCTTGTCACTTATCATTCGTCCAGGTAATCTCAATAGAACTGAGTAATCCCGTTTAAGCCATGCCACACCCATCTCTAGCTAACCTCCACCCACGCTTTGACCGTGTTGATATCGATCGCTCCCTGCACTCTCTGAATCCCAATTTCCAGAAACCTATACAGGTAAGATGTAGAATATTTTAAAACTGATTTGACTGGTTGGTGTTGCTGCATATGGCAGCAACGGCGCCCAGTCAAATTAGCTTCGAAATATTCAACAGCTTGTTTATTAAATCGCAAAGACGTGCAATTCGTACAGCAACGCTTATTCCGTCATCAATTAAGCGTTTGTGGACGTGACATAATTGATTATGACGTCGTCCTACACGTCACGTTGTTGATTATGACGGCATATGATTGATGGATAAATTGGCTTCCTCCACCGGTTACCTTAGACTTGTATCAGTAATCTACAGACAATTCACAGGTATGACCAGGAACTTGAATCTACTTCTGGCCCCATTTCAGATTTGATAACTATGATTCACAATTAATTTCAATAACACAATTCTACTCCAGATTTGAAAATTCACTATGAGCCATGGAACCACGCAGTTCTACATTTACTTAAAGACATATCCATAGTAAAAACTGACAAAGATTATAACAAATGTATTAACTTTATACATGCAGTTATCGATTTCCATTTTCCAAGAGTAAATATTATCAAATTTCTCGGTATTTATTGGCTTTACCCAAACTGCTAAGTTTGTTCTATGACACAGAGACCCTAGACTTGCACTTGCTGTTGCTATTACGCCATAGTAATCACTATGACGTAATACACATCATTACACCTTTAATGACTATATTTGCTCAAGAAAATTAAAATGCCTTCTTTTCTGAATATTCATTTCCAATAGAAAACCGATTATCGAGTGGGTCATTGCAGTGATAGAATTGTCAAAAGAAGTTTTATCTTAGCCTGCAAAGGTTATTCCTCCAGACCAATGCAGAGACCTTTTATTGTCATGGCCCACCAATTTCTAGCAAATACCACCACACAGCCCCATCCCCACCCCCCCCCCCTTCTGGTCCATGTGCTGGAAGCGAGTTTATATGTTCCAAATACTTAATTACCACAATTCCAATTTCAAGGTAATTATACAGGTAAACCTTTGAAAGTAATTTGACTGCAAGATGTTGCAAAGCGCAGTCAAATCCGTTTCAAAATGTTCAGCAGAATGTTTCTTAAATTGTAAATTCACAGAAGACATACAACCCGTACACATTTATGACAGACTGTAAGTTTCGTCACCGCGCTACGTCATGTTGATTGTGATGTCTTCCAGCAGGTAATGTATTTGCTTATGACGTCATATATTTCAGTGACAGCCCGGAACCCTCCATTACATCCATATAGTCTAATGGAGGAATCCAGTTTATCCATCACTCAAATGGCGTCATACTCATCTATGTGACGTGTAGGCTGAAATCATAATCAATTACGTTATGAATGATGTAGATAATAAGTTCGTCACGAACGCATAATTGATGATAGATTACGCGTTGTTGTACGAATTATGTCTTTACTATTCAATAAACGTGCTGTTGAATATTTTGAAACTAATTTGACTCGGCGCTGTTGCTGCCTATATCTAAAGCTGAATTCACCCTTTCTGTTTTTCAAACTCCAAATGCTTCCTCATAAGGCATGAGTTAAGCATAATTTCGAGACATTCCGTAGGCTGAAACTTCCTAATTATTGAATAACGGCAATATGTTGACAAGATCCGACGAGTAGTGCTGTAGTAGACGAATTTGTAACTACCTCAACGCTGTCCGGTGTAGAGAATGGACAAGAGGGAAATAATTGAAGGCCTAACGAGGCACAGATAGCTATTGGCAGAAGTAATTGTCTGCTTACCAAACCATTAATGCATGCTATTTCTCACTAATGCAGTCAATCTACGTGTACGTTTCGGGTAGCTAGACGCTTTGGCGATCATCAATATAGCCCAGGAGCAGTGCAATTACTAAAGAATTCTAGCTTAAGTAAATTTCACCCAACTGCAATATAATCAATAGGTCTCGGCTTAACAAACAATAACTGAAAAGCAATCAGTGGTAATTAATCTTCGATGCTGTCAAGGATTCACTGGACCGATCGACTGCCCTTTCACACGGTAATTAGAATGCCACGCCCCTTATTGGCAGTCTGTCTATCTCTTTCCATATATAGCAATCCAGGCGTAATGTGACTCAGACTATGGCTAACCGTTACATCGGTTATGCTTAAGTTTGACACGCTAAAACAGCTCGACAAATGAAAACTTCCATTATTTTGTGAAAATGTGATGACTGAATGACGGTGCTGTTAAATGGTGCTGTCATTGACAGCAACGTCTTTCAGTCAATCCGTTTTCAAATATGTTTCTAAACTAATTGTAATTGATATCTATCACACAGCCCTCAAACTATGTATAAGAAGAAAATCTAATACATTTCACATTCATTATCTTTCCAAGACAATCGGATTAGAAGTATTTTGTTATCGTTTCAGCATGACAGCTTGTTTGCAATTCCACGTTTCAGACGAATTAGCCATTCCAGTTTTAGCTATGCCCCGCCCATCATCTGTTTAAGCTCCACCCACACCTCGTCCAAGTTGGGATGAATCGATCTCTGAACTCCCTGACTATCACTTTCCAGAAAACTATACAGGTAAGCTGTTAAATATTTTGATATTAATTTGACTGGGCGCTGTTGCTGCCTATGGCAGCTACAGCGTCCAGTAAAATTGGTTTAAAAATATTCAACAGAATGTTTATTAAATTTTAAAGTACAATGTGTCGGGACTACTAAGCGTTCAAGACCGACTGTTTCGAATAATTCATGACGTCATCCTACACGTCACGTAGCGTGACTATGACGTCATATGATGGGTGGATACACTAGAAAGGTGACTTGATGGATCAACCAGCAGCTGAGACGTGCAGCAAAATTTGGAATAACAGATCTGTAGATATCACATCATCAAATGTCATCATATACCATACAGTAAAGCTGAGAAATGCTCTGAAAATTAACTTAAACATGCCTCCAAATTAAAATTAGACATGCTATTGAATATTTTGAACAGTATTGAATTGGAAAATATTGCTGCCTAAGGCTTTCAATAAAATTAGGACCAAATTGTTCAACTTAGCATTTTTACATCATATTAAAAATTGCACAAAATAACATTTTTCTGTTTGTTTGGTAAACCTGTTAATTTAGTAATGATTACTGTATCCCTCCTGATATTATATGATTTATTATCTGAACAACACAGAGTTATAGAGTCAAATAATATAAAACTTATATACAATATTCTTATCATTATATGCATTATTTGCTTATTTATCATTATTGACATTATTAGCAGTTATTGTAACGGTGTCATCACTACTGTAACTTCTTATTTTATTATTCCACCATCAGAATTGTCATCTCCCCTGCCATTATCATTGCTATCATCTCCATGGCTGTCATCATCTTTATAACAACCACCATCTCCAGAACAAACACATTTCCACCAATGCTGATATTTGATAATTACACAATTAAGGGTATTGTCGCCTTTTTCTTTTCCATCATCATCGGGGAACTAACAAATGGTCTTGAATGATAGATTTAGATAATTATCCAGAGACAGGATCTACATTCGGTTACACGAATTTCAAAATATTCAGTAGGCATCATATTGCGACCTTGGAAACCAGCAGTGTATTTTGAAATCATTTTGACTGAAACTCGTTGTTGACATTCAAATGTAATGTTTTCCAAATGGTCAATAGCGAGTTAACAGTAGAGAGTTAATCGCTATATGTCGAAGCTATAGAGAATACTATTCATACCGGTTACGAAATTATATTCACGTTTGCTTTTGTTATATTCGATCACGCGGTATATCTGCATATATTGAATATAATTATGTATATAAAATCTACCGTCATAAAATATACTATCAACTGTAATACCTCATATGCCTATACAAGGCCTGAGTGTAATACAGTGACCTTGAACTTGAACTTGCACACACAGTTGATACACGTAGAATGTGAAGCACCGGCTACGTCACGAATTGGTTCCAACTTAAGCGATCATAGATTTAGTAAATGCTTTTTCTCAAATAATCTCGATTCATTTTCATTTTTTACCGATGGTCGTTAATTTAATATTGTATGAAATTACCAATAAACATCATTTGTTATTTTCCCTTTCCCTTCCTTTAACGAAAAGATTATATTTCCAACCTGCGAAATTGCGAACAATTCTCGGTGACATGGTGACTATTTTGAAATGACTTTGACTGTAAGCTGTTGCTTCTTAATGCGGCAACAGCTTCCTCTTACAGTGATTTCAAAATATTCAATAGTCTGATGCCGAATTTAAGTCTCACCTTTTCCAATGCTTGTGTGTGTGTCTTGCCCCATCTCACACACTCATAAAGACTTCTTCCAACATGATATATCGATATATCAGGATTTTTCTATACACAATATATCGCGATGTTTCCAGGGCAATATCCAGCACCCACCCAACACACAGACCTAAGTCACCTTGACTGAACTGCTACATAGTTTAACTTGACATGACATTTAACCCCTCTTGTGTTAACAGCACCTCAAATCGCTCAAAATGCTACCTATATCAATTAACCCTTTAACGCTCTAGATATCTCAAAGAAAATTGCAACTCACTCAGTAAATGTCAATTTAGAGAAAACAATGCGTGTAAATTTGCCACAGAAATATACAAAAATAACTTTCTGTCGCCACACGTTTTGTTCAGCTTGATCATTAAATGATATATATCGAAGAGAATTCAACCTTTTGCTTTGACAGTGTACATGTGCAGGCCAAATAGAATACTATTTTTAAAATTTTACCACTGGAATGACTGGCTCGGGCTCGGGACTGGCTCCAGTCATTCCGGTGATAAATTTTCAAAAATTGTCTTCCCTTGACCTGCACATGTGCATTGCTCAAGAGCACTGCAGGTGCCACTTTGCAGGTTTAACCATTATAAGATTAAGCTGAGGCGTTAGCTCATTAATGGATAAACTTACTCTAGAAAAGCAAAATACCTGCTTTTAGAATGACAATTTTCAGACCAAGAGACGACTATTTATTGGGGGGAAATTTACCGCTAGCGTGACTGGCTCTATTATCGATCCAGTCACTCCAGTGATAACATTAAAAAAAGTCTTCTCGTGATCTACAAATAAACATTTCTCACATACCACTAATTAAGTGATTTCTGGCAATCCACGCCTCGTTGACTCATCTTGAAAGGTCACGCTTAATTGGGCAAGTAAGGAGAACTTAATTTTAACGACTGGTCATCTTGTTTTAAACATATTTTATTGCCATTTAACAACAATTGGATTGAGTCACAAGTCAGATTGACTTAGATTCGACTCTTTCCCTAAAAAGACCATAAAATGCGGTATGTTATAATTTTGTATAATAAGTTTACAATAAAATGCAATTGGATATTTACATATATACATTAACATTATCTATGCTACATATTAAGAATAGTGAGACTAATAATTGAAAAATGAAACTAAAATGTGCGTCAAGTTTATCGAGTGTATGTCTTTGATAGATTTTAGTAAACATGCTGTTAAATTTTTGAAACTAACCGGACAAGGAGCCATTGCTGCCAAAAGGAGCAACGACACCCAGTCAAACTAGCCTCCTTATATTCAACAACACTCATTGATAGTTACCCCGAAATTGGGATACAGGGAATTCATGACTCCGATTCCAACACGCGGAAATGCGGGCTGTGCTTAGAGTCAGTCAAACCTTTTTGTATTCTTAACATAATTCTGCACTTTCTGAAATATGAAACAGTTTTCTGCAAAGCCTAGGTCGGGGTTGCCATATAGTATTGTGTCCTCTGAAATAACAAAGTCACCTCCTTTCGTTCTCAAATTAAATCATTGCATTAGTTCAATGAACTTGAATTACAGAGGCACAGATTTAATAGCATAATGTCATGATGCCTGACGTAAGTACCATACTAGACAAATGAATAATTAATAAATTATATTATCCCACGAGATCATGCACCCGATGAACTGTCACATCCTATCTAGTAAACATTAATCAAGATATGCTAATTGAAGTCCTCATGATTCTACTATTGAATCTGAGATCAACGTAGATACAATTTGAAAAGTCAGCTGATTTGATCACTTCCACCCTTCCAGTCATATTAGTTTTAAAATAGCCAGCAGCTACCTGTGTGGTTACATTAGAATTGGGAATTCTTAACAAGGAAGAGATGACCCAGACTGTGTGATAATAGACGTATACCTAGATAGTGATGACTCGCCAATTTCTAGGTAAAAATTAAATTAATTAATTTAATTAAATTAAACGCCTATGTGGAACGTGTCTTGGAATCGATTTATATATATCCTGAAACCTGTATTCCCAGAATCCCAATTTCAACGTAATTGTACAGGTACGCTATTAGATATTTAGAACGTAATGTGACTGAAAGGTGTTGCAACGTGCAGCTAAATTGTTTTAAAGTATTCAGCAAAATGGTTATTAAATTGTAAATTCACAGAATAATACAATTCGTACAGATTTGTGACAGCCTACGCATTTCATCACATACCTACGTTATTTTGATTGTGATGTCAGCTAGCATGTAATGTATATGATTATGATGTTCTGTACTTGAGTGGTAGATCAGAACCCTCCATTAAATCTGTATGGCTTAATTCTGTTTTTCAAACGCCAATCACTTCGGCATATGGCATGAGTTAAGCATAATTTCGAGCGATGCTGTAGGCTGAAAGTTCCTAATTATTGAATTATGGCAATATGGTGACAAAATCCGAAGCGCAGTAGACGAATTTGGAACTAGCTCAGCACATCTGGGTGTAGAGTATGGACAAGCTGTGAATAATTGAAAGCCTAACGAGGCACAAATAGCCTTGGGAAAATGTAATTGACTGCTTACCAAACCATTAATGCATGCTATTTCTCACTAATGCACTCAATCTATGTATACATTTTGGTTAGCCAGACGCCTTTGAGCGTGATCATCTATATATAGTCCAGAAGCGGTGCAATTACTAAATAATCTTAGATTAAACAAATTTCACACAACTGCAAACAATCAATAGTTCTCGGCATAACAAACAATAACTGAAAAGCAATCGGTGGTAATTAATCATCGATGCCGTCAGGGATTCATTGGACCGATCAACTGTCCTTTCACACGGTAATTACAATGCCACACCCCGTATTTGCAGTCTGTCTATCTCTTTCCATATAGCGCAAACTAGGCGTAACGTGTCTCAGACTATGGTGAACGATTATACTGCTTATTTTCATATTTGACGTGATAAAGCTGCTCGAGAAATGGAAAATTGCATAAATATTTAAAATGTGATGACTGAATGATGTAGCTATCTTCGACAGCAACATCTTTCTCTCAAACACGTTTTCAAATATTTTGCTATACTAATTGAAATTGTGATGCATTCTACAGATCTCCAACTATGTATCAGTGGGACGGTTAAATCCAATATATCTCTCAGTCTTTATCTCTCCAAAATCACTGGATTGGAAATATTTTGTTATCTTTCAAGCCTGACAGCTTGTTAACAAATCCACTTTTCAGACAAATTGACGGATCAAACAGTAGCAGTGACCGGGGTCACAATTTGGAATAACATTTCTGTGTATATCAGTTCGTCATATGTCACACTGTACCGTAATTTACAAATCAGAAATAATTTTATATGTTTCCAAAAAACCTAAAATGTACAGTATTATATTTTGAGCATAAGTGGATTGAAAGCGAATGTCTTCCAATCAAATTAAATCCAAAATATTTAAAGATGCATTACCTCCAAGGTATAAATAAATTTGGAAATTTTCAGTATTTTTGCTGTAATATCATGGTCCCCGGGGTATTATCAGTACATACTAATTTTTATACATAATTTCCAACCCCGTCACACATAATTGTTATTATTTGTTGTTTCTCTGGAAACTGGTGTGCGCGTATGAGTTTTCAATTTAGGGAAGCATTATATTTACGAAACAATCCAATTGGAAAGAACTCAGAAAATCTGAAATATGTCTAGACAGTTCACCGCCGACAGACAAAATACTAGCCCCAACGACGATTGGCAATCGGACACATCAAAGAGCTACGCTCCGGGAGTAATGAAACCGCAAACAATTCTATAGGGGACATCAAATAAATAAGTTGTATAGTAATATTTTTTTGTTTATACAAAACCAGCGATGAATCGCAATCCACCGCTAAGTAACGAATACTTGTCTTTCTCTGCGAAACGGGGTTGCTGGCGACCGTCAGATTTGTGTTTACATTTTGAAAAATATTTATGAAATCCATAATTTGTATCTTCTATCTGGATATTGAGTAGTGGTATATATATATAAGAATTGTTTTTAAAATAAGAACATTGACCGACTGGAAGCGTTTTATGGACATAGTTCCCTATATTAAACTTATAGCTCTATCAGGTAAAGCCCCTTTAACAGAACATTTCTTACTTCGTGTCCAAATCTTTGTTTCTTTTTTTTAGTCATGTTGACCTATTTGTGAGCTGTACTGCACCACTTCAGATATTATATGGTTTACTCTCATAGATTCACAATAGTATATATACTACCATATATTCAATAGGCATCCTTATTGTTCGAGCATCTGAGTCGTCATCTCCCCTGTTATTATCATAGTTATCATCGTCGTATACTAAACCAGCATTACATTCACGATCATCTCCTACACCACGTGATCACCACTTACCGGTCATCATCCACAATCGTCTCCAGCTGATACCATGTGTGTCTGTTGTGTCTGAGGTCGGACTCAAGGTCACGCCTCTAGGTATTCATTGGCCCAACTCTCTTCCATTTTCTTTGGGATGTCCAGGTCAACGATGTTCTGCATGTGTTGGGGATGACGTTCCCAATGCATTGGCATGTCATCTGCATCTTCTTGTCAGAATTTCCTATTCAATCTGCCTTTGGCATGGCTTCTGCCAGACGTCCTTGTTGCTGACAGTTTATGGTCAGCGACCTGCGATCTCCTCCTCATGCACTGGTTGAGGGTATGGATGAATCGTCATCAATTTAGTTTTGGTTCTTCACCATCTCTAATCCTCTAAGAATCATATTTCAATAATCTTCCATGTATGTGAGATTTATCGATTATCAAATGATCTTTGATAACATAGACAACGAGACATTCTGGAAGCTGCTATGACAAGATGAAAACCCATGAAGCTGGTTAGATTGATTAAGATCTCATGAGAAGGAACGACATGCAGAGCATCAATAGATTTAAGGCTAAGAAGGGAGTCAGATAGTGATATTTGTTGTCTCCCATCTGTTCCTCATGGACATTGCCTGATTCATGCCGGAGATCACCAAAGAGAAGCGCAATTGAATCGAATGGGCAATGTGGACCAAATTGGCTGACCTCGATTTTCAAAGGCGACATTGCACTCCTATTATTCCACAACCGGCATGAGATGCAGGAGAAGACAACATGCCTTGCAAGCATTTATACACCAATTGACTGTTCCTTTCTTGCCCATGCCCCGCCCATCTCTAGCTACGCTCTACCGCGCTCCCGTTGGGAGCGATAGATCTCTGAACTCCATGACTATCAATTTCCAGAAAAATATACAGGTAAGCTGTTGAATATTTTGAAGCTAATTTGACCGGGTGCCGTTGCTGCCTATGGCAGCAACAGCTCCCAGTCAAATTGGTTTCAAAACATTCACCAGCATGTTTATTAAAAGTAGAGACATACAATTCTTACAACGTGTTGGACTATTAAGAATTAAAGACTAAAAGTTAATATAATAATTTATGACATAATGATTATGACGTCATCATACACGCCACTTATCTGATTATGGCGTCATATGACGTCAAATCATCAATGTAGACTCTGGAAAGGTGAAATGGACTCACCATCAAACAAGGAAAATAATAATCCTGAAGATGAACACAAGATGTGAAAAAAACATGTCAATGCTAGGATATGGACTTGAGGAAGTTGAAACTGTTACATAAATGGGTAGTGTCACAAAGATACGCATATTCATCTCTAGCATAAAATCGGTGTTGTTGTATGGTGAAGATGTCGTATTAGAGCGCACTTAGCATTGTCTTTATCCCTGGAATCATCATCGTCTGTTTTTACTTTATTAAAAAACGGACCATGTAACAAATACGAAGTAGCTGCCTTACAGATCAGAATTTTGTTCATCTCGGGTTTATCTGGATACATTCAAGTGCACAGTTCCAGCAACATTACTGCGCAAATTAGAGTTGGCATGATACCACGGAGGTCACAAGGTCAAAGGTCAATGGCAATGTGACAAACAGGGGACAGACGAGACATTTAATTCTACGGAATTCTTGTTTTGGCCGTCATCTAAGTTTTAAATGCTATTTAGCTGCTTTTTCACATTATTTTCCTGGTGGTTATAATTCTGTCCTTATAAGTTATCCTTTAACAGCAATTAGTAGTTTCTTGGCCCATAAAGCGTTAATTGATATAAGTAGCATTCAAGTTAAGCGATTTGATGCGCTGTGACACAAGAGGGGCGAATACATTACCACTGCATTGAATTATTGTATATTTTTATATTGTGGAGTATAACTTTAAAAGGTCAAGTTACATTTACACAGCAAACATCGTTCACAGCCGATTCGAACGTGTACGGTCGCATGCGCAGCAACACAATCACTTGCTCTGGTTTGGTTATCGACCTAGACCATAAGCTATAGACCTCTTATCCCACACCTTCACTATGCGAGGAGTTGTACCAATCACACGTGAAGTGAGTTCAGTAAAACACAAATGCGCATGACCGGGTCTCTAGACAGAATCCAATTAGTACTCAGCCTATACCCGAAACTTAATGTCAAACTATCATAAGAATGGACCTTTCCGGTTTTAACTATGCCCCGCCCATTTCTAGCGCTCGTATTGGGATCGATCGATCTCTGAACACCCTGACTATCAATTTCCAAAAAACTACACATGTAAGCTTTTGAATATTTTGAAACTAATTTAACCGGATGCTGATGCTGCCTAAGGACATGTTCTCACTAGAGGCTTAATCCGGAATAACACCATACTGAAGCATGCCCTTTTTCCAGATCAACGCTCTAACAGGAACACACGGCCATAGACCTCTTTCTCATTACCTAATCCTGTTTAACTATTTAGTGTGCTATGTAGGTTAATAATTCGCTTATATATATATATATATAAATAAATAAATATATATATATATATATATATATATATATATATATATATATATATATATATATATATATATATATATATATATATATATCTGTTTGCATTCACACTGATGGACGATAGTCCTGTGGAGAGCTAGATAAAATGAAGACTTTAGCGCTACTTGGCAGGCAATGAGAGAAAATGCTGATAGTAACGCTATTTTGGCAAATTTTGATGAAATAGTTTGCGTTCCCATAGGGAAGTCAGTACAACGAGGACGCTAGCCGGTATTTAACGAAATAGTGGCTGTATGAGAACAAGGCCTTATAGTTTATTCGAATGATTAACACAATTAATAATAAAAATGGATTTTGGTACGGTTCTAATATTCTCCTATAAATGGATCAGGCGAGAAAATACTTATGTCTGAAATTCCGCCTTTTAGAAGATAATGTGCAATATAAATAGTATCCAAATCTGTGGCTACCAATATATAATAGATCGCATTATCTGCCCACGTGATCGCCAGCATCAATCCTTTGTTAATTATTTACTGCAGGGCAATTTTGTTAGATCCATCAACAATTACTTCATTAGGTCATTCAAGCAATCAATTCGTTATTCACACTTAAGTAAGCGAATCACGCATGCCAATTTCGCGCGTCAATCTCGGAAACCGGGAAAGCTATATTTAATTAGAAAATTCCGATACACACCTGGGCCGTCGTCCACATGACACGTATTCACAATGCATTGCTAGACACTGGTTCCGCAATTAAATACACATATGTATAGATAAGGGACATCATCAACAGTCCCTACATTGTCCTCACACTTATTAGTCTTGTCGTTGTTGTTCTCATCATCGTCATTAACGTCATCGTCGTTGTCCTCCTCGTCATTGTCCGTGGTGATGTTGGTATTGTTTGTAGATGTTGGTGGTGGCATTGTTCTTGTTGCTGTTGTTGATGGACTTGCGGTTTCGTTATTTGTGTTGACGCTGCTGTTATTGCTGTTGTTGGTAGTGCTGTTGTTGTTTATTAGCAGGCAGGGTACATAGCCAACCTTGATGGAAATACCAGATCTGTCTAATAACAGCAACATTGTTGAGGAATAACGCACACTAGAAACCGTTAGTGAGAAAAAAACCTGAGAAAAAAAATTGTTGAGAACAATGTTTCGCAGCAAATGTTGACCACATAAACTCGGATTAAGGGAGATTGTTTTACAATTGATTGACAGCAGTATGTAAGTGGGCTTACATAGCAAGTGTGATAGGGTAAAAACGCACTGAGATGTTATAAGTTGATGTTTCATAAGTGTTATCCTAAACACATTGACCACATAATTGCTGTGTGAATGTGCATGTGACTGTATATATGTGAATGTCTGCATGTATTTGAAAGACCGTTCTATTGGTGATCATCTTGAGAGGTATTGCCTTCAAACATTGGTATAATCACAGAAAATCAACACAGTTAATCCTGTCTAAATTGGATATCTGTCTTTAGGGCCAAACGATTGTGGATCCTTAAGATGGGTGGCCATATGATAACCCGTTTTAAAGAACCACAATATTATTCCCCAACATGTATTTACCACCGTCAATGATTTACTTAAGGTGACAAGATGTCAGCAACAGCTGCATTTTGCTAGCCAATATAGTGGCCAATATTAGATAGTTTTCTCTGTGTATGAGCCATTTGGGATGGGCACGTTAATAAGAAGACGAGCAGCTATCAAGATGGTTGATTGGAAGCTCTTTAGTGTGATTAGAGGGAATAGCTCATCAATCGCTCGGAACAGCCCTAACCAGACAGACAGTAATTTGAAATACGAGATTGGATTAGCGTTAAACATGCTTGGGAAACATGGCTACTCGGGGAAGCTCGGGAAATTGAACTAAGTCGAGATGAAGTACTCAGGGATTTGCATATAAAGATGAATTTGGAATTTATGAAGAGATCTGACAGACAATCATGTCGCATGTGTCGTTTATATAGTCACTAATCGAGTTCACATGGAGTTAACATGGAAGAGCGCTAAGTGGGGATCATAGTCACTATCCTAGATCCTTGTCCATTTTATTTGTAATATTATGTTATGGAAATTCAAACGGAATGTAATACAGATTAACCATCCAACCCACAAGACAGAGCTACTTCATATTGAATGCGACGTCAGCTAACATGTGACATATTTGATTACAATATCAGATATTTGAGTAACATATCAGATTCTGATATTGGTTACCTCAGCTCTATGGTTGTGACGCATCTCTACCATGCCCGTATTGAAATCAAAATAACCTTTTAGAACAAATTGATATCCTTCCACCAAACTAAAACCTCATCTGTCTCGGAACATATATTCACATCACAAAGGCGTTCCGCTATCTGGCGATTAACAATTGATATGTATAATAGTCTCGAAATTAGGATGCTGGGAATTTAGTATTCCAAGGGTTAACCCAATGAGCACGAAAGGTCATATATGAAAACCTCAGTTAGACTCCAGGAACTACTCTGTTGGATATTTTGAAACAAATTTAATTGTGAGCTGTTTCTGCATACGACAGTAACATGTTCCTTTCAATTTTGGTTCGGAATATTTAACGACTTACCTTGATAGCTACTTTGAAATTGAGATTCTTGATATTCAGTTCTCAAATGGTTAAAAGAAACAACACATCTTCATATATGTGTACTATTCTTTCAGGTGGTAGGATAATTATTCCACATACAAATTTTGCATGGAATTATTGGCCTTGTCTCATGTCCGCAGAGACGACTATTCAGGTTTTAACAGATACATGTTGACATATTTCTCCAGTTAGTGAAGCCTACCATGATTGACTGTTCAACCAATCATAAGAAACCTAGGCTCTCCGTCTCGGTATAACGTTCTATCGTATAGGGGCAATCTATTGTTTGGCAGTGAAGATTATGCGAAATTAATTAAAAAATATGCAAGATAATTTTCCTTACATACTAAATAATGTATTGTCTCGGCAGATACATCGCACCACACAATACCATTTGAGAAAATAAAATGTTGGCAAGTACAGTTTAAAATTAATGAGGTAAACCTTTCAAACCGGCATTCTCTTGCCCTACAAATGGGCATTCCCCAAGACCAATGCAGAGGCGGGGTTTGTTGTGCTTCATTAAGACAGGTTTTAAGACCAATACACACAATCCCTATACCAGTTACGTGATGCCTGCCAATCCACATCTCGATGACACATCTTGAACGATTTTAGTCACTTCATTTTAATGTCTAATTATCTCTTCCATTTTGAAGCTAAACCATTGCATTTGTTCAATGGACCTGAGAGACAGAGTCAAGGATTGACTTACATAATGTCATGGTACGTGTAGTTAGTACCAAACTATGAATGCCAAATATATTATTAATGAAGTACATTATCCCACTAGGCCATGTTCTTGAGGAACTGTCATATCCTATCTGAGAAATAGTAATCACGATTTAAGGTAATTGAGTTCGTCATGATTCTGCCATGCTATCTGAGATCAACAAAAACGACTTTGAAGAGTTTGTTGATTTGGTCGTTTACTAACTTCCAGGCTCCTCTTTCCCCGACTTTCCTCACTCACTCCCATCCCTCCCTCACTCCCTCTCTCCCTGCCTGCCTCCCTCCCTCCCTCCCTCGCTTTCTCTCTCTACCCCCCCCCCCTCCCATCCTCCCTTCTTCCCTCCCTCCCTCCTTCCCTCCCCCGCCCTCCCTCCCACATCCGCCCTCTCTCTCTCTCCTTTCTATCCCTCTCCCTTTCTCTCGCTCGCGCTCTCTCACTCAGCATATGCACACGCACGCTCAGATACTAGCATGCTGCACCAATGTAAAATCTAAATCAGTACATGAAATATGTTATTTAATTAATTAGGTATTATGCATACACTACTACCATATAACGATTATCTATCGTACACCATCTTGATTTATTTATTGCCAAATATGTGTATGTGTCTGTGAACCATACCTTATTTTGCTTTCATTTGAAGTAAATAAATTCTGCTTGAACCACATTAGTTGCAACGTACCCAGCTGCATTACCTATGCAATGGAGGAACCTAATTTTAGCTATGCCCCGTTCATCTGACATGGTTAAAATGGGTTCATCCATTCTGTTTTTCTAACGCCAATCACTTCCTCATATGACATGAGTTGGGCATAATTTGGAGACATGTTGTGGGCTAAAAATTCTAAATGTTCGAATAATAGCAATATGTTGATAAGATTTGAAGTGTAGTGCTATAGAAAATGAATTTTTAAGCTCCCTCAACACTTCTGGGTGTGGAGTATGGGCAAGATGGGAATAATTAAAGGCCCATTGAGGCACAGATAGCTATTGGCAGAAGTCATTGACTGCTTACCAAACCATTAATGCATGTTATTTCTCACTAATGCAGTCAATCTGTGCATACGTTTTGGTAGCGAGACGCTTTTAAGCATAATCATTAATATGGTCATAGCTTGATCAAGGTTCACCCAGCTTCAAAGAAATCAATAGCTCTGGGCATAGCAAACACTAACTGAAAAGCAATCAGTGGTAATTCATCATCCACGCCCTCAGCGATTCATTGGACCGATCAACTGTCCTTTCACACGGTAATTACAATGCCACGCCCCTTATTGGGAGTCTGTCTATGTCTTTGCACATAGCGCAATCCAGGCATAACGTGTCTCAGACTATGGTTAACCTGTATACCCCAGATTTTTTATTTGATATGCTAAAAAAGCTCGGGAAATGGGCACTTGCATTAATTTTTTTAATGTGTTGACTCAATGATATCGCTGTCTTTGACAGCAACATCTTACTTTCAAACCGCTTTTCAGATATGTTGGCATACTAATTGAAATTTATGAATATGCTACATACTTCCAACTATGCATCAGTGGAATGGTTAAACCCAATGCATTTCACATTCATTATCTCTCCAAAACCACCAGATTGGAAATATTTTGTTATGCTCCCAGTTTGACAGCTTGTTCACAAATCTGCCTTTCAAACAAATGGATGGATCAAACAACAGCTGCAACAATCGACACAAGTTGGAATAACATAGCTGAGCATATAACTTCGACAATTGTCACAGTTCAGAAATAATTTAAGATGTTTCCAAAACAAACTAAATTGTACTTATGAAAATTTTGAACATAATTGAATTTCAAAACAGCGCAACTAAAGACACCAATGTCTTCCGATCAAATTAAGTCCAAATTATTCAACAGAACATTTCTTATGTCGTGTCCAAAATTGTGCTCACTAACATGTTTCTGTTCTTATGCTGTATCAATTCTGATGCTATATGATTTACTCTCTGAACAGTACATAATCATAGAGTCACAATATTATACAATTATAGTATTATTATTATCATCATATGCATTGTTATCTCGGTTCTCAAAGTCATTACCCTGATAATGCAGCTTACTGGGCTGATGTTTGACCAATACTGGGTTAATACTGAAAGTATCGGCCCAGCATCGTCCCAGTAAGCTTCGTTATCTGGTTAGTATCATTATTAACAATCATTATGCTGCCATCTTTGCTACTATCACTACTCATCCTTAATATTCCACCATTTGAGTCGGCCTCGCTCCTGCCATTAGCATTGTTATCATCGTCATCCCGTTATCATCTTTGCAATCACGATCATCTCCTTCAACTCTCGATCATCACTAATACTGATATCGTATTCTTTTTAATTTGGCTGGGCAATCCTCTCCAGTAGGCTTGCACGAGTAGCTGATATTATCGAAAATCACGATTTTTTCAGCCACGATTTTTTGCGAGATGATTTCGAAAAAAATCGAAATATCGCGAAAATTGTATTGCCACGTCCTATTCTGCCTATTTGTCATGTGTTTGCCTTATATTACGTCAAGATTTTCAATTTATTTCCAAACCAACATCTTTGCGAGAGGGGTGGGCTTAAATTAGGAATAGGTCAAGAAAAAGTTGAAGTTAATTTTTTAAAATTGTTTTAAACGATGGACAATAATACGAAAATTGCATTTTTTGCATTTGGTGCGTTCACAAATGTGATAGCTAAATGAAACGGTATACACGCTTTAGCCTGCAAGGCGAACTATCCGAGATGTTTCTGAAGGCTAACTATTATTATTAAACTGGTACTCAGTAAATGCGGATCAGATCTAACCATTAGCTATCTATGGATCTAAAGTGCATTCCTAATATCACGGGATTTGTACATTTTCACAAAGACGCCATGAAATGTCAAATCTTTGGATTAATTTTGATGTAATAAACGATGATTATAACAGCGTATGCACTATTTAGGTTGTCCAATGTAATAATGATGGACAGGGTATATATTAAGCCGAGGTGTAAAGCGTCAACAAATTTACACCCGGAAATTGTGTCCTATTTTCGTGTTATTAACGATCGTTCTTTAAGCATCTTGGTGAATGGATTTAAAGTTTTCGTTGAAATTTACCATTTAGAAGTCATATTCGGTTAAAACTGATATGAAAACTGATAGCGAAGCCGACATGTCTACATCAGCCAAACCGTGCAGTCCAACTCAACCCAAGACCAATTCACCCCGTGAATTCATATACCATAAAATAAGCCATACGAAATATCGAAATATCGCGATTTTCTCAGCACGATATATCGCGATAACTCCTAGGACAAGCTCGTACAAACCTACTCTGCAGCTGTTAGCATATTATATCCTGTGTGTCTGATGTCTGCGCTATGTTCCCGCCTATTTACTGGCCACACTCTCTTCTGTTTGCCGTTGGTTGTCTATCACGTCATACCCATCTTCTCATCAGAAAGGACCTTTCCATTTTTAGCTATGCCCCGCCCATCACTAGCTAAGCTCCAGACACACCTCACCGTGATGGGATTGATCGATCCCCAAATGCCCTAGCTATCAATTTCCTGAAAACTATACAGGGAAGCTGTTGAATATTTTGTAACCAATTTGACTGGGTGCTGTTGCTGCAGCGCCCAGTCAAATTAGTTTCAAAATATTCAACATAATATTTATTAAATAGTAAAAGCAAACAATTGGTACAACAACGCATAGACCATCTTCAAATATGCGTTCGTGACGTACTTATCGACGTCATCCATGACGTCATTCATTATGATGTCATTGTACACATCACCCAGTTCATTATGATGTCATATGATGGGTTGGTACTCTGGAAAGGTGAATTTCCTCTTCAAGCAGCATTTGGTATGCCCTCTGCCAGAGGACATTGTTGCTGAAAGTTCATGGCCAGCAAACCTGCAATAACTTAAGGAATGCCTGGATCTTCCTCAATGTAGACTTGGTTAACTGTCATGTCTCGGCTGCTTAAGATTCATGGTCGAATAATGTTCCGTGTATGTGAGGTTTGTTGATTATGAAAGGGCATTTGATAACATAGCCGAAGAGCCATTCTAGAAGCTGCTACACCATGATGGAATGCCTATGAAACTGGTCAGATTTATTAAAATCTAATACAAAGAAACAACATACGAGAGTAGTACATGAAGGACAGCTTACTGATGGCGTTATGGTTAAGACCGGAGCAAGACGTGGACGCTTGTTTTCCTCCATCCGTTTTTTCTGCCCATTGACTGGTTCATGATGTAGATAATCAAAGAGAAACACAACGTAAGTGGATGGGTCCTGAGGACCAAACTCGATAACATCAACATTCAGAGGCGACGTTGCATTCCTACTATTTCACAACCATATATAGATGCAAGCATTTCTAGACAAATTAAACTTAACATCACACAAGGAAAACAATAATCCTGAAGATCCACACAAGTTGTGAGGAAACGGTACCAATGCTGAGAGAGGTGCTTGAGGACGTTGAAGCCTTTACATAAATGGGCAGTGTAGTGGGCAAGATGTGTGCAAGAGAGGTAGGCATGAAGCCCAGAATCAGAAGGGAAACAGAAATGTTTCTGCTATTGAAGAGGATTTGGAGCTCCAAAGATATCATTATCATTACAAGGCTCCGCCTGTTCAAGGTAATATTGGTGCTGCTGTATGGAGAAGATGCTGTGTTATTATAAACCTGTAAACCAAGGGTGTTTACTTGTGCAACTCATTTGATATAACTTTCTAATGGACATCCTACTTGTCGTATTAAATTTAGGTCTGTGTTCGGTGCGTTGAAATCACCTATAAGGCAAATGCTTGAGCATGGGTCACCTAACATAATAATGCTTGCTTCAAGGAGCTCGTAGGTGTTGTTACCATACTATCTAATCTAGATGATTCAGGAGATGTGTGAATCAGCACTTTATGATGTATGTCTTGATATGTAACCACACAATGGTTGTCTGCCCTCTTATCAATCAGTTTTACATGATTTTCAAGACCATTCCTTACTAAGTAAGCTATTCAGCCAGATCCTCTGGCTGTTTTCCGAGTTTGGATGGACTATCGTATACTGTCGGCTTTGTTTCCTTTAGGCCAATAATGTTATAATTGCTTAGAAAGTGGAGATAGACCATAAGCTATAGACCCCTTATCCCACTCCTTCACTATGGAAGGAGTTGTTCCAATCGCCAGTGAAGTGAGTTCAGTACAACACAAATAGTAGTACAGTGTTGACGTAGGCCACTAAAGGTTATTGCAATCTTAGCAAAAACACAAATTTTCCAGAATCCTATATCTCAATCAAACAATCGGTATTATGATTGATAGGGTAACATTGCATAGTGTAATCAGTGGCGGATCCAGGACGTCATTTGCTATGGGTGAGAGGGGGGGGGGGGGGCACCCACAATTTCAAGGAAGTTAGCTCTTGAAAATGGGCTCACTCCGCCACGAGCAGGTAAGTACAAAAATATTGACAGCCCTGCCGGGGGAGGGGTGGGTGAGGTGGGATGGGGTGGTGGGGTGGGGTGACATGTGCCCCCGAGTGTACACCCTTGGATCCGCCACTGAGAGTTACCTGTTTTCGTAAATGTCACATTGCCTATAATCTTTGTTTGCATTAGTAAAATTGAGTTCGTAATTTTAGATCTTAGTCCTCTTTTTCATTGCCTAATCCTGTTTTTAATCACGGTGGTGCTGCCTAGCGGAAGTATCAAAATGAAGACCATAGCGCTTACATGGCAGCCAATGAGAGAAAATGCAGACGGTAACGCCAATTGGCAAGTTTTGAGGGAATGGTTTTCACAAAGGAAATCAGTATCGATATATCGGAAGAAAAACCGCAGATTTTATGTATCTATTCATAGACAAGAGCCAATACAACCAGATCGCTAGCCGATATATTTGGCTATATGAAATCAAGACCGTATATTTTAATCGAATCACTATAACAAGGAAAAATAGATTTTGGTATGGTTCTAATATTCTTTTATAAACGGATCAGACAAGAAAACATTTATCTCAGAAATTTTGTCTTTGAGAAGATTATGCACAAGATACATATTATTAAAATCTGTGGCTACCGATATATAATAGATCGCATTATCTGCCCACATGATCGCCAGCATAAATCCTGGGTTAATTATCTACTGCAGGGTAATTTTGTTCGATCCATCAACAATTACTTCATTAGGTCATTCAAGCAATCAACTTCTTATTCACGCTTATATACGCGAATCACACATGTCAATTTCCCACGCTAATCTTGGAAACCTGGAAAGCTTTTTTAATTAGAAAATTCCAATGAACACTTTGGCATTCGTCCGCGTGACAGGTATTCACAATGCATTTCTAGACACTGGCGCTGCAATGAAATACACATATGTCTCTAAGGGACATCATCAACAGCCCCTCAATTGTCATCATAATTATAAGTCTTGTCGTTATCGTCCAAGCCGCCGCCGTCGTCGTCGTCGTCGTCGTCTTCCTCGTCGTGGTCGTCGTCGTCGTCCTCGTCGTCTGTGTTGATGTTGGTATTGTTTATCGTTGTTGGTGGTCGTGTTGTTCTTTTTGTCATTTGTGTTGATGCTGATGTTATTGTTGCTGTTGGTAATGCTGTTGTTGTTGCTGATGTTGTTTGTTTATTGCCAGGCAGAGCTCATAGCCAACTTTGATGTAAATTTCAGACCTGTTTAATAACAGGTGCATTGTCTAAGGGAGATTATTTTTAACCGAAAAGAACAATTATTGTTTTACATCAGATTCAAACACACAACAGCAGTAAGTGGGAGGGGCTTAGATAGCACATGTGTTACCAGTCTTAATGGCTTGAGATGTTATAAGTTTGTGGTTCCTAAACGTTGTCTTAAAGACATTAACCACATTATTGTTGTATGAATATGCATGTGACTGTATATGTGAAAGTCTGCATGCATTTTAAAGAACGTTCTATTCTATTGGCACTCATCTTGTGTGAGGTAGTACCTTGAAGCGTTAGTATAATCACGAAAACTTAACGCTTTTCTACCTGTCTAAAGTGGATATATGCTTTTATGGTAAAAGTATTGTTATTGCTTAAGACGGGTGGTGATATGCACACCCGTTTTAAAGGACCACACTATTGCTCCACATCTGTTAATTAGCATCGTTAAAGATTTACTTTACGTGACAAGATGTCAGCAGCAACTGTATTTTCTAGCCAATACAGTGGCCAATAATAGATAGTTTTCTCTGTGTATGAGATATTTGGCACGGGCAAGTTAACAAGAAGACGATCAGCTATCAAGACAGTTGATTGGAAGCTCATTAGCGTGATTATAGGGAGTAGCTCATCAATCGCTCGGTGCAACCCTAGTCAGACAGATGGTAATTTGAAAGACAAGATTGGATTAGCGTTAAACATGCTTGGGAAAGCTACTCAGCGTAGATTGGGAAATTGAAGTAAGTTAAGAAGAAGTACTCGAGAATTTGCATCTAAGATAAATTAGAATTTATAAAGAGTTCTGACATAGGCAGAAGGTTGTGTCGCATATGTCGTAATATAGTTACTACTCTGGTTGACATGCATGATACCTAATTGACCTTTCCATTTTTAGCTATGCCCTTCCCATCACTAGCTAAGCTCCACCCACACTTCGCTCGTGTTCCGATCGATCGATCTCTGAGGTCCTTGACTATCTATTTCAGGTAAGCTGTTGGTTATCTTGAAACTAATTTGACTGGGTGCTGTTGCAAAATAGTCAACAGCATGTTTATTAAATAGCAAAGAATTACAAAGACATTCAATTCATACAACGTGTCGGAGTATTTGAGATTTGGTGAAGGTCGATATGTAACCCTTTGCGATGTAATGATTGTGACGTCATCATATACGCACGGAGATGATTATGACGTCATACGAGGTCAGGTGATGGGTGGATACTCTGGAAAGATGAATTGGGTATCATGGCCCCTACGCTATATCATTGTCTCTTTTATTGGTAATATTAAGTGATGCAAATTCAAAAGAAATGTAATACAAATTAAATCTTCAAAACACTAGCGGGATTAAGTCATTTTGAATGTGACGTCAGCTAACATCTGACATTTGATGGCATCATCACGTATTTGACTGGCATTTCAGTGACCTCAGATTTTGTACTGGCTGCCTCCGCTCTATTGTTGCGATGCCTCTCTACCTTGCACATATTCAAATCTAAATATCATTTTGAACATTGATAATTGAGATCCTTCCGCCAATCTAAACCGCTATATACGCTCTGAATATATATTTTGTATTCGAATCGAATGTTCTGTCTAATAAATGCATCACAATATATAATACATGTACTAGGCTATCATGGAGTGTAGACATTTACATACTCTGTTATATAGAATTCCTGCCACTATGGGTAATATATTAAAACACTATTTGTCACTTACAGAACACATTTTGTTCACTCTAACTTGTATGTTAACGAGAGATATCAATGATGCTAATGAAAATATTGTTAAATAATAACTCATTGTACCCACACACCAATCATCATAATTCTTTTGCAATTTCATAGCTATTCTGGTGAATACTTTGAAACGAATTTGACTGGGAGCTGTCAAATTAGCTATACAATATATAACATCTTACATTATTAATACTCTCGAAATTGAAATTCTGGGAATTTAGTATTCAAAGGTTTAACACTTTGAAAAGAAAATTATAAAGAATCAGCTACAATCCAGGACCTATTCTGTTGACTATTTTGAAACGAATTTGAAGTGGAGCTGTTGCTGTCTATGACAGGAGCAGATTTGAAATTAAGATTCTGAGAATTTGTGGTTGAAATACTTAAAACAATAATCATTTGAGATCTGGTTAGGATCTAACAAGGACGCATTTGTTGAGTCGTTCATATATCTTTGCACTCGGCCCATTGTAAGATCAACAGTGTCTATTTTAGAAACAATGTTGCTGAAAGCTGTTGTTGTTGTGTTCATCACACATTTGGCATACGTTTTTGGAGACCATTTGACTTATTGAAAATGCTTCAAAATGTCTAGTTTGAAAACAATGTTACTGAAAGCTGTTGCCTTCAATTCTTTGGCCACCAAGTTTGCATACATGTTCAGGACGCCATGGGCAACCATCCACCAAGTTTGCAGAAGATTGCCCTAATAGAACCAGAGGTACTGAAGAATGCGTAAAAATGTATATTTTGAAAGCTGTCGCCGAAAGCGGTTGCATTGTAGGTTTTGAGCCCAACATTGGTAGACATGTTCGCGACACTATGGGCATACATGCTCTCACAATTTGGAGAAGATCCATCCAATAAAACTGATCAACTGTCCTTTCACACGGTGATTACAATGCCACACCCCTTATTGGCAGTCTCCCTCTCTCTTTCTATATAATGCAATCCAGGCGTAATGTGTCTCAGACTAAAGTTAACTAATACACCGCTTATGTTTAAATTTGACATGATAAAACTGCTCGAGAAATGGAAACTTGTATTAATTTATAAAATGTGATGACTGAGTGATGTTGATGTCTTTGACAGCCACATATTTCACTCAACCCGTTAAAAGACATGTTGCTATGCTAATGGAAATTGATGTATATGCTTCAGACATCCAACTATGTATCAGAGGACTGGTTAAATCCAATATATTTCACATTTATTATCTCTGCAAAACCACCGGATTGGAAATATCTTGTTATCATTGCAGCTTGACAGCTTGTTCATATATCTGCCTTTCAGACAAATTGATGGATCAACCCACAGCTGCAACATGGGACACAATTTAGAATAACATATCTGATCATATCTCTTCGCCAATTGTCACAGTGTCCCATAATGTACAGAACATAAATAATTTAAGATGTTTCCCAAAGAAACTGAAATGTACTGTTGAAAATTTTGAACATAATTGGAGTGCAAAACAGCGCAACTTAAGGTAGCCATGCCCAATCAAATTAAGTCCAAAATATTCAACAGAACATTTCTTACGTCGTATCCAATATTGTGCTAACTAACATGTCTCTATTCTAGTTTTGGAAACCTGTTAACGTATTTATAAGCTGTACTGTATCACTTCTGGTACTATATGGTTTACTCTCTGAACAGTACATAGTCACAGAGATACAATATTATACATATATAGTATTGCTATAATTATTTGCATTATTATCTCGGTTCTCAAACTCATTACCCTGATAAGGCAGCTTGTTGGGCTAACACTGGGTTAATACAGAACGTATCGGCACCGCAATGATCCCATTAAGCTGCCCTATCAGGCTAGTTTCGTCTATAAAAAAATATTTGTATCAATAATTGTGTTAGGGATTCGAATAAAATATGAGATTAAAATTGCGAACCGAATTTTACTAATGTTAACACATATTATAGTCAATGTGATATTTACGAAAACAGTTAATGCTACACATCGTCGTCGTCATCGTCTTCCTCGTCATCGGCGATGGTGAGGCTCATATTGTTGTCGCTGTTGGTCGCGATATTGTTTTTGTTGTTGGACCGGTGGTGTTCTGATTTGTGTTGATGCTACTGTTATTGCTGCTGCTGTTATTGCTGCTGTTGTTTTTCGTCGCCAGGCCGAGCACATAGCCAACTTTGACGGAAATATCAGACCTGTCTAATGACAGTTACATTGTTGAGGAATAACGCACACTTGAAACCTTTAGTGACAAGAAAATTGTTGAGAACAATCTTTCATAGCAACTGTTGACCACATAAACTCGATAAATTCGTGTTTTACAGCCGATTCAAACTCGCAAAAGCAGTATGTAAGTAGGCGGGGCTTAGATAGCTAATGCGTCTATGGTCGAAATGTCTTGTGATGCCATAAGTTGGTGGTTCAGAAGCTTTATCTCAAAACACATTGACCACATTATTGTTGTATGAATATGCATATAGACGGTATATATGTATCCCAGCATGCATTTAAAAGAACGTTCAATTGACGCACATCTTGTGAGTTAATGCGTTCAAACATTGGTATTATCACATAAAATAGACACAGTTAAACCTGGCTAAAGCGGGTATCTGCTTTCAAACACTTACTTCAAGCTACAAGATGTCGGCAGCAACTAAAGTTTGCCAAATATTCGATAGTTTTCTCTGTGCCAGGGACATTTGGGACGGACAAGTTAACAAGAAGACGAGCAGCTATCAAGATGGTTGATTGGAAGCTCTTTCGTGTGATTAGAGGGAGCAGCTCATCAATCGCTCAGTCCAGCCCTAAACGGACAGACGGTAATTTGAAAGACGAGATTGGATTAGCGTTAAACAATCTTGGAAAACTCGCTACTCGGGGAAGAGCGGGACAATCGGGAAATTGAACTAAGTCGAGATGAAGTTTCAAGAATTTGCATCTAAGATGACCTAGAATTTAGAGAGTTCTGACAGAGGCAGAAAGACGTGTCGCATGTGGCGTACTAAAGTCACTACTGGGGTTCACATGGATGATCGGTAACTTGGGATCATGGTCCCTATGCTACATCCTTGTCTGTCTTATTTGCAATTTTAATTGATTGGAAATTCAAACATAATGTAATAGAAATTAATCCTTCAACACACAGGATTGAGCTACATCATTTTGAATGTCATGTCAGCTAACATGTGACATATTTGATTGTGACATGAAATATTCCCTTGATATATCAGATATTGATTACCTCCGCACTATGGTTGCGACGCCTCTCTACAATGCGCGTATTCAAATATAAATAACCTTTTAGATATTGATAATTGATATCCTTCCGCCAAACTGAAAACACCACTGTCTCTGAATATATTTTATGTATTCACATGGCATCGCAAAGCCATTACCTTATTTGGTGGCATATGTCGCATGTTTTGTCTAATAACTGTCACTGTCATACGTAATACATGTAACACATGTACTAGGCTATCATTGGGTCTAGATATTTCCATATTGTGTTATATAGAATTCACGCCACTATGGGTAATATATTAAAACGATACTTGTCACCAATATAACGGACATATAAATGATCCTCATGAAAATACAGCTACATAATAACTCTTTGAACCCCAAATATCAAACGCAAAGGTTCCTCTACAATAGCATATTTATTCTGGCTAATATTTTGAAACTAATTTGGCTGGGAGCTCTTTCCAAATACTTACATATATAATAATCTTGAAATTATGATGCTGGACGTTTAGTTTTCCAACAGTTAAACACTTGAACACGAAAGACGATTCGAATGTACACGGTGGCATGCCCAAGACACAATCATTTAAGCTCGCTTTGCTACCAATCTATAGTCTGCGTATCCAATGACCGGGTCTCAGACTGCATCGAATCGGTATCCAGTCTATACCTCAAGACCTAATTTCAACATGTCTTAAGAATCCTCAATGAAATATGTTGCTTCAATTTTTGAAAGTAAACATACCATAACGGAAGGATCCAGTTTTACAGATATGCGTCACATAGTTGATTATGATGTTATATTATTGATGGATAAATCACAATCGTCCATATATGATTACTGTATTCTGCGAATGTTGTAGTAGAAACATCATACAGCTGCAATCAGTCCTTCTTCATTTTTGCCCACTGTGTCTTGTCATCGGCCATAATTCTTTGCTTCCTCAGTTCCATTCTTGACATGAGCGTACCGAGTCCTGCTTTCTTGAGGAAGCTAAGGATTTCGGGTGAGGACAAGACGCAGTGGGCAAACGCGAAGAAGGACTGATTGCAGCTGTAGGATGTTTCTACTACTATAGCCGCAGAATACAGTAATCATACATAATGGCCTGGGGTCTCCTGAGAACGATGTCAGCAGTCTTGCAAAGCGGCGAGCCCAGGATTTTACTTTTCCTCCATGGTTCGCCGCCACGGAGTGGATCATCATTTTCTTTAGTTTCATGCTTTGTAAATAGGTATATGTGGGTGAACTCTGTTTTAGATTCATTCATAAAGAGATTCTCAATTTTTATTTTATTTGCAGCTATTGGGAGAATTTCGCCAAGAGGTTTCTTTTCCTCATCTATAAAGTCCACATCGTCAGCATATTCCATCTCTAGCGGCATGCCCAGTATTGACACCGGGCTGTGGGGGGTGGGGGGGGGGGGTGTTGGTCTTGTGGAGTTTTCCCGCATGGATTTCAATGCGGCAGCCAGGTAACAGGTGAAGAGCACAGGGGATAGATAATCTCCATGTGGGGAGCCGATTGATGTCTCAAACTCTACACACCTCACCGACTTGACTCGTACTCTCAGCTTGGTGTCTGCAAGCAGTAGGCTCACTAGTCGTAGCTCGTCTTCATTGCAACTGGCATGGCGTAGTACATCTAGGATCATTGAGCGTTTAATTGTGTCAAAGGTTTGTGACATGTCAATTCCCATTTTGTGGAAATCCCAGTGTTTGGACATGACTATCAATGAGACAAGCATGCGTTGAGCCCATACAATGTCTGCGCAGCTGCATCCACGTTTGAAGCCGCTTTGACATGATCCAGTGAAGTCTCGGATGCGGCATAGAGTAACATTGGATAGGATTTTCAGTATGCTGTTAAGGAGTACAATGGGCCGCAGATTGGCTGGGAGGGCGCCAGGTGGCTTTTGGGGTTGGGTAGCGCGATAAGGATGCCTTGGCCTACAGCGTCGATGCGAAGGTGGTGCAAAAAAACTGAATTGATTATGTGAGTGATCCGTTTTGAGATAATGTCACTTGCTTATTTTAATAGCTCATTGTTCATGCCATCAGGTCCAGATGCACGTCCATTTTTCAGGGCTTTAAGTGCCTTTTCAACCCCTGCTGTATTAATTGGTGTTAGTAATGGCCCGGGTTCTCTTGAGAATTGGTGCAAGGGCTCATCATCGTGATCAGTGAATTATCCCTTGAACCATTCTCGAATCGCTTCGGTTTTGCCCTGGCCAGTCCCGATAAAGTGTTCTTCAGAGTTGTGTATGGTGAGTGGTGGTGTGTAGTCAGTAACTCTCAGGGCTGCCCGAAACATTTTGTGACAGTCACCCGTGGCAGTGATTTCATCTGCTATAGAGTCTGCTTGTTGAATAGCAAGCTCTTTTAAGCATTTGCTAATGTGGCGCAGAATGTTATTGCGCTTCCGCATAGATTGGTGTAGTCTTCACTTTGGCCAGTTTGATAGATGCGCAGCCATATCGCTTTCTGCCCTGCTGATAGTTTTACTACTAGAGGGCTGTCAGTATACCTAGTTTGGTTGTTTTTAAGAACACATATGGTGCTTGGAGCAGATGATTCCATAGATTTCTCTATTTTGGTTAGGACTTCGTTTGGATCGGACTTTTTGAGGGCTTTTTTTGTATGACATTTGAGGGTCAGTGTAGCTGATGAGCTTAGGTAGACGCTTTGATGTTAGCTATCTGCTCCCCCGAGAGCCTTTTTGTATGACATTCGTCCATAGTACTGTATTTATGTAGGCCCCTAATGGTTATTGGAATCTTAAGCCATGTTCTCACTCGAGATTTAACCGGTGTAACGCAATACTGATGTATGCCGTTATTCCCGATTAACTCTCAAGTGAGAACACAGCCTTAGTCAAAACACAAAAAAAATTTTCATGTTTCTGTGTGCAATGAAACAATAGGTATTTATAATTGATAGTGTACACTTGTGTAACCTTACCCGTTGTCGTAAAAATCACATTGCCTATAATGTTTGTTAGCATTAGTAAAATTGGATACGTAATTTTAAATCTAAGGCCCTGTTTTCACTAGAGACCTAATCAGCATTAATTGCATACATCGGTATAGCATTATTCCTGATTAAGTCTCTAGTGAGAACATGCCCTAAGACCTCTTCCTCATTGCCTAATCGTATTTAACTATTTCGTGTGCTATGTAGGTTAATATATAGCCAATATATCTGTTTACATTCACACTGCTGGAAGATAGTCCTGTACTGGATGATGGTGCTGCCTCGCGGAAAAATGAAGACCGCAGTGCTACTTGGCAGACAGTGAGAGAAAATGCTGATGGTAATGCTATTTTTCAAATTGTGAGTGAATAGGTCGCGTTCAAATAGGGATACAATAGCCATATATCGGAAGACAAACAGCGGATTTTTTGGCATTAAATTTCGAAATAAGTGACGAATTTATTCAAGGACATTAACAAGCACAACGAGAACGCTAGCCGCTATACCTGGTATTTAACGAAATAGTGGCTGTATGAGAGCAAGGCCTTATATTTTATTCGAATCATTAACACAATTAATAATGAAAAAGAGATCTTGGCAGTGTGCTAATATTCTTTCATAAATGGATCAGGCGGAAAATACACCTTTGAGAATATCGTGAGCAATATAGATAGTATTCAAATCTGTGGCTACCAATATGTAATAGATCGCATTATCTGGCCACGTGATCGTCAGCATAAACCCGGTGTTAATTATTTACTACAGGGTAATTTCGTTCGATCCATCATCAACTACTTCCTTAGGTCATTCTAGCAATCAATTCGTTATTCATACTTAAATACGCGAATCATACATGCCAATTTCCCACATCAATCTTGGAAACCGGGAAAGCTACGTTTAATTAGAAAATGCCAATAAACACTTCGGCATCCGTCTGCATGACAGGTGTTCACAATGCTTTGCTAAACACTTGTCCGGCAATTAAATACACTTCTGTATATAAGCTCAGGGACATTATCAAAAGCCCCCCCCCCCCATTGTCATCACAATTATACGTCTTGTCGTCGTCGTCCACGTCGTCATCGTCGTCCTCCTCGTTGCTGTCCGTGGTGATGTTGGTATTGTTTGTCATTGTTGGTGGTAGTGTTGCTCTTGTTGTTGTTGGGGGATTGATGAATTTGTCATTGGTGTTGATGTTGTTGTTATTGTTGCTCTTGTTGTTGTTGTTGTTTGTTTATTGCCAGGCAGAGCCCATAGCCAACATTGATGAACATTTCAGACCTGTCTAATAACAGTCACATTCTTGAGGAATAACGCAAACAGGAAACAATTACTGACAAAAAACCATTGTTGAAAACAATGTTTCACATCAAATGTTAACGACGTAGACTCAGATTAAGGTAGAGTATTTTTTAAAAGTAAGATTATTGTTTTACCTCCGATTCAAACTCACAACAGAAGTATATTGTGGGTGAGTCTTAGATAGCAAATGTGTCTGGTCGAAAAAACTTGTCATGCCATACTTTGGTGGTTCAGATGCATTATCTCAAACTCATAACCCACATTATTGTTGCACGAATATATGCATCCGGGCAGTATATGAGTGCATGCACGCATTAAAAAGAACGTTCTATTCGCACTCATCCTGTGAGGTAATGTCTTCGAATATTGGGATAATCCAAAATAATAGAAACAGTTAAACCAGGCAAAAGCAGATATCTGCTTTGAGGGCAAAAAGATTGTGATTCTTTAAGATAGATGGTCATACGACCACCCATCTTAAAGAACCACACTCAGTTATTTACCGTAGTCAAAGAGACAAGATGTCAGTAGCAACTGCATTTTGCTAGGCCAATGGGCCATTGGCTATATATTGGCTATTATAAAACGGTCTCTCTGTGTATGACCCATTTGGAATGGGCAAGTTAACAAGAAGACGAGCAGCTATCAAGACAGTTGATTGGAAGCTCCTTAGCGTGATTAGATGGAGCAGCTCATCAATCGCTCGGTACAGTCCTAACCTGCCAGATGGTAATTTGAAAGACGAGATTGGATTAGTGTTAAACATTCTTGGAAAAGCTAGCTACTCAACGAAGATCGGGAAATTGAGCTAAGTCGAGAAGAAGTACTCGACAATTTGCATACAAGGTGAGCTGGAATTTATAGAGTTCTGATAGAGGCAGAAAGTTGTGTCGCGTGTAGCGTAATATATTCGCTACTCAGGTTCTCATGGGGGATAGTTAATTGGGGATCATGGTCGCTATGCTGTATGATTATCTGTTTTATGGGTAATATTAACTGATGGAAACTCTAATGGAATGTAATAAAGATTAACTCTTCAACACACAAGCGGGACTATGTCATTTTGAATGTGATGTCAGCTAACATGTGACATTTTTGATTGGAAAGTCAGATATTCGATTGACATATCAGAACCTTACATAGTTTACATCCACACTATGGTTGCGATGCCTCTATACAATGCATATATTCAAATGTAAATAAGCTTTTATATTTTGATAATTGATATCCTTCTGCCAAACTAAAAGTAAATCTGTCTCAGAACCTATATTATGTATTCACATCACAAAGCCACTACGTTATCTGGTAACATATATGGCTCATATTCTGTCTAATAAATGTCATTGCTATATGTAATACTTATACTATAGGCTATTATGTAGTTTAGCTATTTCCATACTCTGCTATATTTAATTCGGGCCACTATATGTACGGTATCAATACATTACCTGTCACTTACAGAAGACGATTTTGTTCACCAGAATTGATATGATAACGAGAACTATAAACGATGCTAAAGAAAACACAGGCAAATAATAACTCTTTGAAACCAAAATGCCGAACACACAAATTTCTTTAGAATTTCATATTGATTTGGTGAATATTTAGAAACTAATTTTACTGGGAGCTGTGCCGCCATAGTCAGCAGCTGCAGCTTCCTCTCAAATTATTTTCACAATGATTTAACAACTTACTTATATAATGCTATTGAAATTGAGATACTGGGAATTTAGTGTTCAAAGGGCTAATACCTTAAACAAGAATAGAAAATAATGAAAAATCAGCTAAAATCCAAGAATTGTTATGTTGACTGTTTTGAACCTAATTCGCCGGAGAGCTGTGGCCTGTGGATTGGTGGATCAACAGTGTCTATTTCAGAAACAATGTGGCTGAAAGTTGTTGCTGCTGTGCTTTAGCTTTTTATCACAAAATTGGCATGCGTCTTTGGGAACCCACAGCCAAAGATAAACCCAAGTTAGGAAAAGATCTCTCCAGAAACATCCAGACTTTAATAGATAAATGTTAACATATTCCTCTAGTCTGTGATGGCTACCATGATTTACGTTCCAACCAATTAGATAAAACATAGGCTGTCTGGAATTGGTATACGTTCTAAAAAATATAGGTACAATCGGGGAAGCGAGACACTATTGAGAAGAATCATCAATATATCCCAGAAGCGGTGCAATTACTAAAGAACCGTAGCTTTATTAAAGTTCATCCAACTGCAAAATAAGCATTAGCTCTCGGCTTAACAAACAATAACTGAAAAACAATCAGTGTTAATTAGCCAACGATGCCATCAGCGATTCGTGGGACTGATCAACTCTCCTTTCACACAGTAATTACAATGCCACGCCCCTTATTAGCCGTCTGTCTATCTCTTTCCATATAGCGCAACCCAGGCGTAATGTGTCTCAGACTAAGTTAAGTTTTGCACCACTTATGTTTATGTTTCACATGATATAAGTGTGCGACAAATGGAAATTTGCATTAATTTAAAAAATGTGATGACTGAATGATATTGCTGCTTTTGACATCCACATCTTTCAGTCAATCCATTTTAACATATCTTGCTATGCTAATTGAAATTGATGTATATGCTACAGACCTCCAACTATGTATCAGAGGAATAATTCAATACATTTCAGATGCATTATCTCTGCAAAACCACCGGATTGGTAATATTTTGTTACCGTTCCAGCTTGACAGTTTGTTTCCAAATCTGCCTTTCAGCCAAATCGATGGATCAAACACCAGCTGCAACAGAGCACACAATTTGGAATAACATATCTGAGCATATCTCTTCGTCAATTGTCACAGTGGCCCATAATGTGTAGAGCAGAAATAATTTAAGATGCCCCCAAACAAACTAAAATGTACTGTTGAAAATTTTGAACACAATGGAATTGCAAGACACCGCAACTTAAGGCAGCCATGTCCAATCAAATTAAGTCCAAAATATTCAACCGAACATTTCTTACACTGTGTCCAGAATTATGCTACCTAACGTTTCTCTGTTCTTGTTTCGGAAACCTGGTAACTTATTTATGAGTTGTACTGTATCCCTTCTAATACTATATGGTTTTATCTTTGAGCAGTACATAGTCATAGAGTCACAATCTTATGTATATTTGGTATTGTTATCATTATATGCATTATTATTTTGGTTCCCAAAGTGATCACCCTGATAATGCAGCTTACTGGGCATATGTTGGACCAATATCGAGCCAATACTGAATGTATTGGCCCAGCATCGTCCCAGTAAGTTGTGTTATCTGGCTGATCTCATTATTAACAATCAGTATACTGACATCTTTACTACTATCACTACTCATCATTATTATTTTACCATTTGAGTCGTCATCTAATCTGTCATTAGTATTGCTATCATCGCCATCCCCGTATCAGCTTTGCAATACTGATATCTAATTATTACTCTTTGTACTTTAGCTGGACAATCCTCTCCAGGTATTAGCATATTCTATCCTGTCTGTCTGATCTTTACCTCAAGGTCACGCCGACAGGTATTTCCTGGCCTCACTCTATTCCGTTTCTGCTGGGGTTTACAGGCCAATATTCTTCTGGCATTGTTGGATACTGCCGTTCTCCGTGTGCAGCATGCCATCCCATCTTTTATTCAGAATGTGCTCTTCAATCGGCATTTGGTGTGTCCTCTACCAGAGGTCCTTGTTGCTGAAATTTATGGCTAGCGAACCTAGAATATCTTCCCAAGGCACTGGTTAAGGAATGTGTGGATCTTCCTCAATGTAGACCTAGTTGTTCACCATGTCTCGGCTACTCAAAGAATCATAGTGGAATAATTTATCATGCATATTAGGTTTGACGATTATGAAAAGGCATTCGATAGCATAGAGAATGATCCATTCTTAAAGCAGCTACGACATCATGGAATGCCCATGAAACTGGTCAGATTGATTAAGATCCAAGACGAAGAAACAATATACAGAGTTATGCATGAAGGACAGCTTATCATGGTGTTGAGTTTATTAATGGATCAAAACAGGGAGGCCTTTTTATCCCTTCTGTTCTTCATGGCCATTGGCTGGTTCATGATGGAGATCGCCAAAGGAATCGGATGTGCCCTGTGGACCTAGTGGATAACCTCAACTTTCAGAAGTGACCTTGCACTCCAATTATTTCACGACCATATAGGGATGCAGAAGATAACACACCTTGCAAGCATTTTTGCACAAATTGAACTCAACATCACACAAGGAAAACAATAATCCTGGAGATCATCACAAGATGTGAAGACACATTGTCAATGCTGGGAGAGGGACTTGAGGAAGTTGAAGCCTTTACATAAATCGACAGTGTAGTGGACACGATGTGTGCAATAGAGGTTGAGATGTATCACCGATTCAGCAGGGAAAGACCAATGTTTCTTCTGTTGAAGATGATCTGGAGCTCCAAGGATATTAGTATCGCCACAAAGATAGGCCTGTTCAACTCTTACATAAAATCTGTGTTGTTGTATGGAGAGGATGCCGTATTATTGACCATTATTACACTTATTCTTGCCTTTGCCTTTCCATCACCATTGTCTTCCTTTAATTTAAAAAAACGGGTCCTGTAGCAAAAGTGAAGTACAGACCAGAAGTTTCTCTTTCTGGACTTTTATCTGGGTAATTGTAAGTGCACCGACCCAGCAGCATTACTAATTGTTTTCGCTTGGAAAGAGGACTGCACTGATTAGAATTACATAAATGCCATTTGTCTGATTTTTGTTTTCCTGGTAGTTATAGTTTTATTATTAAACGATGTTATCCTTCAACAGCAATAGGTTGTTCCCTGGTCCAAAAAGGGTTAATTGATATAATTAGCATTTTTATCAATTTAGTGAGGTGTTGACACAAGAGGGGTGAATAACTTACCAAGGGACTGTATTATTGTAAATCTTTTTATGGTGGATGATTACTACAAATCTCACGTTTAATTTACACAGCAAAAATCATTGTTTACAACTGATTTGCCCATGCATGGCTGCATGTGCAGAAACATGATCATTTACTCTTGGTTTGCTACAGACGTAGACCTCAAGCAACTCCCAACTGCCGGTGATGTGGAAGGAAAGTTCCAAATGTAGATGATCAGGTCTCTAAACGGCAGCGAATGGGTACACAGTCTACAGCTCAAGATCTAACTTCAAACTAGGATTTGAATCGACGATGAAATAGGTTGAAAATAATCATACCAGAATAGTAGTGTTGATGTAGGGCTCTAAAGGTTATTGCAATCTTAGCAAAATCACACATTTTCCAAATGCCTATATACAATAATGCAGTAGGTAATGCAATTGATGGGATAAAAATGTGGAGCATTACCTGTTTTTATAAAAATCACATTGACTATAATGTGTGTTAGCATTAGTAAAAATTGTAATGTTATATTATATTTAAATCCCTAACACAATTATTGATAAAAAGAGGTTTGGTAGCGTTCTATAAACGGACCATGCGAGAGAATACAAATCTGTTTTAGCGAAGATCGCATTATCTGCCCACGTGATCGTTAGCATCAGTCATGTGTTAATTATTTAGTGCAAAGCTATTTCGTTTGATCTATCATCAATTATTTCATTAGATCATTCAAGAAATCAATTCGTTATTCACACTTAAAAAACCGAATCACACATGTCAAGTTCCCGCATCAATCTCTGAAATTTGGAAAGCTATATTTAATTAGAAAGTGCCTGAACACAATTTCCCAATGGGCTGTATGGTCGGTGGTCATTACTCATTGCCAGACACTTTTCAGCAGTTAAATACACACCTATATATAAGTGACATCATCAACAGCACCACCTCTGTCATCATAATTATATATCCTATCGCCGTCAACATTGCTGCCTCCCACAGCCGCACTCATCATCGCCATCGATGTCATCTTTGTCATAGTTTGATGTATAAGGTATCCATTGTTTCATAGGCTCCTCCTTCAGATGGATTGCCTATTTTAAAGACTTAAATCCAAATATAAATGACAATTAAAGAAATTTGAAATTTGAATTGAATTGTCATTGCTTTTTTGTCGTCGTCGTCGTCGTCGTCGTCGTTGTCGTCGTCGTGGTCGTCTCCGTCGTCGTAGTCCTCCTCATTGTAAAGATGTAAATCTCAACATAAATGCTAACAAAAAAATTTGAAATTTGAAATGACTTGTCGTCATTGGCGTTGTCATCGTCGTCGTTGTCATCGTCGTCTTCATCTTCATCGTCGATGGTGATGTTGGTATTGTTGTTCATGCTGGTGGTGATGTTGTTGTTATTTTTTTTCTTGTGGACTGGTGGTGTTCTCATGTGTGTTGATGCTGCTGTTATTGTTGCTGTTGGTAGTTATGTTTTGGTTGTTTGGTGGCAGGCACAGCACATAGCAAACTTTGATCGAAATATCAGACCTGTCTAATAACAGTTACATTGCTGAGGAATAATGCACACTGGAAACCTTTTGTGAAAAAAAGTTTTGAGAACAATATTCCACAGTAAATGTTGACCACATAGACTAAGGGAGATTATCTTTAATGGAAAAGAACAATTATTGTTTTACATCTGATTCAAACACACAACAACAGTAAGTGGGTGGGGCTTAGATAGCAAATGTTGTCTCTGCTCGAAATGTCTTGAGATGATATAAGTTGGCGGTTCCTAAACGTTATCATAAAGACATTATTATCGTATGAATATGCATGTGGCTGTATATGGGAATGTATGCATGTATTTGAAAGAACGTTCAATTGGCGCTTATCTTGTGAGGTAGTACCTTCAAACGTTGGTATAATCATGGAAAATCAACGCTTTTATACCTGTCTAAAGCAGATATGTGCTTTCCTGGTAAAAAGTTTGGTGTTCCTTAAGATGTATGGTGATATGGTCATCCGTTTTAAAGAACCCCACTAGTATTCCCCCAACAGATATTTACCATCGTCAAAGATTTATTTAAGTGACAAGATATCAGCAGCAACGGCATTTTGCTAGGTCAATAGAGTGCCCAATATTAGAATAGTTTTCTCTGTGTATGAGACATTTGGCACGGGCAAGTTAGCAAGAAGACGAGCAGCTATCAAGACAGTTATTTGGGAGCTCTTTAGCGTGATTAGATGGAGCAGCTCATCAATTGCTCGGTGCAATCCTAGTCAGACAGATGGTAATTTGAAAGACGAGATTGGATTAGCGCTAAACATGCTTAAGAGAACTTGCTACTCAGGAAAAATCGGGAAATTGAAGTAAATTGAGAAGAAGTACTCGAGGATTTGCATCTAACATGAACTAGAATCTATAAAGAGTTCTGACAGAGGCGGAAATACGTGCCACTTGTGGCATACTATAGTCACAATCTGGGTTCTCATGGATGATAGTTAATTGGAGATCATGGTCGCTATGCTATATCATTGTCTGTTATGGTTGTCATATTAACTGGTGAAAATTCAAATGGAATGTGTGATACAGATTAACCCTTCAACACACAAGTGAAATAAGTTATTTTTAATGTAACGTCAGCTAACATGTGCCATTATTTATTGTGACACCAGATATTCGATTGATATATTGTTTACATCCGAACTATGGTTGCGACGCCTCTCTACAATGCACATATTCAAAGCTAAATAACCTTTTGGATTTTGATAATTAATATCCTTCCACCAAACTAAATGTAAATCTGTCTCGGAACATATATTATATAGTCACATCACAAAGCTATTACGTTATCTGTTGATATATATGGCCTATGTTCTGACTAATAAATGTCATTGCTATGTGTAATACATGTCCTATAGGCTATTATGTAGTCTAGCTATTTCCATACTCTGCTATATTTAATTCGGTGCACTATGTATAAGATATCAAAACATTACTTTTCAATGACTGATCATGATTTTGTTCACCAGAATGGGTATGATAACGCGATATATAACCGATGCGAAAGAAAATATAGCTATATAATAACTCTTTGAACCCGAAAGGCCAAACACATAAATTTCTTTAGAATTTCATATTGATTTGGTGAATATATGGAAACTAATTTGACTGAGAGCTGTTGCCACCATAGGCAGTAACAGCTTCCTCTCAAATTAGTTTCACAATGATTTATCAACTTACCTATATAATAATATTGAAATTGAGATACTGGGAATTTAGTGTTCAAATGGCTAATACCTTGAACAAGAACAGAAAATAATGAAAAATCAGCTAAAATCCAAGAACTCTTATGTTGACTATTTTGAACCTAATTCGCCTGAGAGCTGTGTCCTGTGAATTCGTGGAGCAACAGTGTCTATTTCAGAAACAATGTGGCTGAAAGTTATTGCTGTTATGCTTTAGTTTTTCGTCACAAAATTGGCATACATATTTGGGAACCCACAGCCAAAAATAAACCCAAGTTAGGAAAATATCTCTCCATTGGACTTATTGAAAATGTTCCAAAGCGTCTATTTTGAAAACACTGTTGCTGAAAGCTGTTGTTGCTGCCTTTTATATGTTGGCCACAAAATTGGCAACCTTCCGCCAAAGTTTGCAGAAGTTTGCACAAAAAGAACCAGAGCTGTTTAAGAATGCGTAAAAATGTATATTTTGAAATCTGTTGCTGAAAGCTGTTGTGTTGTATCTTTTGAGCCTGACATTGGCAAGAAGAAGAACAAGAAGCTCTCCATGCTCACATATACCATTGTGTTTAGTGAAGCGGGTGAAACTCCTTTCATTTTATAAGCATACATTTGTTTCAGCTGGTAGAATAATTGTGCCACACATGAACTGTGTATGCCATTATTAGCTTTGTTTCATGCCCGCAAAGAAAAACATCCAGACTTTACTAGATACATATTGAGATATTTCTCTAGTCTGTGACGCCTGTCATGATTTACGTTCCACCCAATTAGAAAAAAACCATAGACTGTTTGGAATTGGTATACGTTCTGAATAATATAGGTACAATCGGGGAAGCGAGACACTATTGAGCACAATCATCAATATATCACAGAAGCGGTACAATTACTAAAGACCTTAGCTTTATCAAAGTTCACCCAACTGCAAAATAATCATTAGCTCTCGGCATACCAAATAATAATTGAAAAGCAATCAGTGTTAATTAGTGAACTATGCCATCAGCGATTCATTGGACTGATCAACTCTCATTTCACACAGTAATTACAATGCCACACCCCTTATTAACAGTCTGTCTATCTCTTTCCCTATAGCGCAATCCAGGCGTAATGTGTCTCAGACTAAAGTTAACTTTTGCACCACTTATGCTTACGTTTCACATGATATAAGTGCTCGACAAATGGAAACTTGCATTAATTTTTTTAATCTGATGACTGAATCATATTGCTGCCCCTGACAGCCACATCTTTCAGTCACTCCGTTTTAACATATCTTGCTATGCTAATTGAAATGGATGTATATGCTACAGACCTCTAACTATGTATCAGAGGAATAGTTCAATACATTTCATATTTTGTTATCATTCAAGCTTGACAGCTTGTTTCCAAATCTGCCTTTCAGACAAATAGATGGATCAAACAACAGCTGCAACAGAGCACACAATTTGGAATAACATAACTGAGCATATCTCTTCGTGGATTGTCACAGTGGCCCATAATGTACAGAGCAGAAATACTTTAAGATGTTTCTAAAATAAAATAAAATGTATTGCTGAACATTTTGACCATAATGGAATTGCAAGACACCACAACGTATGGCAGCCATGTCCAATCAAATTAAGTCCAACGTATTCAACCGGACATTTCTTACACCCTGTCCAGAATTATGCTAACTAACATTCTCTGTTCTTGTTTTGGAAACCTGGTAACTTATTTATGAGCTGTACTGTATCCCTTCTGATACTATATGGTTTTATCTTTGAGCAGTACATAGTCATAGAGTCAGAATCTTATGCATATATGGTATTGTTATCACTATATGGATTATTATCTTGGTTCCCAAAGTGATCACCCTGATAATGCAGCTTACTGGGCTGATGTTGGAACAATACCGAGTCAATACTGAAAGTATTGGCCCAGCATCGTCCCAGTAAGTTGTGTTATCTGGCTAGTCTCATTAGTAACAATCAGTATACTGACATCTTTACTACCATCACTACTCATCTTTATTATTCCACCATTTGAGTCGTCATCTTGTCTGTCATTAGTATTGTTATCATCGCCATCTCCGTATCAGCATTGGACTACTGATATCTAATTATTACTCTTTTTACTTTAGCTAGACAATCCTCTCCAGGTATTAGCGTATTCTATCCTGTTTGTCTGATCTTGGTCTCAAGGTCACGCCGACAGGTATTTCTTGGCCTCACTCTGTTCCGTATCTGCTGGGGTTCACAGGCCAACACTCTTCTGGCTGTGTTGGCTACTGCTGTTCTCTGTGTGTGGCATGCCATCCCCATCTTATAATCAGAATTTGCTCTTCAATCATCATTTGATGTGTCCTCTACCAGAGGTCCTTGTTTATGGCCAGCGAACCTAGAATATCTTCCACAATGTAGACCTGGATGTTCGCCATCTCTCGGCTACTCTAAGAATCATAGTGGAATAATTTTTCGTGCATGTTAGGTTGATCGATTATGAAAAGGCATTCGATAGCATAGAGAATGATCCATTCTTAAAGCAGCTACGACATCATGGAATGCCAATGAAGCTGGTCAGGTTGATTAAGATCCAATACGAAGAATCAATATGCAGAGTTATACATGAAGGACAGCTTATTGCGGTGTTGAGTTTAAGACTGGAGAAAAACAGGGAGACTTGTTTTCTCCCTTCTCTTCATCCTGGTCATTGACCGGTTCATGATGAAATCACAAAAGAGAAACACTGTGGAATCGGATGTGCCCTCTGGACCAGATTGCATAACCTCAACTTTCAGAAGTGACCTTGCACTACAATTATTTCACGACCATATGTAGATCCAGAAGACAACATACCTTGCAAGAATTTATACACAAATTGAACTCAACATAACACAAGGGAAACCATAATCCTGAAGATATTCACACGATGTGAAGAAACCATGTCAATGCTGGGAGGGGGGACTTGAGGAAGTTGAAGCCTTTACATAAATAGACATTGCAGCGGACCAGATGTGTGCAATAGAGGTTGAGATGCATTACAGATTCAGCAGGGAAAGAGAAATGTTTCTTCTGTTGAAGATGATCTGGAGCTCCAAGGATATTAGTATCGCCACAAAGATAGGCCTTTTCAACTCTAACATAAAATCTGTGTTGTTGTATGGAGAAAATGCCGTATTATTGACCATTATTACACTTATTCGTGCCTTTGCCTTTCCATCACCATTGCCCTTTCACTTTAAAAAACGGCTCCTGTAGCAAAAGTGAAGTATAGACCAGAAGTTTCTCTTTCTGGACTTTTCTCTGGGTAATTGTAAGTAAACAGTCCCAGCAGCATCACTAATTGTTTTCGCTTGGCAAAAGGGCTGCACTGATTAGAATTGCATAAATGCCATTTGTCTGATTGCTATTTTCCTGGTAGTTATAGTTTTATTATTATACGAAGTTATCCTCCAACAGCAATAAGTTGTTCCCTTGTCCAAAAAGGGTTAATTGATATAATTAGCATTTTAATCACTTTAGTGAGATGTTGACACAAGATGGGGTGAATAACTTACCACTGGACTGTATTATTGTAAGTCTTCTTATTGTTGAGGATTACTATAATTCTCACGTTTAATTTACGCAGCAAACACAATTGTTTACAACTGATTTGCGCGTGCATGGCTGCATGTGCAGAAACACGATCATTTACGCTTGCTTTGCCACAGACGTATACCTCAAGCAATAACCAACTGTCGGTGATGTGGGAAAGAAAATCCCAAATGTGGATGATCGGGTCTCTAAACTGCAGCGAATTGGTACACAGTCTACGGCTCAAGATCTAACGTCAAACTAGCATTAGAATCGACGATGAAATAGGTTGAAAATAATCATACCTTAATAGTACAGTGTTGATGTAGGCCACTAAATGCTATTGCAATCTTAGCAAAATCACACATTTTCCAAATGCCTATATGCAAAAATCCAGTACGTATTGCGATTGATGGGATAAAAATGTGTAGTCTTACCTGTTTTCATAAATATCACATTGACTATAATATCTGTTAGCATTCGTAAAAATTGTAATGTTATATTATATTCAAATCCCTAACACAATTATTGATAAAAAAGAGTTTTGGTACCGTTCTATAAACGGACCAGGCGAGAGAATACAAATCTGTTTTAGTGAAGATCGCATTATCTGCCCACGTGATCGTCAGCATCAGTCCTGCGTTAATTATTTACTGCAGGGTTATTTCGTTTGATCTATCATCAATTATTTCATTAGATTATTCAAGCAATCAATTCGTTATTCACACTTAAATAAACGAATCACACATGTCAATTTCCCGCATCAATCTCGGAAACTGGGAAAGCTATATTTAATTAGAAAGTGCCCTGAAACACTTGGCCAATCGTCCGTATGACCGGTGTTCATTATACATTGTTAGGCACTGTTTCAGCAGTTATTGGCATTTTTTTCGTTATCGTCGCCATCGTCGTCGTTGCCGTCGTCATCGTCGTTGTCGTCGTTGTCGGCGGCGGCGGCGGCCTCCTCCTTCTTCTCCTCATCCTCCCTCTCCTCGTTGTCTTCCTCATCGTCCTCGCGGTAGTTTTATGTAAACGTATCCATCGGTAGATAGGCTCTGGCTTCACATGGATTACCTATTGTAAAGATGTAAATCTCAACATAAATGCTAAATGAAGAAATTTGAAATTTGAATTGAATCGTTGTCATTGGCGTTGTCATCGTCGATGGTGATGTTGGGATTGTTGCCTTTGCTTTTTTTGGTGAACTGGTGGTGTTAGCATTCTGTGTTGATGCCGCTGTTATTGTTGATGCTGATGCTGCTGTTGTTGTTATTTGTTGACAGGCACAGCAAATAGCCAACTTTGATGGAAATATCAGACATGTCTAATAATAGTTACATTGTTGAGGAATAGTGCACCCTGGGAAGATTTAGTGACAAAAACATTGCTGAGAACACTCGGATTAAGGGAGATTAATTTTAAAGGAAAAGAAACATTAATGTTTTACATCTGATTCAAACTCACAACAGCAGTATTCACGTGGGCGGGTCTTAAATAACAAATGTTCCCATGGCCGAAATGCCTTGTGATGTCATAATTTTGGTGGTTCAGAAGCGGTATCTCAAACACATTTACCACATCATTGCTGTATGAATATCCATGTGGCTGTATATGTGAATATATGCATGCATTTTAAAGACAGTTCTATTGGCGCTTATCTTGTGAGACAATGCCTTCAGACATTGGTATAATCACAGAAAATAGACTCAGTTCAAACTGGCTAAAGTGACCACACGTCTGATAGAACCACACTATAATTCCATAAACAGTTATTTAGCAAAGTCAAAGGCTTACTTTAAGATATACAATGTCGGCAGCAACTACAATTTGCTAACCGATACAGGGGCCAATATTAGATAGTTCTCTATATGTATAAGACATTTGGGATGGACAAGCTAACAAGAGGACGATCAGCTATCACGACAGTTGATTGGAGACTCTTTAGCGTGATTAGAGGGAGTAGCCCATCAATTGCCCGTTGCAGCCCTAACCAGGCAGACGGTAATTTGAAAGACGAGATTAGATTAGAGTTAAACATACTTAGGAGAGCTTGCTACTCAGGGAAGATCGGGAAATTGAAGTAAGTCGAGAAGAAGTACTCAAGAATTTGCATCTAACATGAACTAGAATTTATAAAGAGTCCTGGCAGAGGCAGAAAGTCGTGTCACGTGTGGCGTAATATAGTCACTATCCGGGTTCTCATGGATGATAGTTAATTGGAGATCATAGTCGCTATGATATATCATTGTCTGTTATATTTCTAATATTAACTGACGAAATTCAAATGGAATGTAATACAGAGTAACCGTACTGGGACTAAGTTATTTTGAATGTGACTTCAACTAACACGTGACATTTTTATTGCGACGTCAGCTAATTGATTGACATATCAGATCCTTATATCGTTTACATCCCGAACTATGGTTGCGACGCCTCTCTACAATACCCATATTCAAATCTAAATAAGCTTTTAGATTTTGATAATTGATATCCTTCCAGCAAACTAAAAGCAAATTTGTCTCAGAACATATATTATGTAGTCAGATCACAAAGCCACTACGTTATCTGATGACATATATGTCCTATGTTCTATCTAATAAATGCCATTGCTATATGTAATACATGTGCTATAGGCTATTTTGTAGTCTAGCTATTTCCATACTCTGCTATATTTAATTCCTACCACTATGTGTAAGATTACAATACATTACTTGTCACTTAGAGAACATGATTTGTTCACCAGAATTGTTATGATAACGGGAAATATAAACGATGCTAAAGAAAATGCAGCTAAATAATAACTCTTTGAACCTGAAAGGCTAAACACAAAAATTTCTTTAGAATTTCATATTTATTTTGATGAATATTTAGAAAAAAATTTGACTGGAAGGTGCAGCACCGACTTCCTGTCAAAATTAGTTTCACAATATTTAACAACTTACTTGGATAATACTCTTGAAATTGAGATACTGGGAATTTAGTTTTAAAATGGTTAACACCTTGAAAAAGAATAGAAAATATTGAAACGTTATCTACAATCCAAGAACTATTATTTTTACTTTTTTCAACCGAATTCAACTGGGATCTGTTGCCTTTGAATTCGTGGATCACAAATGTCTATTTTAGAAACAATTTTAATGAAAGCTGTTGCTGTTGCATTTTAGTTTTTCATAACAAAATTTGCATACGTCATTGGAATTCCATAGTCAAAGATCAACCCAAGTTAGGAAAAGATCTCTCAATTAGACGTATTGAATATGCTCCAAAAGGTCTATTTTGGAAACAATGTTGCTGAAGGCTGCTGCTGCTGCTGCCTTTTATTCTTTGGTCAGGACCCGATGGGCCACCTTTTGCCAAAGTTTCCATAAGATTGCACCAAATGAACCAGAGTTCTATAAGAATGCGTAAAAAGTAGATTTTGAAAGCTGTTGCTTTTAAGCTGTTACGTTGTATCTTTGGGCCCAACATTACCAGACACGTTCGCGACCCTACGGGCACGTTGATTTCCGAATATTTTAATGTTATGTAAAACCACAGTTATTAAAGAATGTGTTAAGCACAAGAAGAAGAAGAAGAAGAAGAAGAAGACGAAGAAGAAGAAGAAGAAAAAGAAGAAGAAGAAGCTCTCCATGCTCACATATACCAGTGTGTTTAGTGAAGCGGGTGAAAATCCTTTCATTTTATGGGCAGCCACTCGATTCAGCTGGTAGAATAATTGTGCCACACATACACTTTGCATGATATTATTAGCTTTGTTTTATGGCGGCAAAAAACCCCATCCAGACGTAATTAGATACATATTGAGATATTTCTCTAGTCTGTGACGCCTACCATGATCTACGCTCCAACCAATTAGAAAAAAACCATAGGCTGTCTGGAATTGGTATATGTTCTCATTAATATAGTTACAATCAGGTAGCGAGACGCTATTGAGCGCACTCACCAATATATCCCAGAAGCGGTGCAATTATTAAAGAACCCTAACGTTATCAAATTTCACCCAACTGAAAAATAATCATTAGCTCTCCGCATAACAAACAACAACTGAAAAGCAATCAGTGGTAATTAATCAACGGTGCTGTCAGCGATTCATTGGACCGATCAACTATCCTTTCACACAATAATTACAATGCCACGCCCCTTATTGGCTGTCTGTCTATCTCTTTCAATATAGCGCAATCCAGGCGTAATCTCTCTCAGACTAAAGTTAACTTCTATACTGATTATGCTTACGTCTGACATAATAAAACTGCCCGAGAAATTGAAACTTGCATTACTTTTTAAAATGTGATGACTGAATGATGTTGCTGTACTTGACAGCCACATCTTTCAGTCAGCCCCTTTTACAAAATTTTACTATGCTAATTGAAATTGATGTATATACCACAGACCTCTAACTATGTATCAGAGGAATAGTTAAATCCAGCACATTTCACATTCATTATCTCTGCAAAACCACCGGATTAGAAATATTTTGCTATCATTTCAGCTTGACAGCTTGTTTCCAAATCTGCTTTTCACACAAATTGATGGATCAAACAACAGCTGCAACAGAGCACACAATTTGGAATAACATTTCTGAGCATATCAGTTCGTCAATTGCCACAGTGGCCCATAATGTCAAGAAAAGAAATAATTTAGGATGTTTCCAAAACAAACTAAAATGTAGTGTTGAGAATTTTGAACATAATTGAATTGCAAGACTCCGCAACTAAAGACACCGATTTTTCCCAATCAAATTACGTTCAAAATATTCACCAGATTATTTCTTACGTCGTGTCCAAAATGGTGCTAACTAACATGCCTCTGTTCTTGTTTTGGACACCTGTTAACTACAGCAGCAAATGTTGACCAGATGTAGACTCGGATTAAGGGAGGTTATTTTTAAAGGAAAGAAAAATTGTTGTTTTACATCTGATTCAAACTCACAACAGCAGTATCGACGTGGGCGGGTTTTACATAGTAAATGTGCCCGTGGTCGAAATGTCTTGTGATGTCATAAGTTGGTAGTTCAGAAGCATTTTCTCTCAAACACATTAACCACTTTATTTTTGTATAAATATGCATGTTGGTGGTACAGGTGAAGGTATGCATGCATTTGAAAGAGCGTTCTATTGACCCACCTCTTGTGAGGCAACGTCTTCAAAAATTTGTATAATCCAGAAAATCGACATAGTTAAACCTGGCCAAAACGGTTATCTGTTTTTCGGGCAAAAAGATTATGATTCTTTAAGACGGATGGTCATACAACCAATCGTCTTATAGAACCACCCTCTTATTTCCCAGCAGTTATTAACCATAGTCAAATACTTACTTTAAGCAACAAGATGTCGGCAGCAACTAATTTTGCTAGCCAATAGGTGGCCAATATTGGATAGTTTTCTCTGCGCATGAGACATTTCGGATGGGCAAGTTAACAAGAAGACGAGCAGTTATCAAGATGGTTGATTGGAAGCTCTTTAGCGTGATTAGAGGGAGCAGCTCATCAATCGCTCAGTACAACCATAACCAGACAGACTGTAATTTCAAAGACGAGATTAGATTATCGTTAAACATGCTTGGCAAACATAGCTACTAATGGAAGATCGGGAAACTGAAGTAAGTCGAGAACAGGTACTCGAGAATTTGCATCTAAGATGAATTGGCATCTAAGATGAATTGGAATTTATAAAGAGTTCTGACAGAGGCAGGAAGTTGTGTCGGCTGTGGCGTAATATAGTCACTACTCGGGTTCACGTGGATGATCGGCAGTTGGGGATCATGGTCCCTATGCTTTTTCATTGTCTATTTTATTTGTAATATTAAGTGATGGAACTTCAAACGGCATACACGCGGGACTAATCCATTTTGACGTAAACTAGCATGTGCAATATTTGTTTGCAATGAGAGTGCCATATCAGATCCTTATTTCGGTTTCCTCAGCACTCTGGTTGCGATACCTCTCTACCATTCACGTATTCATATCTAAATAACCTTTGAGGAATTGATAATTAACATCCTTCCGCCAACATAAACACATCCCTGTCCCTGAATAATTTTTATTTAAACGCATCACAAAGCCACGTTATCTGGTGACATATATGTCTCATGTTCTTTTCAATAAATACAATCGCCATATATAATACATGTATTATATTCTATTATGTAGTTATTAAATTTCCATACTCAGTTATATAGAATTCGAATCTCTATAGGGAAGATGATAAAACACTTACAGAATGCGTTTTGCTCACCAGAGCTGGTATGGGAATGAGAAATATAAATGATGCTAATGAAAATACAAATAAATAATAAGTCTTTGAACCTGTATATAAAGCTGTTGTTGTTGTGTTTTAGATTTTCATTGCAAAATTGGCAGACATCTTCCGGACCATACAGTCAAACATCAACCCAAGTTCGGGAAAGGTCTCTCCATTACACTTATATAAAAATGCTTCAAAATCTCCAATTTGAAAACAATGTTGCTGAAATCTGTTGCTGTTGGCCTTCTCTCCTTTGGTGACACAATTAGCATACCTGCCCAGGACCCGATGGGCACGCTTCTACCAAGGTTTGCCGAAGATTGTACTAACGGTTATTGAAGAATGCCTACAAATGTATATTTTGACAAATGTTCCTGAAAGCTGTTTATTGTCTTGTAGTCTGTGAGAACAACTACTTATTAAAATGTCTTAATCACAACAAGAAGAGGCTACCATGCTCGGATATACCCTTGCATCTAAGGCCGCGGGTAAAAATCGTGTTATTTCATAGGCTTGATTCAGGTGGTAGAATAATGACCCTTTCAAGTTTATCCATCCATCATATGACGTCACATGCCCTCATAACTGACTAAGTGACGTGTGTGTTGACGTCATACTCATGATGCCATGAATGTGTTATAGTCCTTCTTTAACGCTTAATAGTCCGAAAAGCTGTACGAATTGTATGTCATTACCATTTAATAAACATTCTGTTGAATAGTTTGAAACCAATTTGACTGAGCGATGTTGCTGCAATGGTCAAAATATTTGACAGTTTACCTGTATAGTGTTATGGAAATTGATAGTTTTGGAGTTCAGGGGTCGATCGATCCTAGCACAAGTGGTGTGTGTGTGGAGCTTAGCTAGGGATGTGCGGGGCATAGCTAAAATTGGAATGGTCAATTGTCCCACGCATAAACTGTGAATGACATTATTAGCTCTGTTTCACGTCGGCAAAGAAAAACATCCAGACTTTAATAGACAAATGTTGACATGTAGTTATCTAGTCTGACGCCTACCATGATTTACATTTCAAACAATCAGAAAAATACATAGACTGTTCGTCAAATTATTCTAGAGACTATTCCTTACATCAAAAATAATGTGCTGTCTCAGCACCTACATGACACCACACACTACCATTGGAAACGATATAATGGTGGCGTGCACAGTTCAACATTAAGGAGATGCTAAAAAGTAAATAATAATGGGAAATTTCTCCTGAAAATGGAGCAACTAGCATGTTTACCATTTCTTGATCCAGAAATCACATTATATAGACAGGCGTTATGATAGATCACTTCAAACATTTTCCAATAGAATTCTCTCTTGAAACGCGCCAAAAATGCTAAAAGTACGTTCCAAAGTTAATGGTATGAATTCATGTTTAAGCCTCTTGCAGAGATCTAGATAAGAATTAGTCTTTTGAGCGTTTTACTCACATGGGATGATTAAAATTGAGTAATCTTCGTATTAATTGGGCATTTCATAATACCTTTACTTACAGGAAGTGGCAGGAATTGAGTATTTGAGGCCCACTTAGACGTGAACAAAATCGTTGTATTACTAGAGACTAATTGACTATAATGAGTCTCTAGTAATACATATTTTAACATTAAAAGTACATGTAGACAACTTAGACAAGTAGACAGTCCAATTGTGGGAAAGCTGCGGTGCTGGAGTGGAGTTCATACAACCACAAGCCAGTAGGCTCTGTGGCCCAGTAATGAGTGACCAGGTGAAAACAATGTATGTTTCAATTGTGAGGTGTGACTGGTCTGAGTCTGCTTATGGTATCAGTCTATCAGAATCACTTGACCCACCGTATTTCTCCTATTAGAGACATATGCCTTAATAGAAGCCTACCCCCAAACTCAGCAATGTCAGTCTCTAGATTTTCTTAGCAATGAAAATGCTGAAAAACCCTAATACAAGCCTACCCCACCAACTCGGCATGTTGGTCTGATAAAATTGTTCCAAATATTCATATTAATAAATAATTCGTTGTTTATTACTTGAAAATTTGTCCTAAAAGAAAAATTGGAAAAAATTATCCAAAAAAATAACACGAAATTAGAACACTCAATTTTTCAGGCCAGAAATTCTTACCATCTTACGCCTATGCTTAATGGATACCTTAAATTCATCATCACGGGAGCGAAATTATTAATTGGGGCTGCCTAAATATTGCATATATTTTAATAAACATTGTTTATTTCATCAAAATTAATCCAAAGTTTGACATAAAATGGCGTCGAGAAAAAATAGAAATCACGTGGATGAGTTTAGGTTGTTACCCGAGTAGCGTGAGGATGCTAATACTATTACCCGGTTAGAGACTTGCGCAATCCACACATAGGAGGGGAGCTTCGAGTAGCTACGAGAGTGGTGGCACTTGGTCAAATGTATACCGGCCAGTATGTTACCCTAACAACACACACCCCACCCACCCCCAAAAAAACCATGCACCCAACGCAAAAAACCACAAATGAATATCTTACATTGTCGTGTCTTACTTAGTTGAGCAACCTTGCCCAACCCACCCACCGCCACCCTGTAACCCTAAAATTTGTTCACAAACATTTTAATTTCTCATGAACATGTCCTTTTGCAGACCTAAAGATGATTATTTTTGAAAATTTACCAATGGAATGACAGGCTCATTATGAGTGGAAGCCCTAAGGCAGTAACAGCTTTCAGTAATATATTTTCAAAATATTCAACAGAATATGCTTTAATTTGTAAAGAATTACACCTGTATCAAAGATCCACCATCTTAATGGACCCCCAAGACAAGTGTCCACCATGCACAGGTTTGACTGTGTAGCGTATAGCGTGCACGTGCAGACGACATGGTAGGGGATTTCCCAGTAATGAGGAAGTCGGCAGAAGCAATCTCTAGGAAATAGGAGAGATATATTTAGACAAGCGGCTACAATGTATCAGATTTTAGTGAGAAATAACTCCAGTAAAAACGCTGTTAAATATTTTGGAAACTATTTAACATAAGGTTGTTGCTGCTTTAGGCTGCAACACCCTTTTGTTAGACATTTTTTTAAATATGCAATACTGATAGCTGATAGCTGTCCTGACTGAAGTAGGCTGTTGCATGCTATCTAAGGTTTATAGATCTATGGATTTGTCTGCAAATTGGTTGTTTTCAAATGCTAAAGCATACTCTCATTTTCAGTTGAGATTCTTCTTTATAATAACTATAATGATTAGCAGTTCACCCCAATACGAGCGTAGCGTACTCTCGTTGCAGGGCGCATTGACTATCTTTAATAACACGGAAATAGGACCCATTTCCCTGGTTCAAATTATGTCCATCTTACAACTATGCTTAATGTATACTATGTCCATATTCGTGTGTGAAATTATTAAGTGGTACTGTATAAAGATTGTGTATGCTTTAATAATGATTGTTTTTTCACCAAAATTCTTCATAAAATATAACAAAAATTTGTCGTGAAAACCTACAAATCATGTGATGTCAGGAATTTGCGAGTAGATTCAATATTTACAGCGAGTACTCAGCATTGTCGTCTGCTACTCGCTGATCTATAATTTTGGACTCGAATTTCGAAATTACTACATAATATTATCATTGTGTAATGGTAACCGAGTACTGCAGGTTTGATCCGATCCACATAACGGATACCCGTTTGAGCATTGATAGGAGTCATGTATACGCTTGACTTATTCAATATTTTGCGTATTTGGTTATTGGATTGCGTTTTTAATACGCTGGAATGTGATTTAAATAGGGTATTTACGCAAATACGCTTCTTATCTGGAGTTATGCCCTCTTGTTTTCAACAGCGCTCAAAATACTATTTATTTCAATTAACCGTTTAATTTCCAATAATTTTCAAGGAAATTTTGATGTTTGAAGCCTAAAATAGTATTTAGGTAAATTTATAGCGAAAATGTAAAAAAAAATAGATTTCAGTTATCCTTCAAATGGACGTTCATCAAAAGTGTAATGGTTAAAAAAATTCAAATCTTTGCTTACACAGTATCCAATTGCAGACCAAGATGCGTATTTTTCAAAATTTACCACTGAAATGACTGGCTCGTTTACCGAGCCAGTCATCACAGTGGTAAATTTTTAAAAATTCACTCATTGTACATTTTACAGATTCTCTCTCAGTTAAATATCCCTCAAATATCAGATAAATATACACTTATATGAGCTATCTAATTCACTTCACGCGCTATCCATCGTAGTCAGTAGAGTTGCTATTCGACGAATTCCATCTCACTGTGGCAATGAAGTACACGATAGGTTTGCCCAAGACGGAGACCGTCTACCTCAAACTGATGCCACAATCACACACGAAGAAGCCAATGCCATCATTGAGCGCGCATACAGAGAAAAGTGTAATGCAAGGGTTTAAAGAAGATGGATATTAGCAGCTGGCCAGAGTACACCAGTAGACATTTTCAGGCGGGACATAACTATTTCAAAGATTATATATGTTGATCATCTTGCAAGTCATCGTCCTATCGCACGGTCTCGCCCTCCCACACTGCTCCCGTATCGAGTACCGTTCTTGCAGGCTATGGGTCCCAGTCAATGAAATTGCTCGATAAGAAATACATGATGACCTGATTGGCTACCCTCAATCCCATAAGCGTAATGTCACTTTACATAGCAAGAGATCAAAGGTCTGCAAGTACGGCCACATACAGCGTAGCGATGTGAGTTGGCGTATGTTAGTACGATGTTTGCAAGTCGTAAGCGCGGCAGCGTAAGCCCGCGTGACGAAGTACAGATGACAACAACCCATACCCTATACCCTTTATATATTGGAAAACGTAATACACATCTTTATTACGTTATCATGTATCATGATCAAGTAACAGATGTGCAGCGCCAATGAGTTTGCGCAGTAAATTATTACATGACTGGAGTTAGCATCCTTCAATATCTCAGAAGAGAGAGAGAGAGAGAGAGAGAGAGAAAGAGAGAGAGAGAGAGAGAGAGAGGGTGGGAGGGAGGGTGTGAGGGAGTGATAAATGGATAGATGGATAGATAGATAGATAGCTAGATAGATAGATAGATGGATGGATGGATGGATGGATGGATGGATGGATGGATGGATGGATGGATGGATGGATGGATGGATAGATAGATAGATAGATAGATAGATAGATAGATAGATAGATAGAAAGATAGAGGGAGGGAGGGAGGGAGGGAGGGAGGGAGAGAGAGAAAGAGAGAGAGAGAGAGGAGGGAGGGAGGTAGGTAGTGGGGGCGGAGGGAGAGAGAGGGAGAGAGAGAGAGAGAGAGAGAGAGAGAGAGAGAGCGAGAGAGAGAGAGAGAGAGAGAGAGAGAGAGAGGCGGGGGTACACAAGTCTTAAACCAATGACTAACGATTTGCTAAAAAAGAGTCGGCACCGTAAATCTCATCTCGTCGTCCTGAAGATATGAGTAATTCGAGATAGTTAGTCGATCTCTCTTTCGACCACCTATATAGTGTCATACTATTAGCGCCCATATGGCATGTAGTCGCTTTATTTCTTCTTTTGTTGCTCTTAGACTGGCGGACGTGGCCAACATTTGCGGGAATCCATGACGAACATTGTTTTATGAAATAGAGAGATTCGATCTGTGACTGACGCCCTACGTCCCATGTTAATATATGTCATAGTTAAATGACGGATCCCCGTCACGAAAATCGAAAAGCTCATCGTGTGAGCCAGGTGTTGCTGAAAGCTGTTGGCAATAAGGTTTTACAAGAAATCTTTGGCGTGTCGACTGTAGATTTAAAAAATCCAACCTATGACTCAGGACGCATGAGGAATGGGGAGGCGAGTGCGCCGACTACATGATGCCATTTACTCCCTTACGGAACACGTACCTGACGTCATCATCACGTCACGCGCAGTCGATTCCATAGGACCTCAGGTGGTAACCGGACTCTAGATGCATGTTAATTTTACGAAATAAACAAAGATGCCTTCCGGGTCTTTGCAGGAGTACAATTTGAGAATACTGTTACTTTTAATGATAAGAATTGCTAAACAGTTGAGGCTATCTTTAGGTTCATGGCAGTGTGATGAATGGTCTCCTCGTACTGCTGATTGATTATATACCTCCGATGGCAGTTGAAGATGAATTAATTCTATAAGAAGTCACTTGCCCCTGGCCACGATCTAGCTGCCACGGCGATCTGACCAGGGCTTAATCACACGAGAACGACGCAGCTATTATATATAATTGAAAAGCTGTTCCCATGTACTTTTTAAGATAAACGTGCTCTGGATCGGAATAAAAATCCTAATCTGGATCGGATCAAATTCAGGATACCTCGGATACTACGAGTCGGATTTGTTTATAGCGTGTAAAGCGATGCTAATCGTGTCTTGAATGTTGTATTGTACCGAGAGAGAGCATGGTTTATAGAGTCCATGTCAGTCATATCTTGTCACATTCCCTTAAGCTTACCTGTATCACACTTATCATCTTTGTAATATTGCGTAAATGTTGAAAAGTGATCGCCGCCATTTTGTCTCTTCAAGCGATAGTGTGTGATGTCGTGTAAGTGCTAAAGCATTGCATTATTTATTAGATAATACTCATCTTGTTGAATATTTTGTAACTAATTTGACTGGAAGTTGTTGCTGCCTAAGGCAGCAACAACCTCCAGTCAAATTGGCTTCAAAATATTCAACAACTTACCTGTATGGTGGCTTTTACACTACATTGTTAAACTATAGATGGCACCTCTATGACTGAGCGTATATACGGAGGCAAACGCATTCGAATTTTTCTGATTGGTTGAAAAGGAAATTATGGCAACCATCATAGGATGTTGAAATATACCAACATTTAGCTACTAAAGTCTGAATATCTTTCTTTAGGTGCATGATAAAAAGCTTAAAATTACCTGCCTGATTTATGACTGCTATGGCTGTAACGAACATTCGTTGTTTTCGGAAAATCGCAAACCAAAGGATGACAAACCATGGTTCTGTTCACTTACATGGGATTCGTGTGGTTCATGAACCATACATAAGCTAACCCTACCGATGAATTCCCATATCTAATTTTAGGAAAACCATACCTGAAAACTATTGAATACGTTGTAATTAATTTGACTAGAAGCTGTTGCTGCATAAGGCAGCAACAGCTTCTAGTCAAATTAATTCCAAAATATTAAACAGAGTAAATTTTATATCATAAAGAATTTACTTTTCAGGGATATGCCATTGATACACACGCAATCTCTGTGACTGTCCTTTAAGTGTGATTTACGAAAATGACCATGAATGGAACTTAGCCGGCTATGAATCTTATATTATTTTCTAACATTTGTTGTCAGAACTTGTCATTTGCGTTTTTCTAACATTTAGCCAGAAAACCCATCTGCCTTTAATTGTTATTTTCTTTTAGGAGTAATTTCTCGCATACAATAGCGTAGTAAAAATGGTTCGGTCATCTGTATCGTGAACCGGTTCGGTTTGTGAAAATCCTCACGAACCTCAACCTTAAATCGAGTGTCATATTAGAGCACGTGCATAGCTATCAAGAGATGAGATTAGTTATTCTTTAACAGCAGGAAGACAAAGACCGTATCCTACATTAAGATTCCGGACGGCCCCATCAATTAATTTTTTTGTGTTACAAACCCTCATATCTTATCTTTTCAATATCTAGAAAGAAACTAATACTGGAACTATAAGGCATTATTTTCAATATTCTTTCCATCTAGCATTATTTCGCACCCAAATCCTTATCACTCAGACTTCCTAAGCATTCCCTTTTGTTCTCTGTAGCTGTGTTAGCCATTTCATGGCCAGGCCGCTCAAACTAGCGTTGCAATGGCCATCAGAAAAGTCACTTTGCTGGCGAAGATAGGATGATTTTTGGAAATTCATCACTGGAATGACTGGCTCGTTAACGAGCCATCCACTCTAGTGGTTCCAGTGGTAATTTTTTTTTTAAATACTCGTCTCCTCGCCTGCAAATGGATACTCACTGGGAACACGTTTTCAATGTGTCTTGATCAATCTTGACAATTAACATGATGAAAGGATTAATTGGTCTAGTGTAATAGCTTAAAACCTCTGAGCTTGAAAGTGAGCATTATTTTTATTTTTCCCCATCTCCGATCGCAAAACAAAACATTAAATTGGTCTGGCCTAAGTTTGATCGCGATCCGTAAAATCAGGAAAATCTTTTGCAAATGTGGACATTCTGAAAAATCCGTAAATTCGTAAAGACCCTTTATGTTGAGTATCTTCAATGTTTGTAATACAATCATATAATCTTGCCTACAGGGACATTGAACCTACTATATGTGTGATATATCGCTATCTATCACCGGAGCCGGATTAACCCTTTAGTGACTAAATTTCTTCGAAAAATTAAAATATTTACTTATTGAATGTCAATTTGCAGGCCAAGAGAAGACTATTTTTGAAAATTTAGCACTGTAATGACTGGCTCGGTTACCGAGCCAGTCATTTCAGTGGTAAAATTTCGAAAATCTAATTTTTAGTCATGATATAGCCAATTTGACTGGAAGCTGATGCTGCCAGAATTTTCAACCATAGTCCTACGTAAGGTATTTATTATATTTGCAGCAGCCGCAGCAGCAACAGCAGCAGCAGCGGTAGTAGTAAATTTGTAAATTCTTGTCTTGGTTGGAGCGCATTTTGTGTCTCCATTTTCTAAACGCATTCCTCTTAGCTGGCGGTTTCCGCCATTTAATAGGGCTCCTCTTACTGTGGTTAATGCAGTACATTTCTCCCCGCGCCAGTCTGCTATTTCTATAGTTCGTAGGCTAGCGCATTATATTTGGCAAGATCGCTTGAGTGAGTGGATTTAATTCCTTTGTCATTTGTAAGCACAAGCCTAGTTCTTTAACTATATAAATCCTTATAGTCAGTTGGCTGTCCCCGGTCAACTCGAACAGACTAACAAATATATGACTGTAATATGTTAGTATGCATTAGGAAACCACTTTAATCGGTTAGGTGTTAGTGAACCACTTAGAAAGTGGTTCAAACTAACAAATATACGACTGTACTCTCTATACGTATATTTGTTGGTAGACGTCAGGGTTTCAAAAGGGGACACTATTTATTTAGTGTTTAGCTCTTTCCCCGACGTCTTGGTGTTATACATTTGTATTATATATTGTAGTAGTATGGCGTTCCTCTTTTTATAAAACACCATGGCAACCTCATATAAGCGTACCCTGAGTCTTAAAATCACGACAAAGGCTTGGGGTGTTTCGGCATTTGAGGTGTATCATGGGTTGAAGGATGTAGTTGGGGCAGGGCCACGGGTCCTTCAAGGTCTCATTAATGTTTCCAAATCTGTATGGAATGTCACCGTAGTTAATGAAAGTGTGAAGGAAAAGTTGCTCGACGAGGTCCTTGTCGTGAAGGGTGAGGTGTGTAATGTGGAGGAAATAGATTCTGATCGTCTATTAGTCAAGATGAAGGTTCCATTAGAGATCCCAGATGAACGGGTTATCACTGAATTGATCAAGTATGGCAAAGTGGACAAAGTAGAACACGAGACCTATCCATTTGATCGAACCTTAGAAAATGGCATCAGAAGAATTTGGTTTGAAAAGGTAGAACAACCTCTCCCAAGCAAGGTCACCATAGATGGTCGATTTATCTTGCCATTATGGTACAGGGGGCAAATCAAAGAGTGTAGAATCTGCTTAAGCACAGAACATCTTGCAACAGATTGCCCTAACAAAAACAAATGTCTAGTTTGTGGATCATCTGATCATTTTAAGTGGCGATGCCCGCAGAACAAATATGTCAAAAAGGGTGCTGATAAAAGTGCAGAGCAAGATGTCTCTAAAGAGAATGTCATAGAACCGGTAGCTGCGGAGATTGTAGCTGAAATCCATACTAATGGGAAGCACGTTGCTAAGGAAAATGTCATCGAACCAGTAGTTGCTGAGATTGTAGCTGAAGTCCATGTTAATGAGAAGCATGGGGAAAAAACTAAGAATCCAATCGCTGTAGGTGCAGGCGATGAAATAGAGGTTCTAGATCAGGGGCTAAGTCTTACTCCAGTAACAAGTCAATACAAGTTTGATGTCAGAGAGGCTAATTCCACACAAGTTGAAGATGATGATCAATACCCTGTGGAAGAGAGTTTTAATTTAGGACAAGTAAAATTCAGGTCGCAAGATACTGAAACTAACTTTGATTTTCCACTGAGTACACTCAATCTAGACGATTTAAATAATATAGAGAAAGTAATTGGTGTCTCGGATCGATTGAGTGGAACAAAGCGACATAAAGATGGAGAGAGTTCTGAATCAGAAATAGAGGAAAGTGATATAGAAGACGATAATATGTCAGTCCCTGAATCTGATATATCCATTCAAACACAGAGTTCTAAATCACCTGATGAAATGGTCATGTACAGGTCAGAGGCAGGAGAGGTGTTAGTTCCATATGTGACGGCAAATGGTGTTAAATATAGGCATCTGCGTCATGATTCAGATATATTAAAATATAAGCATTTGGAAAAAGTTGAGCTAAGTAATGGAGCGTTTGTGAGTAAAATAGGTAAATGGTCTAAGAGAGGGTCGAAAAAACCCAAAATCTAGTTAGCTTAATAATGGCGGTTTTACACAGCATTTTATTACCTTTTATGCTAATTTGCACACTCAATTGTAGAGGCTTAAATAGTGACATAAAGCAACGTCACTTACTAGAGACTCTGAAAAATGAGCAGATTGACATTGCTTTGATACAGGAAACAAATTTCAGAAGTCAGAATCATACGATAAATTAGAAAAGATTTCTGGATCCAGAATATTTTATTCGTTATCTCAAGATAATAGTGCAGGCGTAGCAATTGTTATACTCCCTCGTTGTTCAGCCTATGTAAATATAATCTCTTCAGTATCAGGTGCAAATGGTCGCTGGGTGAGAGTCACGCTAGATATACAACAAACACGTATCACGTTGCTGTGTATATATGCACCTACATCTCATCAACTACGTCGTAATTTTTTTAAGGAGATGTCTAAAACAGCACTAGATAACATCACTGAAAACTTAGTAATGGGTGGTGACTTTAATTGTGTCTTAGACAAAGAAAATGACAGGAATGCAACTTCAACTTATACTGATACATCACATAGACTCTTAAAAGAAATATGTGATAATGAAAATTTAGTGGACACCTATAGAATATAAAAACCTCATGGTAAAGATCTTACATGTTTTTCGGTAGATGGTAAAGTTGGTTCAAGGATCGACAGAATTTATGTGAATAGTTTGTTAACAGGGTACTGGAGAGATGTTAATATTAAGCCAGTTGCATTCTCCGATCATAACATGGTTTGTGTAACCTTTGCCAATGCTGACTGGGTAACAAAAGGGGTCGGGTTTTGGAAATTAAACACAACACTGTTGGGAGAAGAATTTTATAAGAATAGTATAGAGAGTTGTTGGCAACATTGGATTAATAGGAAAGCATCATATAAGAGCACATTGCAATGGTGGGAGGATGTTAAACTGGATTTAAAGTATGTTTCCCGAAAGTATGCTATTAGAAAAGCACAGGAAATACGCAAACGCAAGAAAACACTTCATCGATCACTGATGAAAATTAATGCTAAAGTAAATAATGGTGAAGAGAATTATTATGAATTACTGGTTAAAATTAAAAGTAAAATAAGAGATATAGAACAATATGAGTTTGAGGGTGCAAAAATTAGAGCAAGAGCCCAGATGCACGCAGAAGGGGAAAAGCCAACCCGATATTTTTGCGCATTAGAAAAAGCACGGGCAATAGATAAGGTGATGTGCTCATTAAACATGCCGGATGGTTCAACCGTCTTTACCAATAATGAAATGAGTACTATTGTATGCAATTACTATGAGTCATTGTACAAGTCAGAGGGAATTGATGAAGATGCAAAATTGGATTTGTTTGCAAATATAGACAAAAAGGTGTCAGACACAGGCAGTGAATTTTGTGATCAACCCTTAGCACTAGAAGATTTAACTAAATCCCTTAAAGGTATGAAACTAGACAAATCACCGGGGTGTGATGGCCTTCCAGTTGAATTTTACCAAACGGTTTGGCACATTGTAGGTCCAATAATGGAAGAATTAGGCACTGAAATTTTTTAGAAAGGCCATTTACCACCAACTATGGCTAGGGCATACGTAAGGCTAATATATAACGGAAATGACAGACGTCTAATTCAGAACTACATACCAATTTCTCTACTATGTGTAGACTACAAAATAATATCCAGAGCACTAACATTGAAACTAGGTAGTGTTTTAGGAGAAATCATTGGAACAGAGCAGACATGTGCTGTACCCAGGAGGACAATTCTAACCAATACCATGGTAATAAGAGACCTTATACAATTGGTTGAGAAGGATAGCAGCATCCCTTCAGCTGTGATTGCCTTGGACAATGAAAAGGCATTTGACCGTGTGGAATGGGATTTTCTTTTTAATTCTTTGCAATCGTTTGGGTTAGGCTCAAACTTTATTAAATGGGTAAAGATTTTATATACGGATATCAAGAGTAGCTATTTAGTGAACAATCAATTATCCGGGGAAATTGTCTTAGAACGTGGGGTTAGACAGGGGTGTTCCCTATCGCCATTATTATTTGTTATTGTGATGGAATCACTTGGCATAGCATTGAGGCAAAATAATAACTTTCAAGGCATATGTATTCGTGGCATAGAAAGACCACTTAAGCTGTCACAATATGCTGATGACACAACTGTGTTTACCAGTTCAAACAATGATTTTGCAATTTTAAATCACGTACTAGAAAAGTTCCAAAATGCATCTGGTTTGAAAATCAATAAAGGAAAATCCAAAGGATTATTTCTGGGGCCATGGAAAGAGCGGAATGACCAGCCACTTGAAATCAATTGGTCTAATGATACCATTAAGATTTTAGGCATCTATTTTGGCAGGAAACCGAATACAATACAAAATTGGAATGAACGCGTATCTAAGCTTAAGAGAATATTAGCAAATTGGAAGCGTCATCGTCTTTCAATCTTTGGTAAAGTGTTTGTTGTCAACAACTTGGCATTATCTGGGCTATGGTATACAGCATCTGTTGTACACATGCCAAAACATGTAGAAAAGGAGGTTAATGAGTTGATATTGTCATTCATATGGGAAGAAAAGAATCATTTAGTTTCCCATCGTGTTCTCAATAATGCTAAGTTAGAAGGAGGACTTGATTTAATTGATACTAAAGTGAAATGTGTTTCTTTAATGTTAACATTTTTGGATGATCTTATTACATCAGATGAGACGTGGGCATGTGTTTCACGAGCTCTCATGGAGAGAATTGTAGAACCATTTCTGGCGGAGCATGTTTTTACCTCAAAGAAGCCACCTGCGAATAGCCAAATGATACCAGATGTGTTTAAAGATCAAGTTAAGGAGTTAGAAATATTTGACAGATACATGCCTCCACCTACGTGCTGGAAGGAAGTACTAGAACAGCAATTGTGCGGCAATAGTAATATATGTTATATCAATGCAGTACTTTATCTACCGTCCGTTGCAAAATATGGCATTCAACATTTATCGGATATGATACACCCTCAAACACGTAGATGGATTTCAATGCAAGACGTAGCTAGAAAAACACATATGAGGCATATAGATGTCCAGCGATTGCTAAATAAAATAAAACATGCTGTACCAATTGAATGGTTTCGTCTGCCAAATGTAAATAATAATAGTTTGACTCCACAACCCGCATTAGTGCTTGATGATGAGATGTTCAAATACAAGATGAGATCCAAGGAATGGTACCATATTATGAGACGAAAACAAGTAACACCTCCCATAGCAATTAGGAGATGGGATGACTCAAGCTATAAACCATCCAGTTGGAAAAATGTATGGAAAATCTTACATTCTCCATACATACCAAATATGGCTCGTGATTTATTGTGTCGATTACTACATCGACGGCTATGGGTGGGACACTTGACATACAAGTGCAATATTACGACTTCTGATAGGTGTTACTTATGTCAAACAGACGAGGAAACAATCGAGCATTTATTTGCGGAATGTCCAATATCGTCACAATTTTGGGACTATATCAGCCAAATCTTGGCAAAATTTGGAGCGAAGCCCATTGTTCTAGACACGCATGTAGTCTTATTTAGAGAATTTGGATCAAGCGGTGTAACTATCATAAAGTCTGAAAGGACTATTTTAATAACAATACTAACCATAGGTGTTTGGGCCATTTGGAAACATCGGTGTGCACAGACGAAAAATCCATCTATGGGCAATCACAATAGAGCAATAAAGGCAATATTTCGTTCATTGCTGCTGAATCATATTCCTTGCGAATATTTTAGATTAAAGCAGCATGGTAAAGAAAAAGTATTCAAGGACATATGGTGCAAAACAAACATTGTTTCAATAGTGTTGGGAGCTGTAAAAATAAATGAGCCTGCACTAGCTTAAATCATTTAATTACTACAGCTGATTTATCTGTGTCTTTTAATTAATCTGTGTCATGTAATTCATTTTAGTCTGCACTTTGATATTGTTATGTTTAATAATTCATGTTAACAAATAAACAGACTGGGGTAATTTAATAATCAATTGATAAAGTAAGTTGCCATTGAATTATAAAATTGTCCCAGGTAATTTTAGGAATTTGCACAGAGTTTTATAGGGTTATTTGTTCCCGGGTAATTTACAAAACCTTACAACAAAGTAAATCAAAAATGGAAACAAGAGCGCCATCTATTTCCATCTATTTTTCTGTAATTTTCCTGCTGACTATATATATGTTATGCTACCCAAATGCTACTACGCCCGCTGATCTTTAACGATTCAGCCCACTGGCGTCAATGATTGACTTATTTGTCATTGATTGACGAGTCACTTTTCATTTGTTGAATAGTTGCACTCGCCACACGGGCCTACTACCACACATGGATTGAATGGTAATTTACAAAACCTTACAATAAAGTAAATTGAAAATGTAAACAAGAGCGCCATCAATTTTTCTGAAATTTTTCTGCCGACTATATGTATTATACTACCCAAATGCTACTACGCCCGCTGATCTTTAGAGAATCAGCCCACTGGCGTCAATGATTGACTTATTTGTCATAGATTGACGAGGCACTTTTCATTTGTTGGATAGTTGCACTCGCCACACGGGTCTACTACTACACCTGGGTTGAATAGTAATGCCTTTGTTAAGTTTTGTTTTGCTATCTGAGCTTTATCAGCCTATTGTTTTGTATCTATACTTTTTAAGCCATATGTATTTATAGATTGTATTAATGCTCATTATTTATCATTGTTTTGGTGTAATATTAATCAAGATTACTAGTTCACCAGGTTTTTTTCTGGGGGTTTGCAAGCCTTTTTAAAGGAGTTCCTCCGTGAAGTTTGTCCGACTGCGTTAGCGTCGGTTTTTAAAAAAAACCAAAAAACAAAACGTAGTGGTTGTAGTAGTAGTAGTAGTAGTAGTAGTAGTAGTAGTAGTAGTAGTAGTAGTAGTGGTAGTAGTAGTAGTAGTAGTAGTAGTAGTAGTAGTAGTAGTAGTGGTAGTACTAATTGTAGTAGTAGTAGTAGTAGTAGTAGTAGTAGTAGTAGTAGTATTAGTAGTAGTAGTAGTAGTAGTAGTAGTAGTAGTAGTAGTAGTAGTAGTAGTAGTAGTAGTAGTAGTAGTAGTAGTAGTAGTAGTAGTAACAGCAGTAGTAGCAGTAGCAGCAGCAGCTTCCCTCTCGATCCACCCGATAAAGGCCCCACTGGACTATTCAACGTTCATAACGGACCTAGATACGTAATTCATCAAACATGTTGATGATGACGTCAGTCTACACGCGACGTAGTTGATTATAGCGCCATGTACTTGACTGAAAACTGACGCTTCCTTCGGCAGCAACGATTCCCAGTTAAAGTAGCTTCGAAACATCATAACAGCCACCCAACAAAATGGCAATGATTATTGAACAACGGCATAACAATAGTTCGTTAAATCGTGCTCTCCTATATAATAACAGTGACCTATCTTAGAATAGTAGTAGGTATAATACTAATGATGGTGATACTGACAATTAATGGTGGTGATAGTAATGTTAATAATGATGATGATAATAATGAAAATAATGATAACTATGATAATAGCAGTGATGATAATGGTGATGATGATAATCGTAATGATGGTGACAATAGTAACGATGATGATGATAATGATGATGACGGTGATAATGATGATTGTGATAATTATGGTGATGATGATGGTAATAATGATGATGAAAATGATAATGATAATAATAATAATAATAATAATAATAATAATAATAATAATAATAACAATAACAATAATAATAATAATAATAATAATAATAATAATAATAATAATAGTAGCCTAATTATTGTGAATATCTGTAAATATTTTATTTCCGAGAATAAACTACTACTACTACTACTACTACTACTACTACTACTACTACTACTACTATTACTACTACTACTACTACTACTACTACTACTACTACTACTACTACTACTACTACTACTACTCCTAGAATGGCAGGTCGGATCTATCCATTAGCAGCGCACTGGTTCATGGAGGAGATGTATGGAGAATCAGGGTTGCGTGTAATGTGGTAATAAACGTGCCATATCTAACTATGATGGCAATACCCGAGTCACAGATGATAAATGGCGCGAGATTCTGAAATAATGTTCCAACCAGCTTTCTATTTCTCCCTGAATTTCCAGAATCTAGTCGTCAATTAATCTAACAATTATGCCGAGAATTTTTGGAATGCACTGTGCTTGGAAGTCGTTGGTGCAAAAGATATACATTCCAATCCAAGATTTGTCAACGTAATCAGCAATCAGTCGCATTTAACTGCCTGATTAATACAAGTCGCCAACCAATAATTCCAATGGTCAATATCTATGAATCTGCTGAACCTTTTGAAAACAAATTGACTGAAAGTTGTTGTTGGCTTAGCCAACAACAACTTTCAGTCAAATTGTTTTCAAAATATTCAGTATGTCCAGAATTACATCCCATGGGAAATGTAGTCTGCAGGAATTCAGCTGGCAAACAATTACATACACCCCCATCTAACATACACCGTATGAATAGCTCAGGCCAGAATGGTAATCAATACAGATGGTTATATACGATGTGCCTGGCAAATACAGTTACAGATACTATTATTAGTGTTATCATTAACGTCCTCGTTGGCATAATTATATTGTACTAATTGACTCTGTCGCCGGATAATAAATAAGGATCGATACGTGGGTATGCCGTGACTTCATGCTCTAGCTGTGATTGTGGATATTTTTTGGTGTGGGTGGGGGTAAGTGGGAACCAAATTTAATTTCGCTAATTCAGATACATGTACCAAAAGGACACACTTTCTGAAATATGTCCAGCAGCATAGCAATCTAATACACGTAGAACGGACATGCAGATACCGTCTCTAGGGAACGCGTTGTCCCGACTTCCGGTGACCTGAGTTCGGTAAAATGCAACTGCGAATGCTCGGATTGGCTGACACTATTGATATCCTATATATTGGTTAGATCACCCATGGTTCTCTCAAAGGCGGTATTTCAGAGATCAGTATTTTCTCACCGATCTCGTTTATATGAGAATGTCATATTACTAACAGATTCGTATTTTTGTTGCACATTCCATTTCCTCGCCGGATACATTGCCAGATTAATGCATCCAAACTAATTTTATTTGCGATAAAAATATATAAATTTAGGGCATGAGTGTCCGCTTCTTACATGCTCTAAAAATTAAGTTTAGAAACATTTTTGTTCGGTCTCTCTTCTGATTCGGTTTTATAGACCGTTGAGGTTGGACCGGGCGCGTTGTCAGAAGAATGAGAAGAGTACTGCGAAACGTCACAATTGACTGATCGTTGTTGACATCTTGCCAAAATGAAATGAAATATGAAATGATACATTAGCTGAACAGCTGTCACTGACAGCTTGCAACGACGCGTCAAAATCTGAAATAGGCCCACCGGGGCAGGCGCACTGGCGATTTACTGAACTCAAGTCATCAGCGGTCGTGACAACCAGTCCAATTAGGTTTTCAGCGAACATCCCACAATGCATTGCGTTTACTACTGCTTAACGCTAGCCGGAAGCTGCACCAGGAACAGTGTTCCGGTTAACGTTAAACAGTAGTAAGCGCAACGAACTGTGGGATGTTGGCTGACGACCGAATTGTGAGGGTATGCACATGAGTGATCTGGCCAAAATATATATGCATGCCGTGACATTGTGTCCTGCGATTGTGGATACTGTTTGGTGGGGTGGGCGTTGGGTGGGAGGTAAAGTCCATATCATTAATTTAGCTAGTGAACTTGATCTATTCGCTGTTAGCTCATTGTGTACCAAAGGACGATCTTTCTGAAATATATCCGGCAGTATATGGACATTATGCTAAAACGTTGCTAACAATTTAACCTAAAAATACCAGTGCTTCAGCTTCATGACAAGGAAGTTGTTAAACATTTTGACTGGAAACGGTACCATTTCCAGTTAAATTAATTTCAAAATATTCAACAGAACATTCATTGCATCACATTGGATTTATTTGTTCTATTTGGTCTTTACGGGTTAAGTGGTTAAAGGTATATATTCACACGAGAATGCTTGAAAATAAAAATGTTAAAATTGTATACATTTAAATGTTTAAAGTGTGTACCTCTGTGTAATGAAACGAAATAAATCTTAACATATGGTGATTTTATTCCGTTTACATTAATTAAATTCATTTTGTGGTGAAGTTGAATTATGGGCTTGTGTCTCTACTTCAATTTCACAACTTAAAAAATTATATTAATTTATACATAATGAAATCATCAGGTATTAAGATTGAGTTCGTTTCATTACATCTATGCCCACAAATTACACCTCTAATGGTATATTATTTGACCAATTTTATTTTCTAGCATTTTAGTGTGAATTTTAGCTTTACTTTAATTCACCTTTCCAGAGTATCCATCCATCATCTGACCCCATATGACGTCATAATCAGATCAGCGCGTGTATGATGACGTCACACTCATTACGTCACAAAGGGTTCCATATAGATCGTCATCAAATCTCAAACAGTCCGACACGTTGTATGTGTTTGCAATTCTTTGCTATTTAAAAAACATGCTGTTGAATATTTTGAAACTAATTTGACTGGATGCTGTTAATGCCGTAGCTTACATGTGTAGCTTTTTGGAAATTGATAACAGATCGATCGCTCCCAACACGAGCGAGGTGTGGGTGGAGCTTAGCTAGAAATGGGCGGGGCATAGCCAAAACCCGAAAGGTCCATTGCATACCAGGCCACCTAGTACCACAGCACGATAGTGTTGACGTTGCTGAAATTACTGTCTTTTACCTGCCTATTCTGAAGATTAAACTGTCTTTGGATTTTAAATTCTCTGAATGACAGAACAATCACGCGATCGCCGACTAAAGATTCTCAGCCTTGAAGGCGCATATTCACACTAGAATGCTTGAAAATAAAATTGTTAAAACTATATTCCTTTATGGGCTTAAATTACGTGTCTATATGTTAAATTACGTGTCTATATAATTTTTTCAGTTGCGAAATTGAAATAGAGGCCCTATTTCAATTTCCCATCTTAAAAATTATATTAATTTATATGGAATGGAATCACCATATGTTAAGATTTATTTCGTTTCATTACATATAGACACATAATTTAAGCCTATAAAAGATAACAATTTTAGCAATTTTATTTTCAGTAATTGTGCTGTGAATATGCACCTTTGAGTCTTCTAAAGCAATTCCTCATGATTATCCAATTTTGTTTGGTTACATAGGGCTCTCTTCTAGCTATGCCCCACCAATTTCTAGCTAAGCTCCTCACATACTTTGCGCGTGTTGGGATGGATTTATTTACTTTAAATCCTGAATTCCCAGAATTCCAAATTCAAGAAGTAACCATATTTTGAAATAATTTGACCGAGTGCTGTTATATGGCAACAATAGGGCCGACCCCAGGGTTTATGGCGCCCTAGGCAAAGGCAAAGGACCACCCTTTCAGCGGGCGGGGGTTGGGTGGAAGGTAAGATGGTCCTCCCTCTAAAAAATTGAAATCCAGATGCTCTGAAAGGGCATTTACTGCATTCCTAGAGTGGAATATGGCTTTTGTCATAAGTGCGGATTTTTTTGAAATCGTATTTGCTTTGAGTACATGTAGTTTGGGTGGTAAGATGCGCCCGACTCCATTTTTGCCGCCCCTCTAAAATCTGGCGCCATAGGTAGTGCCTAGTTCGCATATGCCTTGAGCCGGCCGGCAACAGCGCCCAGTCAAATTCAACAGACTATTTATTAAATAGTAGACATGCAATTCGTACACTTGGCAGACTGTTCAGACTAGTCAATGTTCATGGCGCACCAATTTACGCCATTCATTGCGCATTTTGATTGTGACGTCATCCTACATGCGACGGAATTGATTATGACGTCATCTCCTTGAGTGACATGCCGGATCTACCCACTAGGACAAGGAGGCCAGCACACAACCCTTATGCGATTAACTATTCAGTCTACTAAGTACAAACAAGCGAGGAATAGTATATACCAATCTCCCGTCGGCTTTTGATTAATCCCACGTGACGTCGTAAAACCAGCTATGACGTAATTAGTATGGGCCGATGCTGTCACGAGAATGACCGGTACAGTGAGTTGTTTCAGATTATAAACCTTTTAAAACATGAATTCTCACAATCCAAATGTCAAGGTATCTCTCCGGAAAAGCTGCGGAAAATGTTGAAACCAATTTGACAGAAACCTGTCGCTGCCTATGGCAGCAACAGCTTCCAGTAAAATTTGTTTCAAAATATTCCGCAGAATAGTTATTATATTGTAAATGAGTTTTCAAATTCGGTATTTCGGGTTGAAATGGTTAATTAAGAGGCTTATGGAGGGATCTTATCTGCCACTCACAACCAAAGGCGTCACATGGTAGCTGACGTCATAATCAATGTCACGTGGCTCAGTCAAGGAAATCGAATTGCCCGTCACGAAAATCTACAAATTGTACGCATTTGTCGAATTTATAATTTAATGCACATTCCACAGGCAGCAACAACTTCCAGTCAAATTAGTTTCAAAATACTCAACAGCTTACCTGTATACCTGCCTAGAGATTTGGATTCTAGAAACTCAGGGTTCAAAGTATCTAAATCGATCGCAACACGCATATTAAGTGGAGTGGGGTGGGCGGGGTTGAGCTTAGCTGTACGTGTATCCCTCTATACGCGGGGTACCGCATCCTAACTGATGCACGAGATACGTCATATAGTACGCGGCATGCAGCACGTGAATTAGTGTCTTACTTAATTTCTCAGCAAAAATGAAAATATGTATTAATGTTACCTGAAATGCCGTGATACCGCCACCATTTCTCCCACAGGACACCAGTCTCACTAGTTGACCCTGTAATAATAACAAGAACACTAATAACAAAGACAGCGACGGCGACGACGACGGCGACGACGACGACGACGACGACGACGACGACGACGACGACGACCTTACAACAGCTGCACAGACATTGAAAATACAGGAGGAGATCAGGTCCGGGTCCAGGAATTGTTGAGGCAGTTGGTATAACGTTATTATGACTGGATAAATACTAATATCGAGACGATCGTGTTTTGACATGTTTACTCTACTACCGGGTACCTATAACATCCGGATTACCGGAAGCGGCGTAACATAATACCACAGTTGGTTCATAAAAGATATCAAGGACACATTCGAGCAGATTCTAACCCCTCTTGTGTGAACCTACCCCTTTAATGGACCAGTTCATATACTCTTCTTGGTCTGCAATTAGATACTGGCTAAGCAGAAATTAGAATTTTCTTGATAATTACACTTTTGATGAATGTTTATTTGAAGGATAACAGATATCTATTTTTTGTAAATTCTCTTTATAAATTACCAAAAATACTCTTTTTTGCTGCAAAAATCAAGATTTACTTGAAAAGTATTGGCAACTAAATGGTTAATATTAGTTAGTATTTTAAGCGCTGTAATGCGGTGTTGACACAAGAGGGGTTATCCATTTAATGACTAGATTTCTTCGAAAAATTAAAATATTTACTTATTCAAGGTCCATTTGCAGGCCAAGAGAAGATTATTTTTTGAAAATTTACCACTGTAATGACTGGCTCGGTTACCGAGCCAGTCATTTCAGTGGTAAAATTTCAAAAAGTTTCGTCACGAAAGGGTTAACGATGGAGCATGCACGTCAGCGAGTCTTTCTCTCACTTTGAGTTATTAGGGACATCTAAATGTCCTGTGGTACGGTAATTATACTCATTTCTACACACAACATACTGAAACCTGTAGCCAAGGAGTAGGCGCGAAAGATTCGAGACCCTCTTGCTCGCCCGCAGTGTACGCTTAAAGGATAACTAACCTCATCTCATAATAGCTATTCGGCTGATATTACGCGCCACTAATAAACTACGCATGCAATTTTAAGCTTTGTATCATGTTGTTAAAGAAAGATATTCAGGCTTTAGTAGCTAAATGTTGATATCATTTCTCCAGCCTATGATATGGCTGTTCTGATTTACTTTGCGACGAATCAGAAAAAAACCCCTAGCGTGTCTGCTTCGGTATATACGCTCAGTCATAGAGGTGCCGCTTATAGTTTGGCAATCTGATATAAAAGCAAGCATACGGGTAAGGTGTTGGATATTTTGAAACTAATTTGACTGGAAGTTGGAGCTGCCATAGTTAAAAATATTGTTGAATATTTTGAAACTAATTTGACTAAAGGTTGATACCATAACAACTTTTAGTCAAATTAATAAAGAAATAATGCATTGGCATCTACATGACATCACAGATTATCGCTCAAGGAGACAAAATGGTGGCGCTCGTTTGCCAACATTTGTGCGATATTACAAAGCAAATAATTGTGATACAGATAAGGGTATGTGACAGGAGAGGAATGATATGGAATCTATAAAGCAAAATCCATCCGCGCAAAACAACATTTCGGATGAGATTAGTATCCCTTTAATACGACTTCATTAGATCCACTAAAACTCAGCAATTGTGTCTGCGCTGTGCGACACATACTGCGGTGGTTGTCTGATAATAATGGCACCATGAGTCAACAAGAAATTGGTAATGTCTGATCGTGTAAACAACAAAAATCCGAAGTCTGATGTCTGAGGTAGAAAAGTCGAAATGGAATCTGACGACCGTTAGATTTTCAGATTCAATAACGTCTGATCACGTAAGCAAAAAATGTGATGTCGAAAATCAGAAGTCTGAGGCTGAATTTACAAATCTGGACAAGGTCACACTGTTTTCAATTATGTCTGATGAGTTAAATCTGATCTCGAAAACGCTTTTCGTCAGAATCGATATTCAACATCGGCAGATGTTACAAATTACTCATATTTTTCTAAGACACGTGTAGTTATTTCTAAGTATACTGAAATATTTTTTTGGTAAATGTATCACACCAGGTAATTTAAGCATTGGAAGGGAATGCTAAGCTCATCTCAATTGTTGCATTGCACTGATAGATTATGGTATATGGCTTACATATCATTCATTTTCTGCCACATTCCCCTAGCTGCATCGCAATTATCCGCGTTGTAATATTGTGTATATATAGAAAAGTGATCGACGCCATTTTGTCCCCTCACGCGATAGTGCGTGATGCAATATACGTGCCAATGCATTACATTCTTTATTATATAATACTCATCTTGTTGAATATTATGGGTATGACTAAGCATATATACCGAGGCAGACAAACTAGATTTTTTCTGAAAGGTTGAAAAATAAATCATGACAGCCATCATAGTGTATAGAAATGTACCAACACTTATTTAGTAAAGCCTGAATATCTTCCTTTAGCGGCATTACAAACAGTTTAAAATTACGTGTATAGTTTATGAGTGGCATATTAGATCACCCGAATCGCTTTCAGGAGTGGAGGTTAGTTATCCTTTAAGAAAAGTCGCGTGACAAATCTTTTAAACGGATCCTTAGCCAAGCACTCTCTGTAGTTCTGTGCTATGCGTTGCATATGTTGAAGAACAGGGCCTAGAGTACGCCATTCACTTGCTGGTGGTACTATGAGCGATAGCAGCTGAACTTTTATTAACGATATATTGCCACCAGAAACTAAATGAAAGCTAAGTTGTCGTGTTATAAGAACTAATTGATGAATGGCTTGTAGATATCTTCGACGTGTAGGATGCAATGGACCTTTCCATTTTTAGCTATGCCCCGCCCATCACTGGCTAAGCTCCACCCACGCCGTGTTTGGATTGATCGATCCCCGAATGCCCTAGCTATCAATTTCCTGAAAACTATACAGGGAAGCTGTTGAATATTTTGTAACTAATTAGACTGGGTGCAGTCAAATTAATTTCAAAATATTCAACAGAATATTTATTAAATAGTAGAAGCAAACAATGTGTACAACAGCCCATAGACCGTCTTCA
>CM067366.1:32320557-32454884 GCA_034401795.1 Chaetoderma sp. LZ-2023a
TTTTGGAAACTAGCCTTCTCTTGGTCTGCAAATGAACATTTTCTATGAAAAAAATTGAAATTTTTAAAAACAAATTCGAGTTATAGAGTTGTTGGTTGTGGTGTAGAACACAGAAATGCAATAATTTCCATTAACCTGGGGAATACGACTGGTTTAACAAGGCCTCGTTAGTATTGTCACCGACGACAAGTATGGTAAATGCTTAAGGAAATATAATCGTTTTGCTTAAACATAGCTGTCCGCAGAGAAATGAAACTACTCATACACGACCGTCAAACACTTGGTGACATGTAGGCCTAATGGATGCAACTCTTGATAACTTATTGACTTTACATTCTACACACGTGCGTACGTATGGTATTCATTAAACTAACTTACATTGCGATAATGTGCCCGTCACTAGCTCGATGCAGTCTGCCACTCAAGTATCTGACGTCATAATCAAGATACTGTATCACGGACCGACCGGACGGGTACTGACTCTCCCAGCCAAGCTGGGTACGGAGCGGCTACTCCGGATTAGCTTCAAGCACGCCCCCCCCCCCGCCTGAGTAGGCTAGTACGCGTACATAAGGCCTATAAGAGAGGTTTTCGTTAAAACATGCCAATTCCGATAAAGACAACATGTCATGGGATTGGAAGCGAGTGCATGTCAATAATGTACCGAGTAGGCTCTCGTAGAAGCCTTTACTTATTCCGTTCTCGTTATTCTTGGTGCCCATCAGGACCGAAATCAAACGAGCTTTCTAGAATTGTTAACCGTTTCAAAATCGGCCCAGAAATGGCTGAGTTATCCACGGAAAGCCTCTTGAATTATGTTCACGATATTACTTTGACGTCGTAACCACGCGTATGCATATACAGATCTAGAATGTTCTAGAACATGGCAAACACGTCACTGATCTAGCTGCACGCGGAGTGGCCGCTGCTCGGTCGCTGATTGGCTGAGGCATCTGCCTCTGACGTCACGAGTAGTATAAAAGGGTGAAAAACCAAGAATCAGGAGTATCGTCGGCGTGGAGACCGACCCGTCAGGTGGACTGGCTGGAAGTGCGGGACTTGAAGAGTGACCCGGAACACCGACGGAAGATACAGCACAGCACGGCAGTTCCAAACGGTTTTCAGCTCACCCGCGCCGGAAGGCAGTTCTCGGACTTTCCGCATTACGGAATTTTGGATGCTCCCGGACCGCCATCCGGGGCCAAATATTTAAAATTATGGTTCCCACTTCCGAACTTGTATAAAGGGAACACCTCTGCAGAAAGGGCCATACTGGCTCGGAATATAATTCTACAGAATGTAGAGCTCTGGTGATTCTTGGTGCATGACTCGCCAGATCAGCCAACCACGCTGAAAAGTGGATTTCAATATCCGCACTGCATGTCGTGTGTGTTTTAGTTAAGTTTTTTACCACAGTCTGGTGGACTTTGCTAGGTGTGCCGCAAGAGCTATGTGACGCATCCCGCGCCATGTGCCAACATAGGTAACTGCCTAATATTGTATACAGCCCTCTCTGTTAATGATCAACCTTCAACTTTATTATTTCCGTCGCCGGACGGATCACTTTCTCCACTTCAGTATAAATTATATATACTAGTTACGAAGACTATCTAATAGACAACTCTTCACTGCTCTGATTCACTGCCCTGAGTGCGTACCGTGTCTACCCTGCCTGGAGGAGTCAGCTTGCGGAAATCTCTCCAGCTCCAGAGAACGTGTCGACTCGCGCTATCAAATGTTAGCGCCTCAATTTCAGTAACATAGTAGCCTGTTCCGTACCGATGACTATTAGGTACTCAAGTAACTATACTATTGTACACTTAATTATTATTATTTTAGTATCTGGTACTGATGACTAATAGGTACCTTCCCGGTCTTAGGACCGCAATTTCTAATTTCTTTATTACTGTGAATATTATGTTCGTTTACTGTGGTGCTTTCAACTAGCCGCACCCTCTAAGTTTATCAGTCTATGATACTTAGTTACTTAATTTAATTATAATCTACATATTGCATCGGTTAGTGGTATAAGGCAGATAGCCATCCAGTTAATATGTTTTGTTTAATTGTAGAAAACATTGGACCGCAGTACGCTAGGAAATACTATACAGCAACATTTATATTCGCATCACTTACTCCCGCAACCTTCAATTTTACACTGAGGTCGCTGACCGCACTCTAATTGTTTGAGCCCGGCATGTTACCGACTAAACCTTACTATCCAACTTGATAGGATAGGTTAAAGTGGTTGAGGAATATTTCTTCCTCTTTTCCGGTAGTTGCTGTAATGTAGTCCCGCACTCCTGCAAGGTTGTGTAAAATTGGCCAATTACCTATAGGGCCTCATATATATCAAGTTATTGTCTCTTTCCACGATCCACCAGCCGTATCGCTTTATAATTGTTTGGATTCCCCATCACCACGCTGATCTGATCCAACACTGGGAACCTATCCTTGTTAGCTAGATACCCCTGCCAATGAAGGACGCACTGCGAAAACATATAGTTATAATTGTGAGTTAGTTAGTTTATTTACCGGCCCGCAGTGCATATTTGGGCATATTGGAATTTAACCCTAACGACCGCCCAACTGTTAGATCCGTAGCACGCGGTGATGGAAGAGATGCGGATTTCCATCCAATTCGTTGGAGTGTCTGGATGAAGCGTTGGAGCACGTCACGCCCTCACGGGAAGGATGCTCGCGATGAATATCCGTCTCTCCACCCCCACCATAAAGACATGTTAGAATCAACTTGCTTGTGTGAAATGTAGTCATTGTCCATTGTTTTATGTGGTTGCGGAGCAAGGTAGTCAGATGTTCATCAAATTCGGATGCCTTGTGTCGTAACATGTACGCATGCTGTCCTTGGGGGGTAAATGCTATTCTAAAAGCGACCTACGGGAGGCTGAGCGTCTGCGCCCATTGGACAACTGTATCTAAAGATAGGTAGGAATCCTTGCCACCTGCGGCCAAAGCTAGTTTCCGTTTCTAACAACTAAATGGTAGGTTAGACTGTAGCAGAAGGCCTGCATAAATAAAGCAGCATCTACCAATACAGCATCTTTGGAAATTACATAAAACGGCTACCTGGGAATTCTTCGAAATTCGTTCGTCCCGTCTTCACGTAAAGTAGCATGCAACACCGTAACAGTAGCTTCACTAGGATTTTCAGCACTTAGCATTTTCTTTTGAACAAAAGAGTGGTCCTTGTTGCCAGCTCTTCCTCCGCTTCGGCGTTGAAGGCATTTTCCTCTGACAGAGGCCCCCGCGCGAGCGTCTTTCCTCTCGCAACAACAATGTTTCTTTCTATATGTTAGGGGTATATTACCTTATATTAAGCTACTTAGTGACATCGTTGCGGATGCTTCTCTTGGGGGGGGGGGGGTATACCTCTGCGGATTCAAGAACCTGTGTGGTACCTCCGGCGACACCACATAGAAAGAACACCAGCTAGCTCTATATTGTGTATTATTGTGCTCATTTTACTGTCAAACGATTCAACTTGTTTGCATAGTATATATTAACACTTCTACTGTTTAATTATAAATTAATCCATATATCTAAATTTGTATGGATAGGCATACCGGTGATACTAATAGTTGGGATGAGACCGTGTGGTTCAATCGGCCCCACTGGATCATCATTGTTCCATTGGCTCTAGAAGTCGCTCTTTGTATTTCTCGGAGCGACGTCATACGGGATCCGCAACCTCAAGATCCGCAGCTAACCAGCCATCCCGGTCATCGTGCACTTGCGGTGCGATGGGCGGAAATCTATTAGCGGACCAGTACGTACCCCCACGAGCTACACTACATCACTTATTAACTGGCGTATGTCCGCCTTTGATGGGATGTACACATTAATACATATCAGGTTGACTATTGTAAAACTAATTTGACTTGGAGCTGTGGCAATGATATGCAGCAACGGCTCCCAGTCAAATTAGTTTCAAATGATTCAACTTGTTACCTGCACAATTTCCTTGAAATTGCGATTCTGCGATTCTGGGAGTTTCGGGTTCAATGTGGTCAAACAAGCATGCAAAGACTGCAGAACCCAATATGCCCCGGCATAGATGGAACAATATGTCAAATGTAATGTACGGTATATTCATCTTTCCTAAATGCGTATTGTATATTCATCTTTCCTAAATACGTATGGTATATTCATCTTTCAAAAATACGTATGGTAAATTCATCTTTCCAAAATATGTATGGTATATTCATCTTTCCTAAATGCTTATGGTAAATTCATCTTTCAAAATACGTATGGTATATTCATCTTTCAAAAATACGTATGGTAAATTCATCTTTCAAAAATACGTATGGTAAATTCATCTTTCCAAAATATGTATGGTATATTCATCTTTCCTAAATGCTTATGGTAAATTCATCTTTCAAAATACGTATGGTATATTCATCTTTCAAAAATACGTATGGTAAATTCATCTTTCAAAAATACGTATGGTAAATTCATCTTTCCAAAATATGTATGGTATATTCATCTTTCTTAAATACGTATGGTATATTCATCTTTCCTAAATACGTATGGTATATTCATCTTTCCTAAACGCGTATGGTATATTCACCTTTCAAAATACGTATGGTATCTTCATCTTTCCAAAATACGTATGGTATATTCATCTTTCCAAAATACGTATGGTATATTCATCTTTCCAAAATATGTATGGTATATTCATCTTTCCAAAATACGTATGGTACATTCATCTTTCCTAAATACGTATGGTATATTCATCCTTCCAAAATGTGTATGGTATATTCATCCTTCCAAAATGTGTATGGTAAATTCATCCTTCCAAAATGTGTATGGTATATTCATCCTTCCAAAATACGTATGGTATATTCATCTTTCCTAGATGCGTATGGTATATTCATCTTTCAAAATACGTATGGTATATTCATCTTTCCCAAATACGTATGGTATATTCATCTTTCAAAAATACGTATGGTAAATTCATCTTTCCAAAATATGTATGGCATATTAATCTGTCCTAAATGCGGATGGTATATTCATCTTTTCTAAATGTGTATGGTATATTCATATTACCTAAATACGTATGGTATATTCATCTTTCCTAAATGCGTATGGTATATTCATCTTTTCTAAATGCGTATGGTATATTCATCTTACCTAAATACGTATGGTATATCCATCTTTCCTAAATGCGTATGGTATAGTCATCTTTCAAAATACCTATGGTATATTCATCTTTCCAAAATACGTATGGTATCTTCATCTTTCCAAAATACGTATGGTATATTCATCTTTCAAAAATACGTATGGTAAATTCATCTTTCCAAAATATGTATGGCATATTAATCTGTCCTAAATGCGTATGGTATATTCATCTTTTCTAAATGCGTATGGTATATTCATCTTTCAAAAATAGGTATGGTAAATTCATCTTTCAAAAATACGTATGGTATATTCATCTTTCCTAAATGCGTATGGTATAATAATCTTTCCTAAATACGTATGGTAAATTCATCTTTCCTAAATGCGTATGGTAAATTCATCTTTCAAAAATACGTATGGTAAATTCATCTTTCCTAAATGCGTATGGTAAATTCATCTTTCCTAAATGCGTATGGTATAATAATCTTTTCTAAATGCGTATGGTATAATAATCTTTTCTAAATGCGTATGGTATATTCATCTTTCAAAATACGTATGGTATCTTCATCTTTCCAAAATACGTATGGTATATTCATCTTTCCAAAATACGTATGGTAAATTCATCTTTCCTAAATGCGTATGGTATAATAATCTTTTCTAAATGCGTATGGTATATTCATCTTTCCTAAATGCGTATGGTATATTCATCTTTCAAAATACGTATGGTATATTCATCTTTCAAAAATAAGTTTGGTATAATAATCTTTCCTAAATGCGTATGGTATATTCATATAGACTTTGGCTATGCTCCGCGACTAAACAATTTCTATCATTTCCAATTCACATGTCCGATGCAACAAATAATTTTGACTAAATTGAAAATATTCCGACTGGAAAAAATGTCTATGAATTATACCAACTTGTGGTAATGGTACTACGAAGCATGTTTAGCTAAATGTACGCCTAAAGATATATTGCTTGCTTTGTCTTTCCAAGATATGATTGCAATGTTGGAATAACCTTATTTGCTAGGCAATAATGACAGCATGAGCCAATGGTATTAAAGACAAATAAAAACGTGTCTTCAACGACAAATTTGTTTAATTTTGAAGGATATCACACATAAATGTGCTTCATTAGGCTCTGATGACCCACATATATGTGTGAGATCTTTCAACATTTTGGGCAAACCAATGTGTTTTTTTTGTTTTTCAAACTCTACTAACTTAATTGTTCCATATCTCGAAAAAAGATAATGCTGGAATTCTAAGGCATTATTTTCAAAATTCTTTCCATCTAGCAATTTCTCGCAGCCAAATCCTTGTCACTTGGAATTCCTCAGAATTTTCTGCAACTCTGTTTGTTCTCTGTAGCTTTGTTAACCCTTTAATGGTGAAGCCGCTCAAAATGACTTTGCAATGGTCATGAGAAAAGTCCATTTGCTTGCTAAGTTCAAGTTCAAGTTCACTTTATTTCTCCCAGGCTATTACAATAACATATGGGGGTGACAGCTATTACGTGCAATAGTTATGCGAGCGGACCTATTTTACATATAACACAGTAGATTAAAATATGTTGAATTTACGCTAGCTGTGGGAAGCCTGTGCTCTTTGGAAGTAAATAACTAGACAATTTGTTATGGCAGTGGAGATAGAATATGTGCAGTTAATTATGTAATGCGCTATAATAATATGCATGCTTAGTGCTTACAAAACAATAGTCATACCTTCATATTAATCATTCGAGCCACGAGTTCCCAGAATCTCAGTTTCAACGTAACTGTATAGGAAAACGGTTGAATACTTTGAAACCGACCCGACAGGAACCTGTATCTTGCCATAAACAGCAACAGCTCCCAGTCAGGCCAGCTTGAAAATATCATTCGGGATATATTGAAGGATTTTGGTGGTGACCTTTTCGTTTGGAGGGGTTAATATTCAGTATATTATACAGTATATTAATGTTCCTGGAGCCATTGGCCCAGTTCAGTGAATTGCATGTTGGGCGAACATTGGGTGCTTCAGAATGATAGTCAATGAGCTAGCCCGATAATAACTTATCATTTGCCATATTCAGTGGGGAGTACATGTTTGAAATATTTTCATTTTCGAGAGTTAAACGTGTAATTTGCATAATTTTGATGGGTCTAATGCATATGGATGGCATGTGGAAGGAAATAAGCAGGCAATTTGTTTTGCCAGTGGAGATACAATATATGCAATTAATTATTATCATAACAATACTCATACGTTCATATCAACCTTTCAAGAGAGGACTATTCTGGAAAGGTTGCCACTGGAATCCAATGGCAAAATAGTCTTCTCTTAACCCGTTAATTGACAATCGCTGAGAAAACGTTTTGGATTTTCTTGATCAATCTTGATAATTAACATGATGAAACGATTACTACTGTAATAGGTTAAAACTTCTGAGCTTGAAATTGTACATTATTTTCATTTCCCCCCATCTCCGATCATGTGTTTTAGGTGGGAATCTTCGTAAAAGAAAACATTACATTGGTCAGGCTTTATACTGCTTTCCCTAACGTATACCACCCTTTGCATCCTGTAATCCTTCTCTATATGTGATGTGATATGCCGATAAAAAAACTTCACTAACGATGTACGATACAAATTCCTCTTCACATAACAACACAAATAGCGTTCTTCCGTTAGCAACAGCACATATCTGTGAAACGAATCTATATCCATGTGTGCCATCGCGTATCACAGGCGGAATATTTATTTAAGCTTGCGAGTACGTCTCTAAGCTCCGCAAAACATGTTGTTAGAATTCACAGAACAGATTATTTGGCATCATTGTTTAGCTAATGTTTATTTTGCCATATTAAATATCAGCTGCGTTGCCAATTCAGTGTTTGTCCTGCGATTAGATTCCTTAGTGTACATGGCGTGAACACAGCTCAGCTAACGCAGATATCGTCTAACACTGATGTCTTTTGTATGTGTCGCCAATCCTGATGTGCTTTTGCAAAGATAACATATGCATATGGGATACTTCGCTTGAATCGAGATGCATTTTCGCAAAGCATTGTATATATTTTCTCATCTTCTCCGCATCGCATAGGCCATGACATAACATATCAGCGTGATATTTGCCGCTTACGAGTAATGTCCCTAGAACGGATTTTTATCACAGAACCATGCATATACTTCCTTGTGATATATTCATTAAACAGTTACATATCAATTTATATCACATTAGCATAATCAAAGTCGCGCCATAGTGAGGTATGTTGCGAGCAAAGTATTAACTGAGACACGTACACAGACCCTGATTTCCTTTAACCCTGTAGGTCTTGAATTTGTTCAAGAAAATTTCAATTTTTTCAAAGAAAATGTCAATTTGCAGACCAAAAGAAGATTATTTTTTAAAGATTAGCACTGGAATGACTGGGCCGATTATCGAGTCAGTCATTCCTGTGGTAAATTTTCAAAAATAGTCTTCCCTTGGTCTGCAAATTGACATTTCTCAAGACCGCAGTAGAAGCTGTTTTTGGCTGATATAAGTGTTAGATGGTTAAACCGTTGGGGCGGGGTGGGGGTGGCTGGGGGTGGGGGTTTGGAGGTGTGTGTGGGTGTGTGGCGGGGTCTACTTATACTAAGCATGTGGCATGGTATCAATTGGTTAAAACTGTTGATTATACATTTATTTTGTTATCGACAGCAAAATGTGAAATGTACAACGAGTCGTGCAATAGTGAGCTCACAGGATACTGCGCTGGTTATTGTATTGAATTGTACTTGCACGTTTATCATTACTCTCAGTGTTGACGCGCTACAGGAATAAACTGAAATCATGCAAAATGATAAGAAAACGACAAAAATCGCCCTAAAATTTCGAAATAATACTTAAGGAATCCCGTTTCTCAGTCAATCAACGAATATCATAACCAACTACGTCATATGTAGGCTGACGTCATAATCAATTACGTCATAAATGAAGCGATTTAGTCAACCGTAAAAGCTTAATAGCCCGTCAAGTTGTATGAATTGCATGTCTTTACTCTTTAAAATACATGCTCCTGAATATTTTGAAACTAATTTGACTGGGCACTGACAACACACGGTCAAATTAATTTCTAAACATTCTACAGCTTACCTGTATAATTATCTTAAAATTGAGATTTAAAGAGTGTAGGGATCGATCGACCCCAACAGATCGATCCCAACACCGGAAAAACCTGGGTGGAGCTTAGAGATGTGTTGTATACAGCTAAAACATTTCTTTAGTAAGCATTTATTTGGAAGCTGGTTCCATATGAGATCTTACTAAACGTGTTTAATAAATTTGATACGAATTCTTACTTCGTTTGAGATTCTCTTTAAATACTCAACCCTGTCTATCCTGGGCATTGACTTTTGGGAAAAACACGACTGAGTTTTTTAAGACGGCTGATCTTACGACACAAAAGCCACAAACAATGGTACATGCCTTGGATTCAGCAACCACTTGGATCTAGCTTTGATGGTTTTACTTTAGTTGAACATATTTTTCGGTATCTTGAAATCTGAAATATCAAGACTTGTATTTATTGTTACGTTTTAAAGTCCTACAATACATCTTTCCCGAGTATCCATCTATCATCTGACCTCATATGACGTCGTAATCAGCTAAGTGCCGTGTATGATGACGTCATACTTATTACGTCATAAATGATACGTCATAAATGATTCTATTTGGCCCATCTTTAACTCTTGATAGTCCGACACGCTGTACGAATTGTATGTATCTACTATTTAATAAACATTTTGTTGAATATTTTGAAACTAATTTGATTGGACGCTGATGCTGCCATAGAACCTCGGAGGCGTAACTTATCCACATTCGTTCAATGAAACGAAATACATCTTAACATTTGCTGATTTCATTCAGTAGTTATGAAGTAGAATTAGAAAGAATCCGGAAAATCTGAAAGATTTTACTAAGTGGCAAATTCGAGATTGGCTGTGGTGGGTGGCGCTTAGCTTGCAATCTCTGAGTGCTCTCTTGTAACTAGCACTGGAACCATCCAGTTGTAGCCATGCCCCGCCCATCGCTAGCTAAGCTCAACACACACTTTGCTTGTGTGGGGATCAATCGATCCTTGAACCCCCTGTCTACGCTTTCCCGAAAACTCTACAGGTAGCTGTTGAATATGTTAAAACTAATTTGCTCTGGATGATGGTATAGGCAGCAACAACGCCCGTTCAAATTAGTTTCAAAATATTCAACAGCATGCTTTTTAAATAGTACCAACATACAATTCCTACACTAACGCTTAGTCCGTTATCAATTATGCGTTCGTGACCACTTAGCCTACGCCATTCATGACGCAATTGAATATGACGTCATCCTACACGTCAAGTAATTGATTATGACGTCACATGATTGATGGATAAACTGTAATCCTGCATTGATAATAAATTGGAATTATATTAGAAGAAAACACAAATCCGGTAGTAAACATTAACTCCCTAATATAATCATACGTGAATACTATGTGAAGCATCTAATAGCATTTCGACTTAGCCGGCTCATTCAACAGAGATCTTTGTTATCTTTTTCCTTGACGTTATTCCGAGCAAGGCCTGGCCTTGCTTTCATCAGATTCTTCAATTGCCCTCATTTTAATAAGTAGCATCGTTATTCACATCGCCACTCCTGTTTGCTCGCTATCCGATATATTACTGTCTTTATTTGAACAAGTTTTCTATTGATTTAAAGAAACTGACACCAACATACTAGATGTATGGCGACGACATTGATCGTCTTAGCTCGTATCCGTACATTGCTACATGCATAAGAAACATACATATAGTAGAGCGGCCAAATCTCAAAGCATTCTTAATTTTATAGACTTTAAAGCGATGCTAATCTCATCTCAAATGTTATGTTGTACCGATAGATTAGGTATTATATATTCCATATCATTCATACCCTGTAACATTCTCGTTTCTGTATCACAATTATCTGCTTTGTAAAATCGCGTAAATGTTGAACAATGATTGCCGCCATTTTGTCTCCTCATGCGATAGTGTGTGATGTCATGTAAGTGACAATGCATTACATTTTTATAATGTAATTCTCATCTCGTTGAATATTTTGAAACTAATTTGACTAGTCAAATTAGTTTCAAAATATTCAACATATTATCTGTATGATTGCTTTTATAGCACATTGCCAAACTATAGCTAGATCTCTATGAGTGAGCGTATATAGCGAGGCAGACACCCTGTGTTTTTCCTGATTGGTTGAGAAGTAAGTCATGACAGACATCACAGGCTGTTAACATGTGTCTACATCTAACTACCAAAGCCTGAATATATTTTGTTGTCGGCATGATAAAAAGCTCAAGATGTCATGGATGGCTTATGGGTGGTAATTTCTATCACCGGAATGCTTAGTATAAGATAAGATGAGTTTGTCTCCCCCGAATGCCACACGGGGACATGGTTGGCATTGTTTATTAGGCACTAAAGATCACTTTCAGACCTATTGTTCTCACTGGGCTGCGGGGCATACCCTTGAAATTCAAGATCAAAGGTCACGACCCTAAATTGAAAAATAATCAAGTCATTCATTCAAATCTCGCATTATCTGTATATATGGGTGTAGGAAACGGCATACACGCTTTACGTAGCATTATCTGTGAGAAGACGTGAGCTTATGCCAAGAGCAAATCCGGATCATCAGTCCATTTATCAGTCTACACAACTGTCAGTCATCGATCATCTAACAAATATTTCTTTAAATACCCAACCCTGCTTGTGAACCAATTTGTCAATTTGACCTATGATGACGCTAGGCTTCAGATTATATTTGTAGAAACGGAACTCATCAAATGGCTAATTTCCAATTTTGCTTTTTCATAAATTTGCAGTGCATCCTTCAATGACACCCTCCTGTACATGATTGGTACCATGTGGTTAATTAAATCGACAGTCGCAGACTATTTCTACTGAAGTAAGCGTCCAATTTTATATTTGCTGTTGGCATTGTTATGACTAAATGTCACGAATCAAGTCTGGGTTCAAAGGGCTTGTGTTCCAGATGAGCATTGCGTGGCGTTGGGAATGTTGTATGTAGTCAAACCTGTCTATAGAGACCACGCTGTGGGTCGTCAAAAATGTGTCACAGAGGGATACTGGTAGTTGTATACAAATACTTTCTTATGGTAAATCGCTTTTCAGGCCAAAAAGATAGTGGTTACTTAAGACGACCAGTCTTGTGGTTATATAACATCCCATCGGAAAGAGCCACCAGCTTTGTAACCCAAAAGCAGGTAGTCGCAATAGACAGATTGGACTAAATATATAACGTGGTGTTGTTTGATACGCAATGTTACGATGGATGAGGAATCCAGTTTTAGCCATGCGACAAAGGTAGATAGATATCAGTATTGTCCAGAGAGCTGTTGGAATACTCAGTAAAGGGATGAGAGGTATCCGAAACTTTAAGTCCGAATACGATCATACTAGTCACGAGGTTGGGCTCAAGGCCTCTGTCGCATTTGTTCCCACATTATTATACCAACCAATACTACGGATCATTGAAACAAAGCCTGCATATGATGTGATAGGCCAGGTACCTACTGATGAGATGCAGAGAAGAATGATGTCTAGCCACTGCCGAGTGTATTATATTCAATCACATAAACAGTACCACACCATTACACCTGGGACTTGCCATTCAGATGGATCTAAATTGGGGTCGGTAGTGTCTCTCCTCTGAAAACAGTCCGAGGCCGACATCGCGAGTTCTACAGTTCCCCATATGACCACGCATAGGACTAGGAGCGGGTGCCCTAGGGCGTGCCCCTTTTAATTCCTCCTTAGAGACCGACTGGCAGCATTGCACGTCCTAATGGCTGACCTCTTTGTAATTATATATTAAATACTTGTGTTGGCGTTCCGTTCAAAACTAATTAATTTTGGGCATATTTATTGTTTTCCAGACCAGGATTGTCTTGTCTATCCAAATCTGAAAACCGGACAAGAAATCTCCATCTATTTTCAGTAAATTGTGACCGCACGTCTTCTGCCCTTCCCCATTGCGCTGATTGTCTTCTGCATCTGAGGATCCAAGCTCCTCCCCCACGCCCACCCCCACCCACCCACCATGTCGCTTCCTTCTACTATATAACATGGGGTTTCGTGCTCCACATGTGCTTTTACAACTATCTTTCGATCTTGTGCACGCTCCGTATGGACGTTTAGACTAGTTCCTCCTTTGGAGATCCGATATTCCTGTCCAGCATTCTTCACTGAAGAATATTCGGGAGAACCGTCTTCATTTCCTGATTTCCGCACTTCAAAAGTCTTGTCGAACATTGATGGATTCGTTCACGCCTGAGCCAACCAAAATAAGTGCGCCCGTGAATGTGCCACTTGTGTTTAGCTGAGTGCAGCGGCTTGACCACCACCTCGCCATTTGTATTGGATGGTGCCATCTTAGGATTCTGCAGAATCAGTCATATTCTTCCTGAGTCAGTTTTGTCAAGAATTCCTGTGTTGGGACAGTGTTAGTGGTACCAGTTGTGGACTGAGGAGTCACTCTTTCATTCGTGGTTCTTTGGACGGCAGAACGCATTTAACACTTCCGCATCTTCATCAACTTTGCTATTATAGAGCTGAGTGCCCTTTTCACGTCTTAGAGTTGCGTCATCTTCATATAGTCGGAACATTGTACACTCTGGTTATTCCGAGGCGATCTTCAGTTCCAGCATCTGTTAAATAATTGGGTATTGCCGTCTCATCATCACCACGCTGCGATCTCGACAGCTGTGTGGCTCCTGTTAATGTTTTCCAGTTTCGTTAACTTAATGGACATTTCCATTTTTAGCTGTGTCCCGCCCATCTCTAGCCAAGCTCCACCTACACCTCGCTCATGTTTGGATCTCTGGATCTCTGAACTCTCTGACTATCAATTTCCAGAAAACTATACAGGTAATTACGCTGATGAATATTTTGAAACTAATACGACTGGGTGCTGTTGCTGTCTGTGGCAGCAACAGCGCCCAGTCCAATTACTTTCAAAATATTCAACAGCATGTCTATTAAAAAGTAGAGACATACAATTCTTACCGCCGTGTACAGTGACTGGAACATGGCAAATCCACCTACACGTGACCTAGGCATCAGGATTGTATATGTATGCTGCGGATAAGCAGAACTATGCTAATTGTATATCATGCTAGATGGACACAAAGCTATCTACCGGACATGTTGGAGTTGCCTGAAGAACATTCAATAGTATCAGGACTAACATGGCTTGGGAGGAAACCATCATAAAGGATTCTAAACGTTGTAACAGTGGCATCAAGGGGTTTGCGATGATGATAAATTACAGGACATCATGGTGGCGTGGAGTATGTGTCTTCAATGAGGAAACGTAGTAGTTTCACTCTCCCGGAGAATATATAGTATGCATTGGTAAAGCTATCAGCCATGCCGCGATAAGAAGCTCGCATATGGCACGCGATTCAGCATAGTTAAGCAAAATATGACACATTCTTTAAATGGAGAACAACACCCAAGGAGGTACAGCTTATGCACATATCCACAAGGTTGTATGATTCAGATGAAGTACACATATCTGCAAGTTCTGGTGTTATGCATGGGGAAGCGACAGATGGTCACATGTATTAACTCATGACTTTCAGATGGTGGCACGGCGAACTTCTATAACCGAGATCTGGAATGAAAAACTTTGAGCATATGGAAGACAAATACAACAGGAAATTAAAAGTTATTAAGATCGGTTTGAGACCAGGGCTTGTGTTTTAGGCGGGCATTAACACTTACCGCCAAGAGAGAAATTGCAAGCGTGGAAAGTGTACTCAGTCTTCCAGTGACATTTATCCCACTGCACTGTTCAGTGATGATGGCAGCATGAGAAGCTATCAGAAGTCGGATCTAATGCATAGGCTGGACGCTTCTGTCAGCAAATACCGTACACTTCCAGAAGTATATACCAGTGGATCAGTGATGTACATTAGATATGCCATGGACGAGCTACATTCCATGAAACTGAATATACACATAACATTTTAAAGGTTTGCAGAATGTGTCTGAAATCGTCAGACACAGATATTGATGTCTGGGATCAATATGACTCTCCCAACTCTGTCAAGTGTGTTGAATGAGAGAAGAGAGGGAATGTGACTAGCAAAGTATCAAGTGATCGGAGAACGAACAGTACCCATATGGAAGAGGTTTCTAGCAGTATCCTCTAAGCTCTCTGGCCAACTTTCATAGCGAATGCTTTGCTGATCAAGGACATGAGTATGTCTTGGTTTCCAAAGAGTGTGCATGTTGCTGGACCAGAGACGGGCCCAAGACATTATTAGCTATGTCTGGTAGCACAGAGATAGATGTAGATTTACTGTGCTATCAAGAGGATACGGACACGCACATGATGCTACATCTTCTGAAGGGCAACCACACATTTGGTGGAAATGGTAATATCATTCTAAAGACACTGAATACTGATGTAGGAGTACTAGCTGCTTATTATTTTCCACAGATGTATAAGTAAGTTCGAATTGAAACTGGACGTAAAGGTATCGTTACTGATAACAACAGATGTGCCAGCTGCATAGTACGGTGTTCCTTCTCATTTTGCTGCCGCTTTTCATGTTCTACCTGGCTGTGATAGTGTTCCATAATGTTGTCGAATTTGCCAGAAGACTGTTATATATGTAATAAATGCCCGAAGAACAGAAACCTTTAAGGAGCTTACCAACTAAGGTCGTGCAGCTCTTCAATCAGAGTTGGCTGCTCCCAGGAAATGAGTATCCTCCTTTTATGACCCAAAACGCAAATATGCATCATTTCAACATGTTCTAGCTTCTCTACTTATAAACTATACGAACACACGTGTCGTTGAGTTAGCTTCCACAATCTGAGCCACGTTTGATGGAGCAGGTTAAAAGAGTCAGATGGCAGGCTCGTATATGGACAGTTGCGAATTATCTGATATAGATACAAATGACACGCTTGAGAAAAAAGGATGGGAGAAGATATAGATACTAGTGACTATACTCCGCTGTTCTCTGAGGTGCAAACAGCCGTGCTATCCTTGCATCTCCTATTCTGTACATGTGCGGGAAAACTCTTATACACCAAAGACTGTGTCTGTAAAATATTTGGACTGCTACGTTTTGATACGTGTTCGTATAGTGGGGATGGGGACTGTCGCAATAAATTTATATATGAAATAGACTTGTCCAATGACTAACATTGTATATAGCTGGACAGTACGTCATCAGCCTGAACTGCCCATAAACTGTCATTAAATCAGCCTGCTAGAGACGGGAGGTAAATGCCTCTTTAAGTAAAGTGCACCTTGGCATATATACGTCTATATAATACTAGTTTTACTTATGCAGATATTCTATTAGCTGTAAAACTATATAGTTGTTTCTTTGGAGCTTCATGGAGAGGCAAGCCTGTCTACAACTGGAACCATATTGGTTATCAAAGTGTTTACTAAAGACAGGTTGTCGGTTTCTCAGACTCGAGCAAAATCTATGTGGTACACTAATTTCTTGACTTATACGTTGGTCGTTCTATAAGACGAGTGGCATTGTGACTACCCTTCTTAAAGAATGACCATCATATGATCCCAAAAGGAGACGTCCCTAAGACACGTTTCAGATTACTGTTATCAGTGATTTAATTCATATTACCGGTAAATTGAAGATAAAACTGAATGTGCCCCTTGTTTCTGGCCGGGCGCTCCGTTTTAAGTGGGTTAAAACTTAATATTATGTTTGAAACAACAGAATAATCATTTATGATACGAGTATTTGAAAATAAAGATGATATTCAATCTCAAGCACTAGTAGTATTTCGTTGAATGAGCGTGTAACCCTTTAACCTCTAAAAACGACACAAAAGAAACGATACATTCTTTATGACATTGGGAGTATTCTGTCGAATATTTTGAAATTAATTTAACTAGGAACTGTTGCTGCCTATGGCAACAACAGTTCACAAGCAGATTAGTTCCAAAATATTCAACCGCATCCTTGCAGAGCTGTCTTGAAAATGAGACAGTAGAATATCAATGGTCAAATAGTTAGTAAATAGAGGACAGTGAAACTAGTTGGATTTGGCATCATCTGTATCGCACAAGTTTAGTATGATCTCGTTTGGAACGAGGTTTAGCTAGATAATACTAAACGAATGTGATAATGTTTGGCAACGAGTTTAAGACTTTGTTTATAACAGGAGATAATATAGGATTTATTTAATATTTTAACGTAGATACATCTTGTACATATGGTATTTAATGTGATGAAAAATGATACAATTCATGAATCAATGTCCTTAGTCAAGCACATGACATCATAGCCAATTGATAATTCTGTTTTATTTACGGGTTGGTCAAAACTTTGTCCATACATGCAGATAATAAGTAAAATGATTATCATACCAATGTATTAATTTTGAGAATAGTGCTGTTGAAATGTCTCCCGGCATCATCTTGTAATATTATTAGAATAAAAGCAATTAGCAACTAACATGTAACAGGAAAAGGGACACAGCTACTTAAGTCAGGTGTACATTCACGAGTTCCATGCCTTATCCATTTAACCCCTGAAATTTCTGTTTCTAATTTTCAAATCGTTAGCAAATATACAAATCCATCGAGAAGCTGTGGGTGTTGAAATTAACTTGCCTGAAATATGTTCCTGACATAGATCAACAGCTCTCAATGAAGTTAGTTTCACAATGTTCAACAAAATATTACATACATCATAACATATTTATCATATCTGTTATGTAAGGTTTAACCCTGCACCTCTTGTATTTTACTACTGGAATGACTGGGTCGATTCCAGTTGTAATTCTGAATACTTTTCTTCTCTTGGTATGCATATATCGGCATTTTCTGACCATAATTTACCATTAAATTGTTACTTATTTCCTTGAAAAATATCTGCAGAATCTTTTGACATGTAGCCATTGCTGATGACAAAGAATATCTGCTTCACTAATAATTTCAAAATATATGATTAAATATAATTTAAACTGTACAGAAGTTATTTTACCAAACCTTATCTAGCGCCAAAGATAGATCAAAGGAGGGGAATTGTGAGGAGTGGTGGGAGCCTACATTAAAAGAATATTCCTATTTGCCAGTAGCAGTAACCACATTTGTGTAATTACAAGACAGACATGTATGTAGTCCAGGAGCATTAGAGTGTAACATGGAAAAAATAGTAGTAAGCTGATTTTTTTAGGATACTCGCAAAATATCTTAATGAATAACATGTAGGGAACTTATTAAGATCAGGGCCCAGACGCATACTATTCGGGCAATGAATAAATCACATGTTGACACATGATATTAAAAAAGATCTCTTATTGTTTTAAATATTAACCATATGAATTGTCTGGAGGTATTACACCACCTGCCCCAGTTTCTTACATTGCATTCCTTACACACATCATTCCGAGGCCACGCATGACCTGTTCCAAGAGCTCGCACACACCACCACCCCACCTGTCACGCACAGTACAAGAGGGCTTGAGAGATTGGAACAGGTGGAGCGGGGGTGTACGGTAGGAAGGCATGTTTCTAAGCAAGTAATGCAGCCTTGTGATGATGGATATATACAGCGTCCAGATGTTTACTAATTTCCGTCATGTATTACTAACGTCACCTAAGGCCTTTGTGAGTATTGCAGGGGGCGGGTGCGTGTGTGTGGGGGTGGGGTCGTCTGTTTGTTTATTTGTTTGTCTGTTTGTTTGTTTGTCTGTGTTTTTCCGAGCGATATCTTCGGAGTCCGAGAAGGTAGACATATTTGACATATCGATTTATATACTACGCTACGCAAAAATGAAATTGAGGTCAAATGCTCGTAAATCTAGGTCATGGGGGTCACTAAGTGCATCCAGAAATACACATTTTAGCCATAAATCAGGAACGCAAGTAGGTCTAAGGCAATAATGGAATCATCAGGAATCATCAGGAATTGTTGCTTGGCTGGTTACAAGCGCTTTCATTATCATCCCCATAACACATTTTGCTGTTTTACGCACTCAACCATCATTCAAGAGGAGGGATGGAGGTTGTGGAGCTAGTTCATACTGTGGGAAAGTATCCAACTCAGAATTTGTGTTCAGAACACAAGTCATCCTATTGAACAGCAAGGAAGGATTGACAACAACTTCCTCACCTCGAACTTTAATCGTGTTTTTCATACTACTAATTCTTTTTACCTTCTCCTTACGACGTAGGGAAATCTCAGCGTAGGTCTTGCCTATCAGCTTTATCATAGCAGACTCGCCGATCTGGATAGCATTATCACAAATCACCGAACTATCTGCCACAATTCCTGTAGCGATGCTAAGCAAAAGTCCAGATTCGTGCTCAACAAATGGCGAATGCGCCTCCAGCCACTGGGTAAAGCATTTAAGATCAGTATTGTCTCTGAGTTCATTCGCTGGACGCGGGCGCGTATGCTGCTCTGATGTTCCTGGGTGGGTTGATGTAAACTCTAATTCAATGCAGATAGGGGAACATTCTGGAAGGGCATGCATCCATTTTGTCAGGGTACTGTCGGTCATCCCGCGACCACATGCCATGCCTCCAGATGATTTCAATAGCCGCATTAAGAACTGTTCTATGGTTTCGTCAGAGAATACTCCATCTCAGAACTTGTCTGATCGCCGAATTGCAAAGTCTCCCTTCTTAGTGAACTGGTTATATTCCTCTGCTGGTATATTGTGCGGCAGTTTCATCATTTGTTGAATGTAGAACTGGGCTGACTTGGCATAAGCAATATGGCCTGCATTTGACTGATACAATATACGTGGAGTGGCCAGTCTCCTGTTCTCTCACCTTGAACGAACATACGGATAATGGAAATTTGCTTAAAGTACTGAATCCAGAGATTTGCAGTCCTGCTCAGACCAGAAGCGCGTTCACATAATTGAGTGATTAAGTCACTAACTCGTTTGATACACTCCTCAATAAGTATCACGTGACTTGTACAGTATACTGTTACCCTGATGCAATTCATGAAAGGTCTCCATGTCTCCTTTAGGTACAAGCAATACATAAATTGCATCAAGCTCAATCCATACCTTGGCTGTGCCAAAGATCTGTATGGTATGGCGTATGTCTTAAATGTCTTAAAATATACCCTTTATTTGGACGAGATGTTAAATGTGCAAAATGTGATCGTCTAGCAGTCCCTTTTCATTCGTTTGTTGCAAGCCAAATAAAGTCGCTATTTGAAGACACCACGTATCGGATTTATGAACAAGAAATGATGAGTAATGCAACGCACTATTCATTGCCAGAGATCGAGTGTATCAAATTAGGTAGCATGTGATGACGTCATCGAAGCAACATTCTTTATACGCTTACACTTATTTAAACACAACAACGAAGTAAGCAATCGACTCGAGTGGGATATCTAGTCTATACACCTAAAAAATATTTTGCTTTATCAGGAAAATGAGATTTTTAAATTTAAATATTTCCATATGAACGCGTATAATTAGGTATTATACATGTATGCCTGCTGTATCTTTAGCACACACAGGACACTCGGGAACTTTTGTTATGTTGTTTCTAATGATTATTATGAAACTTTCCTGAACATTTCAGCTTAGTACTATTTATTTCCATGTTACCCCTATTTTCGACCTAATTCTCCTGGACTGCTTGGGTATATCTTGAGAGGTGTGGTAGCAGGGAGGTGTGAAATTCATTCTTTTGTATTTCCCAGATAAGCATAACAGCTAGAATGGTCAGTTAACACCACGAATCATTCCGTCTGTTTATAAGCATTCTTAATTTTCAGAATGTTGATTTCAATGTTGCTAAATCTTGTCCCTGTTGAACATTTTGAAATGAAATTGACTGAAACAGATATAACTTGCTTTCAAGCTATTCAGAGATGTCTGAATTTGTCTCCCTTTTAACCAGCTTTCTGAGATATAACGTGTAACAACTATTTAAGTAAAGTGGGCATGGGGTAACATGGGTTACTGTTTGCAGCTCTACAGGCATGACACGCCAGATATAACATATTATATAGGATGTACAAAGTGTCATGCTGAGCATTTTGTTAATAACTTTGTTAAGGCAGCAACAGCTTAGTCTACTCAAATTAGTTTCCAAATATTTAACAGGATCTGTGGGCATTCTCTTAAAATAATGACTACATGTAATTAGGCCATTTCATTCTGAATTCACCAACAAATGTTTTAGGTAGGCTTTGAAAGCTGCTAAGTGTTACTAATGATTTGTCTATTAAACATATTGTTGCCTTACTTTCAGTCAAATTATGTATAGAATGCAATGGACAATGCTTTGATAAATATATAAGTATTGATTTAAGGTGAAAATTTAAAAAGGGCTTGAAAAAGGGCTTCAAAAGGGCTTGAAAGCACATGATGTTTTTTAATGTGCTTAAGGACAAGCACACACCCAAAGCCCTTTTTGGACTAAAGAGCTTAAGCACATTTGCATGCCCTTTGAAAAAGTGTCTAAGCCCAGTCAAGCCCTAAGCCCAAAGGGCTTCGCCCCATGCCTGGCACCCTGTCAAATACGTTTCAAAATATTCAACAGCTTACCTGTACAGTTTTCTGGAAATGTATGGTCAAGGAGTTCAGAGATCGATCGATCCCAACAGGTGCAAAGTGTGGGTGAAGCTTAGATAGAGATGGGCGGGGCATAGCTAAAACTGAGTCCGTTGGTGTGCCTTTGCTTTGACAATTGTGCCCTTGCAAATGACCTTCAAATTCAAAATCGAGGGTGGCATCCCCCAATACGTTTTTCATCAATCCTATGCGGGGATGCCAGGCATTCACAAAAAATGCCGTTAAAATATTTTCTAGAGCTCTTTGACATATTTCGCTGGTTTACTATAGAGAGAATCATTTTCGTTCAATTTTTACACTCGCTTTTGTATCGCCGTAGCGCTATATTACTGATAGTTTTGATCAATCCCCTCCCCACCCTTATGCCACCCCACCCCACTCCTACCCCCACCCTACCCCCAGCAACCCCACACACGCCACCCCAAATAGTGACAAAACGCAACATAGCTTTAATTTCCAGTTGTTTCATTGAAATTTAGACGGGCACATTTCATATCAATAATACTTATATCTACAGCACAGCTGTGAAGCTACAACCTCGATGTTTGGTTTCATTAGCGACTAGTGAGTCAACAACGTCGTAGAATCTATAAACTAACCTAATACCTTTCCATATGTACCTCATTAACTTAGCGCATCGTGTCTCGTTATCGACCATCCCTCTTTAGTTAGGAAATATCAATCTTTGTCAATCTATCTGAACACCTTCTGCCCTCCCCTTCCAGGTTTACAAATAATGTGTCTGTCAGAGATATCAAGACTATCAATTTATACCGGTCCCTATGGACCTCGCGAACATTATTTTATATTGATTTTTGGATTGTGCGTTTACGCAATACGACAGGGAAGTTTGGTTATAGGGGCTCATAGCATTACACAATAACAGCACAAAAAATAGTCGTCGTCCTCGTCATCGTCGTCATCGTTGTCGCTGTCGTCACCGTCTTCATCTTCTTGTTCTTCTTCTTCTTCTTCTTCCTCTTCTTCTTCTTCTTCTTCTTTTTCTTCCGCGGCCACGTCGTCATCTATATAGTCATTGTTGTCTACGTAAACGACACAGTCATCATTTCTCTTGTCAACGGAGTCTTCATCGTCGACACATTATATCGTCGTGTTAATTACAATGATTGCCTTTGCCATCAGTATCGCTTGTGCCGCTGCCATCCAATCTCTCGTTATCGTTAAGCCAGCTGCACATTGCGCCGACGCGACATGACGGCGACGCAATAAAAAGCGATGGGTTATCGTATCGTATCGCTTTCTGGTTTCATCCTATCGGCGTCGTGTCCTAATTTGAAGCACATCGATGCCATTAGATAGTTCGACGTGTTTATATTTGATGTGTGGGAATATTTACCTTGTATACCAAGTTTGTCTGAAATTATTCGCAGAGCTCTATTTTTAGTTATAGAATTCATATAGGCCCTACTCTCTGTCCGCAACGTCATAGAGGCATGGATGCGCTTGCCACTCCAAGATCCAGGCCTTTTCGGGATTTTCGGATTTTGGCTTGCACAGACACGTGGAACGTGTACTTGACATGTGATTTAATTATTAATAGCGAGTGGTCAGTAAACCAATCGTCGTTGGCGACCCGATAGCGACAGAAAAGTATTTCAAGCATGTTTGAAAACAAGCGACGAGAGGCGATTCGCCGAATCTGTCGTTTTAGTATCGCATCGCCGTCGCATCGCCGTTGGTTTCGGGAGCGCATTGTGGCGACGAGTAAGCGATAAAATAAAATCGTGTCGGCGCCTCGTCGCGTCGGCGCAATGCGCAGCGCCCTTTATCATTATCATTTTCATATCATACAACAACTTTGTACTTTCTATATGGCTTTACAAGACGAACAAATGCAATTACCGGAGCTTTAATAAAAGCTACGTAACTGCCTCCTGCTTATACGTCCCCAATGCGCTCCGAATCGCTATGTACACAGCCTCCCCACTCACCCAAACCCGCCACCCACCCCCACACACACACCTCGTTACAATACCGTCAAACTTGTCTATAGCGGGCGCTGACTGGACATTCAAATTGTGGCCACTAAAGACAAGAGATCCCATAACACAACTCATTTGCTACGATAAATATCTTCTGTGGGCGAATGATGAGGTTTCTTTGAGCCTGGTGGTCTCACAACCACCCGTCGTAAGACCACCCGTCTTAAAGAAGCGCCGTCTTTTGGCTCCCAAAAGAAGCTGCCCGCTATAGATAGGTTTAACTGGATAAATATTAATATTTGTCCAGACTTTTTTCACTTACCTCCAATAAGCAGAATATCCCAGAGGAATAGCACAATATATTTCCATCTCCCAATCCGACTCAGCGCTGGTAAATTCATTTGGCGGTCCTAAGGTATCTCCCCAAGGCAATGGATAAAATATTTCTGATCATTCTTCCCAATAAATCAAAATATTCAGCTTTTGCATACTTATTTTCTTACATTTGTTCGCGTATAAAAACCGAAACCGCTGCCAAAGTTCCGGCTTTTGTGGCCTCGAACAACGATAATCGATGCTTTCCAAGCGCCACTAAAACGAAGACAGCTTTATTTTGCCACGGAATATTCGTTCGGTCTATTATGGGACAAATGACAGATAAAAATGGCTATGAGAGATAGCGAGGTGGCTTCATCATTTTGATCGAAATGCTTATAATATGGCTTGATAACGGACGGCTCAAACCGCCGAGGGCAATTTGGCTTTGTGGTGGGGAGACAGCGGTGCCATAACACAACTTGAACATGGGGATGATATTCACGCTATTTCGGATGATATAGTGGTTGACGGGCGATTCAATATGTTCTCTGAGCTGCTATGTTGGGTGGGTGTAGGTGGAGGAGGTGAGCGGACGCGATACATGGTAGCTATTCAATATGTTACACGGAAAATCATTAAAGGAGAGAGGATAAATCGGAAGTTTGCCGACGCATTGATTGGTTTATCTTTCATCGCCGCTAGCCAATAGACAATCGTGTTTCATCGAACGCTCAAAGCTAGCCAGTTGCGCCGCAACAATCACCGTCGCCGTCTTCGATAAGTTAGGAAGTATTCAGTTTGAACATCCTTTACTCTTCTGAGATAACTTCTCTAGTAATGTCATTGGTAAATTACTTTCTCTTGAAATAATTAACGAGTAATATAGCTCGAATCCTTATCCTAGAAAGAAAAAAAGAAGAGGAATTGAACAGACCCAGTAGAAGGAGAATGGTAAAAAAGATGGACTTCAGATGTGCCCGAGACAGACCGGTCCTTTTATTAGATTAAATGATCGATGGCGAAGTATATTCGCTTTCCGCCGAGGAGCCGTAGCGTGAGAGCGATAAATAAAATACAAACACGCCGCTAATTCAACAGAGACCTGATGCAGTTTGGCGTGAAACGAATTTTCACCACTACTCCTCAAACACTCTTAACCGTCTGCTGCTGAGTTTTTGCAGACGACATATTCCAAGGGCTATATCGCTGGGCCTGAATGTTTTGAAAACAATTTGACTGAAAGTTGTTGGTGGCTACGCCACCAACAACTTTCAGTCAAATTTCTTTCAAAATAATCAACATCTCCAGAATTATTTCCCATTGCTGTTATTGTCTGGTGGCTTCCAGCAGTCGGACGGCCCCGAATTAATCCGCGCGATGAAATAGCGTTACAGAGATAAACCTTTAGAATAAAGCAGTATTGACAGCAAAAGATGCGAATTGTAGAAACAAGACTCATGTGTAATTCAGACCTTTGTATATAAATTACATTTAATTGAAGAGTGCGAGTATTTATTTGACGACAGGACGTTCCCGGCTCTATACCCCCACCACCCCCAGCGTATCGTTTACTCTGCTGAAAACAATTAGCGGTGATGACTGAGTACAAACTTTAACTCGCCTTCGATTAATAAACAATGATTTAGATTATTAAAAGCATTAGAACCTATAAATATGGGTAGTCTGATGTTTTTCTGTTGCTCCGATAGTTTTGTCACACATGGATCATCAATAGATTGGGTCTCTTTTGGTCGATTGGAGGGGTGGGGGTGTGTGTTTCTGGGGTTCCTCCGCTGAAAATTGTTGACTCTGGATGCTCCCAGATGGCTTCTCTTGCATTTCTGGAGGTTAATAGGAAGTACATCAAATGCAGATGCCATTTTGTAGACCAAGAGGAGACTATTTTTGAGGATTTACAACTGGAATGACTGACGCCATTATCGAGAAAGACTACATATTGTTGGTGATATGGGTATAGGCATCTGGTCAAGGGCATTATTTGGAGGACGTCCCCCCCCCCCCTTTTTTTTTCTTACCTATACTCACTGTTATTGCAATCTATCGATATCCGTTTTACGCAATAGATTGTGTTTTACAAACAGAATTCGTTTTACTGGGATGGTCCGAGTGATAGCGTTTACCAGGTCATCTGCTCTTTTTAATTTTCAAATTAACTTAAAATATGAACTGATGTTCATTTTTCAACAAGTTTGGTGGAAGACATTGCTGTCGTAGACAGCAACGTCGTCCACCAAAATTGTTGAGAAATGTACATCATATTCTTTGCTATTGCCACAGTAAAACATAGAATGTTAATAACAGAGTGGCAACAGAATATTCACTGCTATGGCGCTGAATCTGTTTGCGTTTCTTCGTTAGTGCAGTGATCTCTTCGTTCTGACGGCTTTGGTATATACGTAGTCTTAGCCAGTTTCTAGAAGAGCTTTGTTACCAGGTGGTTATCAACATAAGAACTGATTTGCTTGGTATTTTAGGCCGCACTGTTATTTTAGGGGCAGTTATCTTCACACATTGCGAAACTTGGAGAGCTTGGTTTGGTTTACAATCGAGGTAGAATTTGACCACCCGCTCAGTCATTGGTTCCCTATGCAGCGTCTGGGTGGTATCGTCGTTGGCTAGTTTTGGAAGATCATGATTGGTCCTGGATTTGGTTCGGCGATCATTTGTAGACAACAAGTGATCAATACTGATCAGCAAATCAAATCGAGGAGCAACCATGATCGTACATATGGATTACACGCATTCGTTCAAACGTTATTCTGGAAAATCGCATAGTTATAATCGGGGGAAGTTCTTCACTGCCTTATAAGCAAATGTCTGGAAGCAACTGGTTTGCGTTCGCTTTACATAGAACATAGTCAACCCGTTTGAAGACTGCGTTTTTGCTTTTGGTTTCTGTATTATAGAGAGCTTAGTTATCAGCAATGCGTCCTATCCTCCCGGTGGTCTGATTGTAGTATGAACGCTTAAAGGCAGTATTAGTTGCATATACAGCAAGATGTGTAATACGTCGCCGCTGTCTGTAAAAGTCGCCCAGCAAAGATGGTCCATGTTTGGCCATGTGCTAAGGACGCCAGAAGAGACACCAGCACAGAGAGCCTTGGAATTCGCCCTACTCTGAGCCAGCAAAAATCTGCTAAGCGTGCCACGAGGTGACCTCAAGAAAGCAGGATTAGGTACACTCAAGTCAAGAATGGATCTGAGGAAGCTAAGGATTTCGGCTGAGGACAAGACACAGTGGGTAAACGCGAATAAGGACTGATTGCCGCTGTCGGATGCACAGCCGCAGAATACAGTAATCATACATGCACCATTGGTACACTTTAATGCAGCTAATACATCGACATTACGCTTGCATTTCCCAACACAGTAGGAATGAACCTTTCCATTTTTAGCTATGCCCACCCAACCCATCCCTAGCTAAGCTCCACCCACACCTCGCTTGTGTTGGGATCGATAGATCTCTGAGCTCCCTGACTATCAATTTCCTGAAAACTATACAGATAAGCAGTTGAATATTTTGAAACTAATTTGACTGGGCGCGGTTGCTGCCTATGGCAGCAACCGCGCCCAGTCAAATTCGTTTCAAAATATTCAACAGCATGTTTCTTAAATAGCAAAACATACAATTCGTGCACCGTGTCGAACTATTTAGCGTTAAAGACTGGCTTAATCGAAACATTCATGACGCCATGATTATGACGTCAGCATAGATGTCGCATAGTTGATTATTGCGTCATATGATTGAGTGAGGAAATGGAGTCATGAATTGCATGAGATACAAGTCGAGTTCTGCGTTCTTGTCTCTTTTCTTCAGTTTTCCAAGCTTCTAATTGAAAGTTAGATGCAATTAGGAGCGGAGGTGCCGGACTGCACATACAGTATCCAAACGGACAACATGAGTCAGCTGCAATACCGACAGGCAAACACTGCACACATTACAGAGCTGAAGTCAAAGCACTGGTTCATGCAGCTATGAATTACGTCACGAATGAAGAGATATAGTCCGTGACAAACGCTTAATAGTCCGACAAGTTGTACGAAATGTACGTTTTTACTATTTAATAAACATTCTGTTGAATAGTTTGAAACTAATTTGACTGGGCGCTATTCAAACAGCTTAACTGTATGGTTTACTGGAAACCGAGATTCAGGGAGCATCATGATCGATTGATCCCAATAGTGGCAACGCCTGGGTGGAGCTTATCTAGAGATGATCGCCGCGTAGCAAAAAATGGCTTCCCCCATTAAGATAGGACGCACCACGTACAGTATCGTGAGACTTGGAGTAATGAATGTACTTATCTTTTACCATACGCTATATCGTCGATTTGATTGACGGCTGCGTTGTGGGTTTAACTCTTTAACATTCATATAAGCTAAAACGGCTTAGGAAGTCGTCTTGAGAAATGTCGATTTGCAGACCAAGAGATGACTATTTTTTTTAAATGTACACTATAATGACTGGCTCGATAACCGAGCCAGGCGTTCCAGTGGTAAATCTTCAAAAATACTCTTCTCTTGGTCTGCAAATGGATATTTTCTTTGAGAAAATTGAAATTTTCTTGAACAAATTCGAGGTTAAAGGGTTAAGGTGTATATGCAATTAACGTCATCATCGACAATGTGTGATGTCCAAGTAGTGCGATGGCAGAATTAGTTGCAATGCTGAGATCATGAGCGAGAACGGTCGGAGAAAGACAGAAAGGTCGCCGTTATTGTTGGCTCACTATCTGGTCTCAGCCGTCGTCACAATGAGGTTCATTTTCGACTTAGCTTTGCCTTGAGTTTTTTCTACTTTAGGTTTCCGTGTGACTCTGTTATCCAATGCCCTAGATAACGCAGTTTACTCGGCCGATGACGGGTCGATGTGGGGCCATTGCTGAACGTATCGGCCCGGTATCGGCCCAGCATCGGCCCAGTAAGCTGCGTTATCTGGGGCGATGCTCATATACCGCCATTTGGCACATTCGAGGGAAAAATAATGAGGGGTTTGACGCATTGTTTATTGAATGAAATGTCTATATAAATTATACACGAGTTTTCTAATTCAGCCATAATGGGTCAAGTGATTAATGCAAGCAAAGCAGATGAACTATCTTGCGCTATCAAAGAATTATATTATGTGGTCCTTCATTCTATCATTTTGAGCTAGTAATTATAGTTTTGTAAATATTGACAGAGATTTTCTATTACTCTACCACACTCCGTGACAATATAGACGCAATGCTATGCTAATTATTTGTACGTACATACACTCATGGTAGCAATGAGTTGTCTGTCCTAAATCAGCACAGATGTGTCAATGCGTGGCGGTACAAGAATATACAAGTAATACCAAAAATATAAATTGGTTTTGCCACGTTGTTTGTTGACGTCGAACGTTCCGCTATACACTGACAGCCTTGTGTACACACTGACAGTTTCCGTATCATCACGCTTATTTTCCATAGCGGAAGATATTTGTTTGCATAGATGTTATTGTAAAGAAAATAATAGATAACAAAACGTAGATGATTATTGGAGAGATAATGAGTTTCTAGAGAAGCGTGAATGCTCATACAAAACACACAAATACGACTCAGTGTGCGGCGCTGTACACTTTAACCCTATCAAGTGTAACTTAAGCCTTAAAGGTAACGTAGGTCAAAAAGGGCATCTGCAGTGATTTCGAGGAAGGCCAATTTGCATTGCCAAAGGACTATTTTTGAAGATTTACCAATGGAATGGCTGGCTCGGTGACAGAGCCAGTCATTCCAGTGGTAAATCTTCAAAAATAGTCTTCTCTTGGCCTGCAAATGGACACTGACAAACACAAACTTGGATATTCTTGACCATGAACATTTTATCGTCAGGCTGGCCAAAACACCTACATACATACATACAGACATACCTAAGTTGATGTGGAAAAATGTGTCGGTTTTGTTCTACACCCTTTCTGAAAATTGATATATTTCACGTACCTTTCATCCTTGATGAAATACTATCGTCTGCGTGTAGCAGATTAACCTTAAGTACCGACACACAGTACGTGGCCCGTTATGGCAGGAATCGATCACCCGTCATGTATTTCTCCACTCTGTCGTCGCGTCTCATGTTTAGCGTGATTGGTACAAGGGAAGCGATTCTCAGCAGATTCTGTTGTCAGATAGTCGGGTTAATCATGGACAAATGATGCCATAATCAGGACGTGATGAAGCGACGGGAAATACGCGCGTAACGCGGCATAGCGTCGCTACACACATGAGGGTGAACATGAATGGCGACGACGCACACTAGATTCAATAAGGATACCTAAACTACCAGTCGCTGTTAACAGTTCAGAAGCCGTTTCCAGAGTAACGTAACAGCAGATAGATTTTACGTTAATGGAGGAATCCGGATTTAGCTAAGCCCCGCACATAACTAGCTAAGCTCCACCCACACATCGTCCGTGTTCGGGTCGATCGAGCATGACCTCCCCGACTATCAATTTCCAGAAAGCTATACAGCTAAGCTGTTGAATATTTTGAAACTAGTTTGATTGGGTGCTCTTGCTGCCTAGGGCAACAAAAGCGCCCAGTCAAATTCCTTTCAAAATATGAGCATGTTTATTAAAAAGTAAAGACATACAATTCGTACAACACCGCTTATTCCGTCATCAATTAACCGTTTGTGACTACTTTAGCTACGTTATTCATGGCGAACTTCATTATGACGTCATCCTACAAGTCACAGAGTTGATTATGGCATCATATGATTGATGGGTAAACTGGAACCCTCCATTATTATGTCGGTACCGTATGGAAGAATTCTGTCGTTGCATGATTTGCCAAGAAGCTGTAATCAAATGTAACAGGATAAACATAGATCACTCATAGTACAGACGTTTCAGTCCACTATAATGATTTGTCGCCATCAATATACATCTGATATTGTACAAGATGGATTCAGCCACGTCTGCCTGTTTAGGATTTTTGAAATTGAGGATTGAGGATTGATAGACCCGAACACGGGAAACGCGTGGATGGAGCTTAGCTAGAGATAGGCGTGCTATGATCAATATCAGTAACTTGTTAGTTGACGTCACAATGAGATGATGTACGCACGTCCCCGTAAGTGCCAAAGGTCCGTCACGAAAGTATCTGAATTTACATCTTTGATGAATTTGTAATTGCACAGCATATGCCATAAATGAGCGGGAGTTGGACGTGTGTGTGTGTTGTGGTGGGTGGGGTTGAGGTGGGGTGGGTGGTTGGGCTGGGGGCTAGGTGTGAGGGTGTGGGGTGTGTGTGTGTGGGCGGTGACATATATATATATATATATATATATATATTCCCAGTCTATTGCATGTTCCATTTATTATGAAGTCAGCCCTAACGATTATAATTCGATACTAAATACCATGCATCAACATGAATGAAATTAGGCGTCATTTATGTGCAATAGTTATTTTCAAATATTACATCTAATTCCGGGTTTGGGATCTCTGCAACGTAACATAGATTTCGGAAACTGAATGGCGACGTCTTCTAGAAGCGGACTAATATAAGATGTTACATTTAAAAGAACTAAAGAAAGACATTGTTAGCAAGATGCCGTTCTAGTGGCACTGGCCGATGCTTTTATAAGTCCACATCAGTACTATAACTCATGACACTGCACACAATGAGATCTATGTCGTTGCCGTCTAAGAAAATGAATTAACCCTTTGGACATGAAAGGCTGAATTGGAACATTTATTTACAACTTAATACATATTATGATGACTATTTTGAAACTAATTTGATTACGGTTGGGAAGCAATATGCTCCCGTTATGATTACAGTATTCTGCGGCTGTAGTAGTCGAAACCTCGTCCAGCTGCAATCAGTCCTTCTTCGCTTTTGCCCACTGTGTCTTGTCCTCAGCCAAAATCCTTAGCTTCCTCAGGTCCATTCTTGACTTGGGTGTACCTAATCCTGCTTTCTTGAGGTCACCTCGTAGCAAGCTTAGCAGATTTATGCAATGACGTCCTACCCTGGCTCTGTATTTGCTGCCTCCGAGTAGGGCAAATTCCAAGGCTCTCTGTGCTGGTGTGTCTTCTGGCATCCTTAGCACATGGCCAAACATGGACCATCTTTGCTGGGCGACTTTTACAGACAGCGGCGACGTATTACACATCTTGTATAGTGCATCGTTGGAAATTATGCGCTCTGGCCATCGGTGTCCAGTGATGGTGCGTAGGTGTTTGCGGTGGCAGGCGTCAAGTGTGACTAGAGCTCCCTATTGGCGCTGCCAAGCTGCTACAGTTATACATCATCAAGGATACGCAGGTTGCATTGTATAAACGCAGTCTTTTTACAAAGGGCATCTTTGATCCACGAATCCATAGCTTCCAGAAGGACTGGAAGGCTATGCTCCCCATGATGTAGAGCGTGCAGTAATGTCAGCAGTACTGCAAAACAGTGAGCCCAGGATTTTACTTTTCCTCCATGGTTAGCCGCCACGGAGTGGATCGTCATTTTCTTTAGTTGCATGCTTTGTAGATAGGTATATGTGGGTGAACTCTGTTTTGTATTCCTTCATAAAGAGATTCTCAATTTTTAGTTTGATTGCAGCTATTGGGAGAAGTACGTCAAGAGGTTTCTTTTCCTCAACTATAAAGTCCACATCGTCGGCATATTCCATCTCTAGTGGCATGCCCAGTATGGATAGGATTATCCGTATGCTGTTAAGGAGCACAATGGGCCGCAGATTGGTTGGGGTGGGGTGGGGGTGGGGGGGGGGGGGGGCTGCAGATGGCTTCTTCGGCTTGGGTATCGCGATAAGGATGCCTTGGCCTACATCGTCGATGGGAAGGTGGTGCATAAAAGCTGAATTGATTATGTGCTTGATCGGTTTTGAGATAATGTCACTTGCATATTTGAATAGTTCATTGCTCATGCCATCAGGCCTAGATGCACGTCCATTTTTCAAGGCTTTAAGTGCCTTCTCAACCTCTGCTGTATTAATTGGTGTAAGTAATGGCCAGAGGTCTCCTGAGAATGGGTGCAAGGGCTCATCATCGTGGTCAGTGAACTATTCCTTGAACCATTCTCGAATTGCCTCGACTTTGCGCTGATAAGTCCTGATAATGTGTCCTTCAGAGTTGTGTACAGTTAGTGGTGATTTCTAGTCAGCAACTCTCAGGGCTCGGGCTGCCCGAAACATTTTGTAGCAGTCATCGGTGGCAGTAATTTCATCTGCTAGGGCGTCTCCTTGTTGGATAGCAAGATCTTTTAAGTGTTCTATGGTACCGGTGCTTATAAGATAGGTGGTCCCGTTCGGTGGTTCTGATAGGGAGTTAGCTCGCCACCGTCTCAACCTACGTACCGACCGGGATCTTCTTTCTAGCGGAGATGGGTGGAATGGATGACCCAATGCTGTATTCTATTAATGATGACTCGTTTAGTGAACTTTCTTAATCCTATAGTTTACACGTATAATTCCAAATTCTAGTCACATGTCGCTTACCTATTCTAAACCTATTCAACTTAACTACAATCGATTCCTAAAAGAGAAGCATTATAATAAAATATAACAACGTTAACCTTAAGTACGTCACTGTAACTGACCAGTCAGCTAACTACATAGCTGACAATCTCACTACTCACTACCTGTCACTAGCGGTCAGAGACCGCTGTGGAAGTCCGTCCGAGTCCGTAACCGTAACTCTCACTGTCTAACTTTAACTCTAACTCCCTGTAGTCAACATTCATCCACTCTTAAATATGATGTTGTCGTTATGTCAACAAATGTGTGTGTGTTAAGTGATGGCGGGCATGTATGCGCGTGAATGTGTCCTATGAGTATAATTAACTAATTTGAATAAAACTAATTAACGTATTTAATACAATCATATAACAGCATATTACAACATGGTCACATTGAAGTGCAGGATTTATACTCTGCACGTGTCCATTCCGACAAATTAATGATTGTTCCATTGTGGGCGTGTCGATTAATAGTCTATGCATATATTTGCCCGTTTATTGCTGTAAGATTCTTGATCTGTCCCATCGAGTCTGTCACGTATCACGGGGCGTGTCCAGCATTCTGCGTATTCCGTAGTCGTGTCGTCGTGTGTGCGTGTCTGGGCGTGGCTATTGACAAGCGTACGCATGCATTCGTGCGCGCGTCCTTGATGCAGATGCGTCCGTGTGTCCGTGTGTCTCTATGTCCGTCCATTCGCCATGGTGTGTCGATGTGGCTATGTCCCTGTACCATAGTTCGCTAATGTGGCGCAGAATGTTACTGCGTTCCTGGCGTAGTTTGGTTTTCTAGAACACCTATGGTGCTAGTAGCTGATGATTCCATAGATATCAGTATTTTGGTTATGGCTTCGTTTGGATCAGAGCTGACGTCGATGTTAGCTATCTGCTCCCCGAGGGCCTTTTTGTATGACATTTGAGTGCCGGTGTCGCTGATGAGCTTGGGTAAGTTGTAAGCGACTCTACCCTCTTGCCTGGTATGGCGTGTATACATTAGGTAGAGCTGGTTCATATGGAGGCGTGTAATGACTGACTTATGGTCAGAATTGAGGTCTGTGCCCCCATAGAAACGAGCATCCCGAAGTAGGGGTTTTGCTGCTGTCTTGCATTGTATGAAATCTATTGGTTGAAGACAGCTTTTGTAGCCTTAGAACCTTTTGGGGCTTTGCGATCAGCAATGTGTCCAGTCCATGTTGTCCGGTGGCGGCATGGGTGTTTGAAAGCCGTATTTGTGGCAAATAGGCCATTGGAACTAAGAAATGCCACCACTGCATCTCCATTGCTGTTGCGTGTGCCCTCTCCATACGATCCCATGCATGAGCCAATTCCTGAACCTTTGTCCGCAATGCCGAGTTTACCCAGCTTGGAGTTGAAATCGCCATACACGAACTGTTGCCATCTAGCTGGGATAGTAATGGCTGAGTTCAGTTCTGCATGGAAGGAATCTAATATAGTTGGATTCTCTTTGGCCCTTTTGGTAGTTGGCCCATATGCATTGAATATGCGACACTTAGTGGGTGTGCGCTTTCGCGTTGGTATAGCCAGGTCGATAAATGCAACGCGATCACTGACGTATCCAAAACTAATGACATCGTCCAATACCCTTGGTCCGATTACGAAGCCTAATCCACGGTAAGTGACCTGTTTTTGCTCCATGAGTACTAGCTTATGGTCTGTTTGAAGTTGCTGCTCTGAGTGTTTAGCTACTTTAGTCTCTTGAATGCATTTGATGTCGATTTTATAGTGTCCACAGTCTGCACCTAAGGTTTGCCTCTTTGCTGGTACAGTCAGACCACGTACATTCCACGTAGCTATGGTAAGCTCCTGGGAAGATTGCGTTGTCCGAGGATGTCGATCACAGTTTCTTGTTAGAAGCTTAGACATAGTCAGAGATGCCCTGTATGCTGATGTCAGCCCGCACTCCTTGATGACTTAGTTTCCCAACAAAGTTGGGACTTACGGAGGAGACCGGCGTGGAGGTGTCATCTTTCTCCCCCTGCTCCCGTTAAGTTAGTCTTTAAATAGTCAAACATCGTACATGCATATTTACCATGACATTGAGATTCTGGAGAGTCTTGATTCAGAGATTTAAATAGCGTAATTCATAAAAGTATGCTTTGTCATTTATGACAGTAACAGGATCTAGTAAAATTAGTCTCAAGATATCCATCATCTTGCATATATATATATATATATATATATATATATATATATATATATATATATATATATATATATATATATATAGTTACCTTGAAATAGAGACATAGGAAATTGAAACTTAGGAATCAATGTGCTATGTAACGCCATTGCTAAAATGTCTTTTTATAACCAGCTCATGGTAAATTAATATTTTGTGGTCGGCGTATTATACTCCCTAAATGAAATGTCAAGTAAACCGATAAAGATTCATCCAGCCCGGAATTGTCCAGACTCCATAGTTGATGAACACTCTTATTAATCATACACTATCGGGGATAGTCATCTCCGAAGTGACAGCTTTGTAATGGCTCCAATTAAGATGTGTTGCCAATAATAGATAATGGGTAATTTGTTCGATAAATTGGATAATTGGTGAAGCATGATCGATATAATAGACAACCCTTCCATAAAGAGCACATCCATTTGGAAACAGACACACTGTAGTACTTCCACGCCAGTAAGGTTGTGTTTCTCCCACTAGGCTTAGGGCATCGTCATTATGTCACTCCAAAATGCATTCCACCAGGATAAACTGAGTAACTAGATACGTCTTTAACACCTCTTGTGTCAACAACGCCTCAATGCGCTCAAAATATTACATGATATATTAATTACATATTTTGATGGTCAATATTTCTCAAGATATTTTAATTTTAGACCAGTTTTGAAAATTTACAACTGAATTTCTTTTCGCCGGCTTGACCATTAAATGGGTAATGCTAAAGGAAATTGAAGTTTTTACTTAGCCAATGTCTAGCTGCAGGGCCAGAGAAGAGTACTTTTGGAAATTTACCGCTAGTCATTCTAGTGGTAAATATTCAAAATACCCTTCTCTGGGCCTTTCAAATAGCCGTGTCTGAAGACTACTGCAAAGTTGTTTCTTGGGTCAGTTTGACCATTAGAGGGTTAAGGTGACACAAGAGGGGTTAATGACCGTTTTACGTTTGCTATGGTCCCCGTTGCTTCCGAAATTAGAACAACTTGACATCGAGTCCTATTTGGTCATTTAGAGACACATGGTGGCATTGGAGGAATCTAGTGCTCGCTATGCGCCGCCCATCCCTAGCTAAGCTCCGCCAACACTTTACCGGTATTGGGATCGATCGATCGGTTCCTGAACTCCCTGATTATTAATTTCCAGAAAACTATACAGGTAAGGTGTTGAATATTTTAAAACTAATTTGGCTGGGCGCTGTTGCTGCCTATTTAGTTTCAAAATATTCAACAGCATGTTTATTAAACAGTAAAGACATACAATTTGTACAACAGCGCTTTAGTCCGTCATCAATTATGCGTTCGTGACGAACTTATTGGCATCAGATATTACGTTATTGTTTATGACGTTACCTCACACGTCACGTAGTTGATTATGACGTCATATGATTATTGATAGACTGGAAAGGTACATTACTTAACTCAGGCGGGTTTATGTGACTTAAGGATCTCCATATTGGAATCCAGCAAAAGGTATTTTCCTACAATAATCTACCTATTGGTCCCTGCGCCGTTGGGCAACTGGCGCGCTGATATCAAATTCAATATTTGTCCCCTGCACCGTTGGCCAATGGACGCGCCGGTATCAAATTCAATATTGGTCCCGTGCATCGTTGGCCAACGCCGCCGATATCAAATTCGTTATTGGATTTGCGCCGTTGACCAACGGGCGCGCTGATATCAAATTTGATATTTGTGCCTGCGCCATTCGCCAATGGTGTAAATTCGATATTGGCGCGTTACAACTGCACAGGTCTTTAACAATTGCCCAAATTATACCAATTTGACCTTAGCTTCTATTTCTCATGTTCAGTTCGCAGGATATGGAGAAGGGTGATAACGCAAATTAAATGAGTGCTTATTTGCTTTAGTAATTTCTCTGATGAATGGCAGTTTGTGCATCAATCATATGACGTCATAATTAACTACATGTCGTGTAGGATGGCGTCATAATCAGCGACGTCATGAATGACGCAAATAAGTTCGTCAAAAACGCGTAATTGATGACAGGCTAAGCTTTATATGTCTGTACTATTTAATAAAGATACCTTTGACTATTTTTAAACCGATTAGACGGGGGTGGGGGGGGGGGGGACGCTCTTGCCGCATAGGCGGAAACAACACGCAGTCAAATTAACTTCAACATATTCAGCAGTTTTGGTGTATTGCTATAGGAAATTAATAGCTGGGGAGTCTAGTGATCGATCGATCACAACGCAGGCGAAGTGGTGGTGCAGCCTATCTAGGGATGGGCGTGGCATAGCTAAAGCTGGATCCCTCAAATGTTTGATGAATGGAAGCACGTGTAACAGCCATTGCTATTATGCATACATTGCATGGCTATTCATCAAAACGGAAGGTTGCACATATAAAAGATTAAGGGACCTTTCCAGTTTTAGCAATGTTCCAACCATACCTCGATCGTGTTGGGATTGATCGATCCCGGAAAGCTCTGACTGGGCTGAGACTGGGTGAATTCCTTGCCAATTTGTCCGGGTTCTGACACAGTATTCGCCCGGTAACCTGCGCTATGGTGGAAATAATATATAGAAAATAGATATTGAATCTCGTCTAAATATCTTGCATGCCACTTAAAGAATTTCGTTATATCGGTGTTTACGTTATTTCTCGGACGGACAGTACTATAATGGTTACTGAGAAAGGTTAAGCATGATAGTTCTATGTCGATAATCCTTGAAACTTTACAGTACAAAAGGGCATTCTTAACAAATTTGTATTGCCGCAAAAAGTCTAATATGTACATATATATAGTGAAATCAATTGTGTTTCGGAAATGCCAGCTTTTTCAAATTGACTATTGATTGCATCGATTGCGTCATTTGTAACGAAATCCTTCGCTATCATGCGCTAATGAATCATATGCTCTGTTTATGAATACGTCAGGCATCGTCATCTGGCCTCACAGAACACTGTATTGATTCCCATACTACGTCCGACATAAGAAAGATTCAAAAGCTGCATGTTGTCAGGAGGTTTGCGTGGTAGTCCTTAGAATTTATACATTCGGTCGGCTATGTGAGTAAATATCTGTATTGTTTAAACTTTATTTTTCTGTCTGTAGGGTAAAACACTGCCGCAGTCTAGGAATGTAATCCAACGTTTCTTTATGTTGTGGCCCGTGTGTGTGAGTGCGCGTGCGCTTGCGCGGGCGTGTGTGGGTGGGGTTGTGGGGTGGGGGGGGGGCAGTGGGGTGGGGGAGGAGGAATTCAACTTTCCCGAGTACCCACCCATCATATGACGTCATAATGAACTGCGTAATGTGTAGAATGACATCATAATGATTGACGTCGATAAGTACGCCACGAACGCATATTTGAAGACGGTCTATGCGTTGTTGTACACATTGTTTGCTTTTACTATTTAATAAATATCCTGTTGATATTTTGAAACTAATTTGGCTGGGCGCTGTTGCTGCCATAGGCAGCAACAGCACCCAGTCAAATTAGTTACAAGATATTCAACAGCTTCCCTGTATAGTTTTCAGGAAATTGATAGCTATGGCATTTGCGGATCGATCAATCCCAACACCGTGAGGTGTGGGTGGAGCTTAGCTAGTGATGGGCGAGGCATAGCTAAAAATGGAAAGGTCCATTTGCATCCAGATATGTTATTATCCACACTTATTGTTATGATAATACGATAAGACACGTTGGTAGACTTAATATGCACTAAGAAATTGTAACCAGCAACTGATGCGGTCAACGTAAACTCAAAGTCTGCATGTTTGCGATAACGCAGGGATGTATTCTTCATTGTTAGACTAGCGATGCTTTCTGCTTGCGCCAGCAGCGTATCACAGCGTCCACACTGATACTTATGTCAATGAACCTTTCCTGTTTTTTCTAAGGCCCGCCCACCTCTAGCTAAGCTCCATCCACACCTCGCCCGTGTTGAGATCGATCGATCCCTGAAACCCCTGACTAGCAATTTTCAGAAAACTATACAGATAAGCTGTTAAATATTTTGATATGGCAACAGCACCCAGTCAAATTAGTTTCAAAATATTCAACAGAATATTTATAACATGGTAAAGCCATACAATTCGCACACCAACGCATTGCCCGTCTTCAATTATGCGTATCCCGACGTATCCATTTATGTCATTCATAGTGACGTCATTGATTATGATGTCATTCTACACGCCATGTAGTTAATTATGGCGTCATAGGATAGATGGATAAAATGGAACGGTCTATTAACCTTTTAATGGTCAAGATTTATCAGTGAATGCCCATTTGCAGGCCAGGAGTCGGCTATCGTTGTAAATTTACCACTGGAATATGCACAAATAGCGTTCTGATTTTCATGCAAATCAATGTTTCTAGCGACCACTGCATGGTTAATGGTCAGGACAATCTAAATCTTTCCTTAGTCAGTGTCCACTCGCTGGCCAAGCGAAAACTATTTTTCTAAATTTCCCTCCAAAATGACTGTCTCGCTTGACAAGCCAGTCATTTCAGTGAAAATTCTTCAAACATAGTCTACCTCTTACGATCACCGCAAAGGACCGACTATTTTGGCAGGTTTGACAAGGGAGGTATTGCATTTGTAAACAAACCCCATTTTCTTTTGCCTTCAATGAACCAGAATGGGGGTTGCGTTCGAATGTTTCTTAATCAAGCCATTCGTTGATTTACCCATTCATGTAGGCCTATGTGTGCGCGTCTAAGCAAGACAGTGCTGCTACAATATGATAAATAGCTAGCACCAAAACCTAGCCTTCTTCATACTCATTGATCATATTTATTGATGTTCTTCTTGCGATCTGACGTACGCCAACGTAATTAGTACATTCACGTTTGATGTCGGTCCTTGCTCTGCTTTGCGTAATCGTCCGCAAATATTGTGAGTCTGTATGAAAATAACCAGCTGCAAGGTATTGGAAACAACATAAGACTGAGACATGTAACATCAGCTTGGAATGACAAGCTTAAGCGAGCACATTGTTGCTTATCTAACGGTTAGCCAATTTATTCCGGGTGGGAGCACATTGTTGCTTATCTAACGGTTAGCCAATTTATTCCGGGTGGGGTGTGCGAGAGAGAGAGAGAGAGAGAGAGAGAGAGAGAGGGAGTGGGTGGAGTGAGGGTGGGAGGGAGAGAGAGAGGGAGGGAGAGAGGGAGGGAGTGATGGGGTGGTGGTGGAGGGAGAGAGAGAGAGTAATATAAGAATGTGCTAGAGTAAGATAACACAGTAATGCTTATGCGCTCTTAACACGCGTGCACTACTCCATAAATGAAGTATGATGGTGTCTATTTTGAAAGCTAATTCTCTTTAAATAAGCGACTACATTCAGCAAGATTATCCTCAAAATTTACAGCAGTCGTCATCTCCAAACCCTCCAGGAAATGCCATATTCTTGCCGTCGCATGATTAGCGTTAAACATCAGACGCTCATTGACGCGTCCTTGCAGGAATCGATCAGCTGTCGTCTGGTTTCTGACTCTCATCTGCTTTCATGTTGTTGCTGATTGGTACAAGGGAAGCGATTCTTGGCAGACAATGTTTTTTTGCTAATGAGTATTAATCGTAATCACGCCGCCACGGTGAGTAGGCCAACACGCGTAATCCGATACACGGCTTGAGTAGATATCCGGGCACACGTTGTACGTGCACGAAGGGCAATAGTTTTAATAACTAAAATAATATTTAAATATCCGTCAAGTGGACAAATTGTATATCTTCCCGAATTTAATAAACAGTCATTTGAATATATTGAAACTAATTTGACTGGGTGCTGTAGGCAGCAGCAGGACCCTATCAAGTTAGTTTAAAAATAATCAACAACACGTGTGTATAAACCGTATATTTACCTTCATATTGGGGTTCTGGGGATTCCGGATTCGATCAATACCATCGCGGACAAAGCGTATGCCGAGGTTGCTTAGAAACGGGTGGGGTATAGCTAGAAATGGATCCGTGTATTACCTCGTCGGCTGAACAATTCACTAGGCATCTCCTTCTTCCTTTGAGAAGCATTGTATTCATTGACTAATGAGAAGTCCGATCAAAATGTCCCATCGAAATGATGCCTCCAGTTCGAATTTGTTTTCTTGAAAGTCTACTTTGTTACAACACATACGCTTTAACCATATCATGACGACGGCGTTCAAAACTGGCCTTAAATGTGGGTTTGAGGAATGGCCAATTGCAGGCCAAGATAAGTGTATTTTTGAAAATTTAACATAAGTCATTCCAGAGGTAAATTTCCAAAAAATTATCTCTTGGATTGCAAATGGACATTTAATAAGAAACTATTTTGATATTCTTGAACAAATTTAGACATTAAAGTTTTAAGCCATGGTATTTAGTAGTGAAGCAATTAGAATGATTTTGTGAGTATATGAATTACATAGATTCAAGATTCAAGATTCAAGATTATTTATTTCATGCTTAAGATATAATATACAGACATACCAACTGGGCAGCCCATCAAAGGCAGAGCCTATGCATCGATGTTCCCCCTACGCTCAAACCAAGACATTACAATATTATAAGGTGATAGTTAATACAAGCGTCCGTAAGGTAATAGTAACGCGGGACGGTACAACATATTTTTTTTGTACCACGTTGTCGATGCAGTTAGCTGTACATAGACGCTTGCACATACTACATTATCATACACGATTATGTTGTCATTGGTGCTATATGGATCACGAAATTATGAAAGAACTGGACGATGGTAATCGAAAATGTGCCAGGTTATCCATCCATCATATGGCGTCATAGTCGACTACGTGACGTGTATGATGGCGTCGTAATCATGACGTCATGAATGAGTCGATTTAGTCCGTTTTGAGCGCTTAATAGTCTAACACGTTGTACGAATTGTATTTATTTACCATTTAATAAACATGTTGTCTAATATTTTAAAACTAATTTGACTGGGCGCTGTTGCTCAGTGAAATTAGTTTCAAAATATTCAACAGCTTACATGTATAGTTTTCTGGAAATTGATAGTCAGTTGGCAGTTCATGGCATCGATCGATCCTAACGCGAGCTATGTGTGGGTGGAGCTTGGTTAGAGATGGGCGGGGCATAGGTAAGGTCTATTAGTAGAAGGAAGTTGTAAGGCTTAATTATAATAGGGCATCTTTGCCGACGTAGCTAAAAAAATTGCATTTCATTGTTCATTGATTGCATAGTCTTTGTTCATATGTTTCTACGGAGAAGATCACTCAAGACGGTCTCAATCGCGATTTCTAATTTTACACATCATCACGAGCCTGCGTGATTTAGCCTACAATGTTATCGTGGTTATTTGTTCGGCTTTGTGAAGCGATGCTACCGCACTTAAGGGAATATGTACATCCTTGGCTAAATTTATTGATTAATGCATTCTAACCGTAACAGAAATCAATACAATCCCTAGCCTTACTGTTTGATGTCAGCTATTGTTTTGCTGACATAACTACATACATGTACGGCTCGGTAAAATATACATTTCTTATGAGTGCGTACGCACTTAACAATTTAAAGTTAATTGAAGTAAAACATACTATGAATATAAACGCCACATAAGCTAAATACGAGAGACGGAACTGGAATCCATTGATATATATTTTTATAACTTAAAGGTTATTTTTCAGGCACGCATGTGATAAACCACCAAGCCATATTGATAGTGAGAGAGTGAGGAAGAGAGAGAGAGAGAGAGAGAGAGAGAGAAAGAGAGAGAGAGAGAGAGAGAGAGGGGAGAGAGATTGTGCGTGCGTGTCAAGTAAATGATATATATTCTGAAAAAGCCGTTGCTAAAAGTTGTTTTTCCTGGAACAATTCTATTTTGAGGGTGGAAATGGTTATTCAGATAATGGATGCCGCTTCAGATGGAGGATAGTGCATCAAATGGGGTGGGGTATGGGGTGGGGAGGGAGCGTGTGCTTCAGATGGGGATAGTGCTTCAGATTTGTCAAAAAGATGGGATGAACATATATTCAACCGCTTACCCGACTAGTCACCTTGAAAATCGGAGTCTGGGAAGTCAGGATTCAAAGGAGAGAATTGATCCAAGCACGTCCACCGCGTGGGCGGAGCTTAGCTATAGCTGGGCGGGGCATAGCTAGAAATGGATCCCTCCATAGACATGGACAGAATGGGTTTCAGACAGTTAGTAAACATACCTAGGGATGTATCAATTTTATTCATTTACCTGATCTTGTACTATCCAGGCCACTGTAGTCATGACGTGTCTGACCTATCTATGAACAGTCGGATGGCGATAGGGATTTGTCTAACGCATGGTGTTCTAATTCTTCCAGCTAGTGGCATACACTGAAGAGGTCAAATGGCACTTAAGTTGTAATGTACCCGGCACGTAGCGGTAGTTGATCATAACGTGATTTGGCACGTGCATTTATCTGTGGCTTTCATACCATGATACTAAATTGAAATTATATTCTCAACAGAAGGTATTGGCTTGGTTGGCGTCTATCGAGTCCCTGATTCAAGGTCCAATTCACGTCATATCTAGGCTGGTTTTATTTCAGTCTATTATTATTTCAGTCTACTACATAAGTCGGTAACTTCCACAGTTTTTACACTGGTAGCCATTTACACTCGTGGTTGAAGAGAGGCAAGGCGTGAAGGAGATTACCAGTTTTCCAGCCAAAGCAAGATCTGATAGCGCAAGGCACAGGTGCGGGCCGGGTTCTTCGGGATTTAGTCCTGGGTGCTAGACACTACACCAAGCCGCCGCCTCGTTGCATTCTCAAAACATTATTCGGCTATATTTGCTGCACAATATCCCGTGTAATGAATATGCTAACGTATGAACCACACATCTTAATGAGACTCTATCAATATAGTGGTCAGATATGTCACTCAGGTAGTTGACGTCATAATCAAATACTTCGCATATCAGCTGAGGTCAGAATCAAAATGGTGTTGCTCCTCCATACAAATCTTTACTAAGGTTTATGAATCATATATCATGGACGAATGTAAAATTTAATAAGCATTATAATTAATATTTTGAACATATTTTGACTAGGAGATGCTGCTACCATAGGTAGCAACAGTAAACATGTTTAACAGCTTATCTTGAAAGTCAGTTTCATCATATTCAGGTTTCAAAGTTTCAAATCTATTGTAACACGCATAAGGCGTGGGTGGAGCTTAACTGCACGGGACATGTGGCATCGCTAGAAGTAACTGAGCTGACTAGAGGATGCCAATCTGTTAGTCAAGTATTGGCGTCATAATCAACTACGTCACCTATAGGTTGGCGTAACAATCACGTGCCACAACCCACACACATAATTGACAGGAATAGTCCGTTATAAACAGGGAATAGTCCATCAACTTGTGCGAATTGTATGTCTTTACTATTTAATACACATTCTACACCCAGTCAAATTAGTTTCAAAACGTTTAACAGCTTACATGTATAGGTTTCTGGAAATTGATATTCGGGGAGTTCATGGTTAGATCGATCCCAACACTGGGGTATGTGGAGTTTAGCTGCAGAGCGGCGGGGCATAGCTAAATCTTACGTCATCTATTATATAACCAGCTGTGCTTTAAAAGGAAGCTAATCTCATCACAGATCTTGTATTGCACCGATAGATTATGGTGTATACATTCCATAGCATTCATATCCTGACACATTCCCTTATCTGTATCACAATTATCTGCTTTGTAATATGGTGTAAATGTTGAACAGTGATCGCCACCATTTTGTCTCCTCGAGAGATAGCGCGTTATGTCATGCACGTGCCATTGCATTGCATTCTTTATCCTGTTGAACATTTTGAAACTAATTTGACAGTAACTTGTTGCTTCCTATGGCAGCAACAACCTCCAGTCTAATTAGTTACAGCTTATCTGTTTGATTGCTTTTATACGAAATTGCCAAGCCATAGCTGGCATCTCTATGACCGAGCGTACATACCAAGGCTGGCACGCTTGGTATTTCTGATTGGTTGAAAATTAAATCATGACAGCCATCACAGGGTGTAGAAATGTAGACGCTACTGACATTTAGCTACTAAGGCCTGACTATCTTTCTTTAGCGGCATGATAGGCCTAATAAGTTTAAAATTACCTGCATAATTTATTTATGAGTGGCATATTAGAATAGCTATAGAGAGATGAGGTTAGTTATCCTTTAAATTGGCTTGCTATGGGCTAGTCGCTCTGCCATGTAATGAGACAGACAGAGACCCAGACAGCAAGGGTCGGCTAGCAAACAGGCACTGAATGATCGAATTAACCATACGTTATCAACAACAGTTATCTCCCAAGTGACATTTCTGTAATGGATCCAATTCAGATCTATTGCCGATGACATATAATGGGCAATTTGTAAGCAATAAAATGGATAGTCTGTGAAACATGATAAATAGTTTCTACAAAGATCATCTGCTGTGGGTGCCAGACTAATGTGATTCCTTCGAACCGGTGGTCTTCTCGTCATCAGTTTAAAAAAATACTGAAAAGCCGTAGCTCCCTGAACGCATTACTACTACCGTATATCTCATATTATGGCGGGTTATTTACTTTCTTATTTCCCCCGGTTCAGATGGTTTATCTTTACCGGCTTACCCCATCTTGTTTCAACATCGCATCAAAGCGCTCAAAATACTACTTGATTTATCAATTAAACATTTTGATGGTCAATATTTTTCACGATATTTTAATTTTAGAAGACTTATTTTTGTAAATTTACCACTGATTTTTTCCCCGCCGCCTTGATCATTAAAGGGGAAATAATAAAGAATATTAAGGGTCTACATAGCCAGCGTCTATCTGCAGACCGAGAGAAGAGCATTTTTGAAAATTTACCACTAGAATGACTAGCTCGGTTACCGAGCCAGTAATTGTAGTAGTGAATATTTAAAAACACTCTTCTCTAGGCCTTTAAAATAGCCATGTATGAAGACCACTGCAAGGTTTTGTTTTGGTCAGTTTGACCATTAAAGGGTTAAGTTGACACAAGAGGGCGCTAAAGTCATTCTACTTGATCTCATATGAATCATTATCACCGTCAGTTTTTATTGAGTATTGTAAAAGAAACACAATTTATAACCGGGGTGGGTGGGTGAGGTTTGGTTGTTTGAGTGGGTGGCGTGTATGGGGCGGTGGGAGAGGTGCGTGCGTGCGTGCGTGTGGATGGGTGAGTGAGTGGGTGGGGAGAGGCTGGCTGGTGGATGGTGGGGTGGTTGGGGGTAGGGGGGGGGGTGTATCTGGAGCCAGCATATGTATACATTTCTTATAAGACGCATACCTCTTGTCAATCAATGAAATGATTTCCATGGGAAGAAGGTCTAATGTATACATACCTAAACTAGACAATATACATTTCTAATTTATCTATCCATGATATGACGTCATAATCAACTATGTGGCGTGTATGATGACGTCATGAATGATTAGATATGGTTTGTTTTAAGGCTTAATAGTCCGACAGGTTGTACGAATTGCATGGCTTTACCATTTAATATTCTGTTGCTCAGTCAATTTAGTTTCAAAATATGTAACAGCTTACCAGTATAGTTTTCTGGAAATTGAGAGTCAGAGAATTCAGGGATCGGTCGAAGAAAGAAAGATTGTATTCTTCTGCAATTGAAGAATTTAGTTTCTCAGTCAGTCATATGAGGGCATGATCAGTGTGTGTGTGTGTGTGTGTGTGTGTGTGTGTGTGTGTGTGTGTGTGTGTGTGTGTGTGTGTGTGTGTGTGTGTGTGTGTGTGTGTGTGTGTGTGTGTGTGTGTGTGTGTGTGTGTGTGTGTGTGTGTGTGTGTGTGTGTGTGTGTGTGTGTGTGTGTGTGTGTGTGTGTGTGTGTGTGTGTGTGTGTGTGTGTGTGTGTGTGTGTGTGTGTGTGTGTGTGTGTGTGTGTGTGTGTGTGTGTGTGTGTGTGTGTGTGTGTGTGTGTGTGTGTGTGTGTGTGTGTGTGTGTGTGTGTGTGTGTGTGCGTGCGTGCGTGCGTGCGTGCGTGCGTGCGTGCGTGCGTGCGTGCGTGCGTGCGTGCGTGCGTGCGTGCGTGCGTGCGTGCGTGCGTGCGTGCGTGCGTGCGTGCGTGCGTGCGTGCGTGCGTGCGTGCGTGCGTGCGTGCGTGCGTGCGTGCGTGCGTGTGTGTGTGCGTGCGTGTGTGTGTGCGTGTGCGTGTGCGTGTGCGTGTGTGTGTGTGTGTGTGTGAGGGTTGGCTCAAATTTTACCACATCCTTTCAACTAGGAGTCCACAACTTTGGGCGTGATATGAAGAAATCCGTTGAATCCGAAAAAAATCCGGAAAATCCGCAACCCTTGGAAATGACAAATACGGGAAGGTGAGGGTCCGCAATCGGTAATTTCTCACGTTTTTTGTTATTATCCCTAAAAGAGATCAATGAAAAGGCGGAATATAGTTTTAGCTATGCCCTGCCCATCTCTAGCTAAACGCTACCCACACTTCGTCGATCCATGAACTAATAATTTTCACGGAATTGAGCGAATAAATTGTTGAATATTTTGAAACCAAATTAACTGGGAGCTGTTGCTGCCTATGGCAGCAACAGCGCCCAGTCAAATTAATTTCAAAATGTTGAACGGAATGTTTATTAAACAGTAAAGACGTACAATTCCTACAACGGCACTTAGTCTGTCATCAATTAAACGTTCGTAAAGAACCTATCTACGTCATTGATTATGGCGGCAGCCTACACGTAGCGTAGTTGATTATGATGTAATAATATTGATGGATAAACTGGAAATGTTCATTGATAGCATTGCGACTATATGTCAGACATTACTTTGCTTACATAACTGCATAACTGTCAGCACAATGTTAATTATTGATGAGTGCGCGTGTCGTTAACATGATGGATGGTATGAAAACGAAATAAATTATCCACAGCACGGCAACAGCAGCTGAAGACGACAAATTGAACAGAAACGGGTTTTACTTATTTATCCCATAATCATTATATTACAAACAGGTAGGAGAGATAATTGCACTAAGTAATATTGAGAGAGAAAGGTGGTGGGGTGTGTAGAGTGATGTACAGAGAGAGGGGCGGGAAGAAGGAGTGGTGGCGAGAGAGGATTTCATTGAGAAAGATGGCTAGCGAAAGAATACAATCGGAGAGCTGGGAATGGTGTGAGAGAGAGAGAGAGAAAGAGAGAGAGCGAGAGAGAGAGCGAGGGTAGGGGGAGAGAAGGAGGGATAGAGAAGGGGTGGTGAGACAGAGAGAGAGAGAGAGGGGTTGGAGAGCGAGAGAGGGGGTGTGTGGGAGAGAGAGCGCGCGGGGAGAGGGAGAGAGGGAGAGAGAGGAGAGGGAGAGAAGGAGAGAGGGAGAGAGAGAGAGAAAGAGTGAGAGAGAGAGAGAGAGAGAGAGGGGGGGGGAGAGCCTTATCAGATATCTAGTAAATGGTATCTATTCTGAAGAAAGATGTTGCTAAAGGTAGTTTTTCCCTGGAACAATTGATTTTTAATGGTGGATTGTGCTTCAGATGGGGGATGGTGCACCAAATGGGGATGGTGCTTTGGATAGAGAGGGTGGGGGAGGTGGGGGTGCGGGATGATGATTATGTACCCTACATTCAGCAATTAAATTTTAAAAATTCACATCAGTAGTTATTCCAAAACATTTTGAAAATGCTGTCATCTTTGTGACGCTCGATTTTTGCTAAGGCTTATTCGGACACTGCCTCCCTATTTATTGCAGGAATCAATCACGCGCCGTCTGGTTAACGTCATCCGCGGTTGGTCGTGGTTGGTAGAAGGAGAACGATGCTTAGCAGAATCTGTGTTCTGCTCGCGAGCTTGAATAATAATCATGCGCCCCCGGTTCCCCCCTCCTCCCACACACGCACTAACGGTGAGTCCACATGTGATTCCAGCTATCGTACACACAATTGAGGAATCCAATTTTAGCTATGTTCCGTCCATATTCAGCTAAGCTCCACCCACACTTCGACCGTGCTGGGATCGATTGATCCCTGAACACCTTGAATATAAATTTCCAGAAAACTATGCAGGCAACCTGTTGAATATTCTGAAACTAATTTGATTGGGTGCTGTTGCTGCTTATCGTCAACCTGCGATTTCATCTTAATCCCTCCAGTGGGAACATAGCCCTTTAATGGCCAAGTTGGTTAAAAATGACCGCGGCAGTGATCTTAAGAAATGAAGCCAATGAAAACATCAAAGATTTGGATCAAAGTAAATGATTTCGCATATCTATTAACATGTATATGTCAGATGTTTCATAGACAGAATTTGTAGCAATTAATTAAAATCATCTATGCCGAATCTTTGTCTATTGGGCCCTAAGCTGCATTGGGCTCAATAGACAAATGGTCTTCAGACACGATCTTAATTAATTGCTACGGTGGGCATGATTATAATAGTTCTTTGGAAAACAGAAGATTGCACTCATACATAAATAATCCATGGTATATTCACATCTCAAAAGAACCTTTTATGTCCACCCAGATTGATATCTATGAATACGTGTTGAAATCAAATGGACACGCGGAGACTAAAATAATTCTATTTGGGCCCCAAGGCTAACTAATTGTGGCGGTCCGTATCGGTCGGTCAAGGAGGGATCGAATGGCTACTACTACTACTACTACTACTACTACTACTACTACTACTACTACTACTACTTACTACTACTACTACTACTACTACTACTACTACTACTACTACTACTACTACTACTACTGCGGTGGCGGCGGCTGCTGCTGCTGCTGTTGCTGCTACTACTACTACTACTACTTTTTTTTCTTTCTTTTTTTGAAAATCTGACGCTGACGCAGTCGGACACACCTCACGGTGGAACTCCTTTAAAAAAGGCTCGCAAACCCCCATAAAAAATCGGGTGAAATAGCAGGCTTTACTAATAGTATATGAATAACAATACAAACTTAACATATCAAAACAGTGCAAGCTAAAATACTCTATTACCATATACCACACCCATGGCATAACTACATAGAAAAAACCCCATAATAAAGATCTGATAACATAATATAATTCAACAAAGCCATTGCTATTTGCACACCGTGTAGTAGTAGGCCCAAATGGCGAGCATAGTTACCCAATAAGTGCTAAAGCGACTCATCAATAATTAGCAGTAAGTTACTGCTGCTCATTGATGCCATTGAGCTGATTCATGACCGGCAGGCTAAGTAGATCATATGTAGTTTAACGTAGCACACCGTATAGTATTGGCCCAAATGGCGAGTGCAGCTCGCCAACTAGTGGCGAGGGGACTCGTCAATAAGTAACAAAAGGTCACTCATTGACGCCAGTTGGCCGATTCTTAAATACCGAGCAGGCGTAGTAGACTTTATGTCGTAAAATGCACAAAGCAAAAGTATACAAACTATGACTACATAGATGATGCTCTGGGTTCACATTTTTAATTTACTTCATTGTAAGTTTTTGTAAATTACCATGGAACAAATATACATACAGTAAACATTTATAACAGGATGTTAATTGTATATATGTAAGATGTCATACTCTGTCAACCTAATGAACTCGAAAGTCGGATCACCTCCAGAATATTGACGCGATGCTCAATTGATATTTAAATATTCCGATTCCCAAGGTTCGGTTATTCGTCAAAATTATCATCTCCTAAGACATTAAAATTGTGAAATTAACTCAATTAAATAAAATAAAATACCATATATCAATATACAACAAGCAGCGAGTGTGCTAGATTATACAAGTTCTGCATCTGCTATTTTTAGATATCCATGTTCAATTGATACTAGGCCAGTTTTGCACCATATATCTTTAAATCTACTTTCTTTTCCATGTTTCACTAGCCTGTAAAATTCACAATGAATGGAGTTTATCAACAATGATCGAGATATAGCTTGTATGGCTCGTTGGTGGTTGTTTCCTGTTTTATCTCTGGCCTCTGAACACCGATGCTTCCAAATGGCCCACACTCCTACAGATAGCAGGGTTACCAACAGTTCTTTCTCCTTGCTATTAATGATTCGTCCGATAGTTGAGCAATCTTTGAACATAATTGTTTCAGCCATTAATTTCACATGTTTGATTCCAAATTTAGCAAGGAGCATATTGATATATACCCAACAGCCTGTAGCTATACAACACTGTGTAAACAGATGGGCTATTGTTTCCTCCTCGGTGTTACATAATAAACACCGGTCTGTACTTGTTATTTTGCACATATAAGTCAGATGGCCGACCCATAGCCTTCGATGGAGTAATTGCCATGCCAGGTCCCATGCGTTTGCTGGTAGACAAGGTAGATGTATTGTTTTCCACGCATTTTTCCAGTTCTCTGCCGTGCATCCTAAAGTGTTCAAATGCCTAACTGCAACAGGAGTCTGTCTCCGACTTTGCATTTGCATTATATACCAGGCTCTAGATGCCATGTTGTATTTTATATGCTCTGACTTAAATACTAATGTTGGTTGCAACATATCTCTGTTGCCTCGTGCTTTCGGCAATTTGAACCATTCACCAGGTATTGCATTATTTATTCTAAGAAATAAGCGTTGGGCATCAATATGCCTCATCGATGTTTCTCTTGCTACATCCTGCATTGCAATCCATTTGCAAGATTTTGGATTAACTAAATCACGTAAATATTGAATGCCATTTTAGGCCATAGAGGGCAAATATAATACAGCATCATTATCACGAATAAACTCGTTGCCCCAAAGACGTTGCTCTAAGGCATCTTCCCAACAACTGGGTTGTCGCATTGGTCGTGTAAATATCTTTAAAGCTTCGAGCTGTTCTTGATATACGTTTGGTATCTTCTGATGGTTAGGTGGCAGTGTATTGCACAAACATAAACATTCTACTGGAAATGGATCTACGTACTTTGTAGAAGTGTCCTTGCAGCACTTGACCAAAATGAGTTTGAAGTGACTAACTTATTCAGGAATTTCAGTTTTAGCGAAGCAAACTTTGCTGAAACATTAACCAAATCCAGGCTTCCATCATGCTTTTCATTGGTGAGAATTGACTGTGATACTAAATGGGCGTTGACCTCCCATAGGAAGGACAAAAGTAACGTGTTGACCTTTGACTCTACTGATTTGGGCATATGAACTACAGAAGCGGTATACCACAGTCCAGGTAAAATTAAATTATTAAGGACAAATGTCCTGCCACATACAGTTAGGCGACGTCGTTTCCAATTCACTAATGCACACTTTAGCTTGGATAGCCTTTCTTCCCAGTTTATTATTACATCCTGTTCCCTACTAAAGTAAATGCTCAAAATCTTTATGACATCATCTGACCAGTTAATATCCATAACATTGTCAGTTCTGTCCTTCCAAGCGCCCAAAAATAATCCCTTAGATTTGTCTCTATTGACTTTAAGCCCTGATGCCTTTTGCAAATCTGATAATACTCCATTTAAAATTCTAATATCTGAATTTTTACCTGCAAACACAGTTGCATATTGAGACACCTTTAGGGGCCTTTCTACGCCACGTATACATACTCCTGGAAAATCATTACGTTGCCTCAATGTGGGCCCCAAACGATTCCATAACCATGACGAATAGAAGCGGAGAGAATTAGGAACCTGTCTGACACCTCGTTCCAACACTACAGGTTCAGATAGATGATTATTTACTAAATAGCAACTTGTTATATCAGTATATAAAATATTGACCCATTTAATAAATCTGGAACCAAAGCCAATATGGTCTAAAGACTTAAACAAGAAATCCCATTCAAGTCTATCAAACGCCTTCTCATTATCAAGTGCTATTATTGCTGCTGGGATGCAATGCTGTTAAACTAATTGTATAAGGGCACATCAAATTTAAACTTGTGTTTAGTACATCAATTGATACACAAACCCATCGTCCATTTGTAGCTAATGACGACGATATAACATCAACATAGTTGAGACAGCGGGGCAGGATAAGAATGGCCACTCCCGCGCTATTATCTTGCGACAAAGAATAAAAAATCTGCCCTTTTGAAATATCTTTGAGAGATTCATACACTTCAATTTTTTGAATTTTAGTCTTTTGTAGAAAAGCAATATCAACTCTCTCATTTGCTAATTCTTCAAGCAAGTGGCGCTGCTTGAATTCGGTATTTAATCCTCTGCAATTGATGGTGCAGATAATCATAATTTGTAAAATGATATTTACAACCGCCATCATTAGATTAACTTGATCTGATTTTTTAGCTCGTTTCTTAGACCATTTACCTAATTTTCCTGCGAATTCAATGTTTCCTAGTTCTACCACAGACAAATATTCGTATTTGGAAATATCGGAATCACGACACAGTAGACGATATTTCACGCCTCTCGGCGTTACATATGGCACTAACACTTCACCCCCTTCTAATCGGTACATTACTATTTCATCTTTCATCTATGAACTCTGTGTTTGAATGGACACATCTGATTCTGCAACTGACAGTGTATCATCATCCATATCATTTACTTCAATCTCAGATTCTGAGCTATTGTCTTCTTTATGACGCTTATTGCTACTTAAGTTACATTTGGCAGGAGCGTCATTTACCATATCTTCAAGCTGATTTAAATCAAGTGGGCTTAATGGAAAATCGACTGAACTTTCCGTCTTCTGAGTCCTAAACTTATCCTGTCCTAATTGTAATTCATCTTCTAAGGAATTGTAAACTGGCTCTTCTGTAAGATCATCATTTTCCTGCGTGTCTTTTACAGACACGTTTGGCTCTACTGCATTTTGATTATTTTCTAATCTGAGGGTTATACCCTCCTCTAATACTTGAATTTCATCAACTATAGTTACTTTAACAGGATTTGCTAATTTGTTTGTGTCATTTTCAGTGGCATATACGACAACAACAGCTTCCGTAGTGATTGTTCCAGAAGAATTTGACCCAGTTGCATCCTTTAATGGGCGATTATCTCCTGCTACTGAGGGGATGTATTGATTTTTTGGACAGCGCCATTTAAAATGGTCAACTGAACCACAGAGCAAACATTTGTTTCGATTGGGACAATCTGTTGCCAAATGGTCAGTACTTAGGCAGATCCCGCACTCTTTAATTTGCCCTCTATACCATAAGGGCAGGACACAGCTACCATCAAGCGTCAATCTGCTTGGTAACGGCTATCCACTTTATCAAACCAGATGCGTCTTACACCGTTTTTTAGCGTTCTGTCAAATGGATACGTTTCCCGTTCAATCTTTTGTACTTTGCCATACTTCTTGAGTTCATTCATGATTCTGTCATCTGGAATTTCTAGTGGAACTTTCATTTTCACTAGCAACCTATCTGACTCGATTTCCTCTACGTTACAAACTTCACCTTTTACAATAAGAACATCTTCTAGAAGCTTTTCCTTGACCCCCTCATTTGACACTGTTACATTCCATACAATTTTAGAAACATTGATAAGCCCCTGCAAAGCAGCAGGTCCCGCGCCACGACGTCCTTTAACCCATGACACACGTCGATACCCGTGACACCCCACCCCTTAGTTGTTATCTTAAGGCTTAGGGTACGCTTATAGGTTGCCATGGTGTTTTATAAAAAGAGGAAACCCATACTACTACAATATATAATACAAAAATATAACACCAAGACGTCGGGGAAAGAGCTAAACACTAAATAAATAGTGTCCCCATTTGAAACCCTGACGTTTACCAACAAATATACGAATAGAGAGTACAGTCGTATATTTGTTGGTTTGAACCACTTATTAAGTGGTTCACTAACACCTAACCGATTAAAGTGGTTTCCTAATGCATACTAACATATTACAGTCATATATTTGTTAGTCTGTTCGAGTTGACCGGGGACAGCCAACTTACTATAAAGATTTATATAATCAAAGTACTAGGCTTACAAATGACAATGGAATTAAATCTACTCACTCAAGCGATCTTGCCAACTATAATGAGCTAGCCAACAAACTATAGAGACAGTATACTGGCGCGGGGAGAAATGTATTGCATTGAACGCAGTAAGAGGAGCTCTATTATATGGCGGAAACCGCCAGCTAAGAGGAGTGCCTTTAGAAAATGGAGACACAACATCCTCTCCAACCAAGACAAGAATTTATAAATTAAACATAAAGTTTGAAAGGAAATGCTAATACGAAATATATATACAAAATTTATCTACAAAATCGCGTTAGAAACTAGCAAATTCGGGCAGCAATTGCAGAGCTAAATAAACGCGTGCGTTCACTTCGACTACTACTACTACTACTACTACTACTACTACTACTACTACAACTACTACTACTACTACTACTACTACTACTACTACTACTACTACTACTACTACTACTACTACTACTACCACCACTACTACTACTACTACTACTACTGCTGCTGCTGCTGCTGCTGCTGCTGCTGCTGCTACTACTAAGACTACTACTATTACAACAACAACTACTACTACTACTGCTACTACTACTTCTACTACTACTACTACTACTATAACTACTACTACTACTACTACTACTACTACTACTACTACTGCTGCTGCTGCTGCTGCTGCTGCTACTACTACTACTACTACTACTACTACTACTATTCATCAAAATGCTGTTGAATATTTTAAAACTAATCTGACTGAAAACTGGTGCTGCTAAAGGCCGACAGGAGCAACAGTCGCCAGCCAAATGTGTTTCATAATATTCAACAAAAGAGTTATTAATTTCTAAACGAGTTTTCGAATTTGGCGTTTTCGCATTCAAAGCGTTAATCAGAGAAGTTCCTTGAAGCTGGTATTTATTTGCTCTGTTCAGTTTTGCAAAGCTACGCTTGCAGATGTAATCACTATTCAAGTGCTTTGAGCTTATGTATTGAGTCTTTACCTTTGAACTTATTAGAGATATAATTGTTGGCATTCCTCCTTGATGTAGAGCATTAGTGTGCTTACATAACTACCTAACTGCCAGCAATATATACGTTAATGATGAGTGCGTCTGTACTTAATATGCTGGATGCCCTTAATGGAAACCACCTATGCGCAGCAACGCGACAACAGATGGAGACGACAAGCTTAACACGAATCCATTGCAACGTATTTTTACATATCAAGCAAGACATCGAGATAATGACACTATGTATATAGTAGGTTGATCGAGGTATCAAGATGAGTGTGTGAGGGGTGAGAGAGGTGAGGTGGTAGGGGTTACATGGTTCTGTCACGCACCATGCAATGGCGGACTTCAGTTTTTGCTATGCCCAGTCTATCTCTAGCTAAGCTCCACCGACCCTTTCTCCGTGTCGTCGTCGAAAATCGTTCTTATTTGCCCCTTCTGGTTTTAAGTGTTAAGCATGATACAGATAGTGAACATTATGCACAGGAAGCGATAACCTGACAACTGGTTGCCAATCTGGGATCTGCTCTTAGCATTGGCATGGTTGGTACAAAGGAAGCGATTCCCAGGAGATTCTGTTTCTGCTGATCACTATTAATCATGGATGTCGTAATCACATTGCGACACAGTGCCAATGAATACACATATGATCCAACACGCAACTGCTGGAGATTATTTGACCGACTCGATATGCACATCAGTGATGAACGATATTTCCAAGATAGGAAGACAGCTTAGGTATCTTTCCGTGAAATCACTTATGAGATATTGCTACTTAAATAGGCTTACTGGCATATACACTTCACACAGAGTGTGCAGAGGTCAAGGTTGTGCATGACTTAGTGTAGCGCAGATCGGCCAGACAGATACGAACCGTCCCACCTCAGCTGGTACAGGACGACTGGCCCGGGTATGTTCCGAGCATGCCCACTTAGTAGGATAGTACGCGTATATAAAGCCATATAAGAGAGGTTTTCTAAATTGACTACGTCCGGGAGATCGCATAGCGTGCATGAGCGCGCACCAGAGCTTCCTGACAACGCATGCCAGCGTCGGGAGAGAATGCCTACTAAAGATGCGCCGAGTTGGTGCATATCATTTCTTTAAAGTGTGCTATCCTCGTCTCCTCGGCTTTCTTGGTGTCTATCAGGGCCGTAATGAAACGAGGAATCCAAAACTTTTAACCATTTCAAAATCGGATTAGACCTGGACGAGTTATCCCTCTTCAAGCTCCTTAAATTATGCTTACAATATTGAAAAACGTTATAAACGCGTGCATGTACTGAGTGAATGGGGGGGGGGGGGGGGCGGTGAGGACGTCCATCATTTGATAATGCCCTTACCCTTGGAACACGCACGCTAATTGGCTACAGGTCGCGCACTGATTGGCTGGGCGTTCTCGCTATGATGTTACGAGGAGTGAAAAGGAGAGCAGAACTGAGAATCGAGACTACACTTCGACGAAAGAGAAAGCTGGTCGGTTGTGTGGCCAGAGCGTTACAAGACGTGGGTAACTGCTTACTGTCTGCTGGTTTCATCGTGACCGCAGCAGTGCCACTCGGTTTTGAGGTCTTGAATCTCTGGTTCACAACTGCCGCATCCGCATCCACACTTTTGAACACTCTCGGGAGGACCACACCCGAGGGCAAATAAACTAAACGAATAAAGAATGAACCCTCACATCCAACGACTTCAGAGGAGTCTTCCTTTGGATGGGCCTTCCGGCCCCGATGTAACGAACTCGTAGTATGTAGAACGAGTGGTGATCCTTGGTGGACGACTCGTCAGATCTGCCGGACCATGCTGAAAAGTGATGATCAAACTCTGCGCAATGGATCGTGTGTAATATTTAACATTTAGACCACAGTCTAGTGGGACATTGCCTGGTGAGACGCACGAGCTATGCGCTGCATCATGTATTGTGTACACAGAAGATGCACATGCATTATTTAACTTTCAACTATAGCCCTTCATTACTACAGGGCAGCTTCAAACTTCTGCGGAAGTACCGCACTTTTTACACTCTGTTTAAATTAAAACAGTTATAATGCTATGATTATCTAGTAGACATACGCATCCACAATCGTTCTTCTTTGCTGTCTTTGAGAGTGAGCTGCATCAACAGTTCGCCTGCGGATATTTTCCCAGCAACTTCAGAATCGTGCCATCTCGCGTTCCTCTTCTGCGACGCATCATCTACAGTGAAATATGTCCATACCGATGACTAATAGGTAGTCATCTAATTGCATTTTTGTATTATTGTATTTTTATGCTTCTTAGTAGGTACCGATGGGTCGTATGAGACCGCATTTTATAGTTTATATGTGTAATGCATATATTATCCTTATTTTGCGCTTATGACTAATGAGCAACGCAAAGTCGTGTGAACTTATTTATTTTCAAAGCTGTGATGGTTGGCTATATATGGCAGCAGCCATTCTAGTTACTTGTTTTATTTATATACAATGCTAGGACCGCAGAAGTCTAGGCTACACTATACAGCAACACTAAATCCGCACTACCTTTTTTCCCCCAGTATCACTTTTTCACTGAGGTCACTGTTCAGGTTCTCATTAAGCGAACCTGACATGTGATCGACTAAAGTTGGCTATTCTAGCTCGATAGCATGGGTTTAAAATTCTGGCTCGATAGTATGGGTTTAAAAGTAGTTAGGGACGATCACTCTTTATGAGTCGTGTGTGCGAGCCTCTTTTCCGGATGTAGCGGATATGGAGCACCGCATACCGACTAGGTGGTATAAATTGGCCATTTACCTTAGGGCCTCCATACTAACGTATGAGTGATTGCCTCTTGCTACGCTCCTCCAGCCGCGTGATTCCGCAAACACCCTCTCTGTATCCTCGGATACCAGTTAGCATAGATATCCATGGCAAAGTAGGAAGCACTGCGAAAGCATTATATTATTTTAACCCGCCAGCAGTGTATCTCTGGGCATCTGGAACATAACCCTAATGACAGGAAAATGTTAGTCCCCGGGTTCGAATCTTACACGATCTGCCACCGACACATCAGGTGACATCAGGTGACGGACAGGACACAGACCTCCCTCTAACTCTTCACAGTAACTGGGTGTGGTCTTGGAACCCACCACGCCCTTACGGGAAGGTCACTATAGTTGGATATCTGTCTCCTCCTCCCCACCATAAAACAGCTATGCGCATTTCAATTGCTTATGTAGCTATGTCTTGTCCTATTGATGCTGTATGTGGTTATGGTGTGGTACGTAACAGGATCGTTATATGACTCTGAAGCTCACATTATGACATGTCCGCACGCTGCCTATCTGATGGGGATGCTCCGTAACGTGACCATATGGAAACCGGGCATTTCCGCCAGTCAGGCTCATGTATTTAAAGATATATAGAAATCCCTGCCACTTTCGGCCTAAGCGTGGAACACGGGCCTAACAACTAAAGGTTAGTTTAGGATTTAGCAGAAGGACCGCATAAATAAAGCAGCAGCTATCAATACAGTATCTTTAACTTACATAAGATGACGGTGTTGAATTCTCCGGAAATCATCCACCCCATCTTCACGTAATATAGCGTGCATCACAATAACATATAGTTTCACTAGGTTGACTCACACTACACACTCTGCATTTGTTTGAATACGAGAGTGGCCCTTTTCGGCAACTCTCTTCCTCCGCTTCGGCGTTGAAGGCATTTTCCTGTGACGGAGGCCCGCGCGAGGCACGTTCCTCTCGCAACAATAATATTTTGTTAGGGGTATAATGGTTTATCTTAAACTTCATAAGTGACCGCGTTAGGTCTCTCCCTTACGGGGATACCTTGCGGATTTTGAGATCGGCGAGGTACCGCTGACGAGCCCACGATAAGCAAGACGCCAACTTAGTTCTATATACTATATTTTCCATCTCATACTAGCAAACGAGTAGCATTGTTTGTTTGTATATATTATTTTATTAATTATGTCTAGACTCTTAAATTGAGCAATGGACCACAATACCGGTGACACGAACCGCCGGGATGAGACGGTGTGGTTCAATCTCGACGACAATGGTCACGCGGCCCGACTGGAACGTGATCGTTCCACCGGTTCTAGAAGCCAGTCTTTGTATATTCTGGAAAGTCAGGAAACAGGGTCCGTAACCCCGAGAACCGAGGCTAACCAGCTAAGCCGTGCATCATGCACATGCGGTGGTGCGGAACGAAATATGCGGACGGGCCAGGGCGTACTCCCAGGTGCTACCTTAGTAACTAGCATTTCAAAGTATTCTGGGAAGGACGCCCTGGAAAAATTAGTTTCAAAATATTCACCAGCATGTTTATTAAATAGTAGAGACATACAATTCTTGCAACGTGTCCGGCTATTAGTATTAAGAGTTAAAGACGGGCCTAATAGAATAATTTATGACGTAATGATTATGAGGTTATCAGACACGCCGTTTAGCTGATTATGATGTCATACAACGTAAATCATCGATGTATACTCTGGAAAGGTGAATTAGCAGTCTCAAATAACAGATTACTTCAGATTGCTTATACGTCTATAATCTGTGCATATATAGCTTAAGATCACTAAAATATGTGCATAGAATATATACGGCAAACTTAACATGGAAATCATTGGCGTTGATAACAGATTTGCTTGAATTCCAAATTAACAAAATAATATGCTTTGGGACTAACTAATATTTGCTTAATCAAGCAGCAGGGGGGACACGTACCATACGCTCGCTTTGTTGACGTAATTCTTAAATATGATATTAAACATTCATTCATTTGTTTCATATTTATATTCCGACCGTCATGGTTCACGGAGTGTGTTCTACAATCGCAACCACGCCACACCAATGTGAGAGCATCGGAATCCGTATTTATTTGAATAGGTAGGGAAAGAATGGGTGAAACATTGCTTGCACATCTGCGTTTACTCGAGACTAGCTACAGCCTAGTGCCCCGCGTTTAAGGGGGGGGGGGGGGGGTGGAGGGGCCTCAAGATTTAAACAAACATATATTTTCTATCGGCTAAGTAACACAACGGAGACAAACTCCGTAACATCTACACTAGAGTAATACAGTCGGCTTGAGTAATATCCATTTGCAGAACACGAGAGGACTATTTTTGAAAATGTACCACTGTAATGGCTGGCTCGGTAACCGGGCCAGTCATTCCAGTCGTACATTTTTCAAAATGTATTCTCCTGGCCTACACATGGACATTGGCTATGCAAGGACGTGAATCTTATTGCCCTTTCTTGCTACTGTGATGGTCAATCCCGCCAAAAATAACTATACAGCGGTGCTGAGGAATGCCCATTTGCAGGAGAACACAATGCTATTTTCGTAAATTCCAATGATAAATTGACAAAACTTGTCTTCAAAAATTATAATTCTCTTGACAAATCTTGACTAATTAATGATTCGTAATATTATGCCAAATAGGCCTCAATTTGAATTTCACAGCATCTAGATTTCAAAATCGAACATTTAAAGGCTCCAGCCTAGCGCCGCTGCTAGGCGAGTGTACATGGTCATCTAAAGCAGCTGACCTCTTCAAATCTACAGCGCGTGCCACTAGGTCAGATATTGGACCGTTCCATTTTTAGCTATGCCCCGCCCATCACTAGCTAAGCTCCACCCACACCTCGCCGTGTTTGGATTGATCGATCCCCGAATGCCCTAACTATCAATTTCCTGAAAACTATACAGGGAAGCTGTTGAATATTTTGTAACTAATTAGACTGGGCGCTGTTGCTGCCATAGGCAGCAACAGCGCCCAGTCAAATTAGTTTCAAAATATACAACAGAATATGTATTAAATAGTAAAAGCAAACAATTTGTACAACAGCCCATAGACCGTCATCAAATATGCGTTTGTGACGTACTTATCGACGTCATTCATGACGTCATTCACTATGATGTCATTAAACACACCACGAAGTTCATTATGACGTCATATGATGGTTGGGTACTCTGGAAAGGTGAATTAGGACACCAGGATTCAGATAACTCTTTATGCAGATCGCACTAATTCGACCTTAGTCATATAACGCATGAACTGAATGAACTTCATACTATTTGTCTTAAACCGATTTTAGCCATGTTTTATGTATCATCTTACTGAACCAATATTACTCGTATTATATCCTTCACCGATAGTATCGTATCTTATGTGATTACTTTGCAATTTTAATGCAGTAGAATTACTCCTTATCAAAGCATGGCTAGAATGCGTAGCATTTCTCTAAACCGTATCTAGATGAGTACTTCCTTCCTTGCTCTCTCGCTTAAACAAATCTATACCATTGCATAACATTCATTATCCAATTACATGCCAGGTTAAATCCAACAATATCGACGTGTAGAGAGGCGCGCATGAAAGCAATATATTTCTCTACCCGTGCTTGTCTAATAGCGATGACGCAACAACGCCACTTGTAAGATTTTTTATTACTGTTGAAATACAAAAGTACGGTAAATCTTAACATGAAGCTCGAGAACTTTACACGGCCAATTAGCAGTACTTACAAGTCTGAAATAACAAGATGTCGTGTTTGCGCTAGAGTGTGTTGTATATTGACCATAACTCGCGGTAGTAAAGCTTGACAACGATCACAGATGATATATATATATATATATAGCAAACCACAAGGAAAGGATCAGCATTTGGGTGAATGTAATTAAAGGTGCATATTCAAAGCAAAATGTTTGAAAATAAAATTGTTCAAATTGTTTAAATGTAGAGGCTTAAATTGTGTACATCAATGTAATGAAGCGAAATACATCTTAACATATGACGATTTCATTTCGGACAAATTATTATAATTTTTTTAATTGCGAATTTGAATTAAAGACTCGTGTCTATAATTAAATTTCCCAGCTTAAAAATTATATTGATTTATACATAATGAGATCATTATATGTTAAAATTTATTTCGTTTCCTTACACTTAGGCCCACAATTTAAGCCTAAAAATATACAATTTTGACAATTTTATTTTCAAACGCTTTGTTGTGAATATGCACCTGTAATAGTAGTTTACGTGTTAAATAGAATCTAAACATCATTGTCATTTCACAACAAAGCAATCACACTCGCTTTACTAAGATCTCATTTGGAATTCATTAAAGGCAATTTCAATGAGGGGAATCCAGTTTTAGATATTCCCCGTCCATTTTTAGCTAAACTCCACCCACATGTTGACCGTTTTGGGAGCAATCGATCCATACACTTTGCATTTCAATTTCCCGAAAACTATAGAGTTACGTTGTTGAATATTTTGAAACTAATTTTACTGGGCGCTGTTGCTGCCTATAGGCGGCAACAGGGCCCAGTAAAATTAGTTTCAAAATATTCAACATAATGTTTATTATATAGTAAAGACATACACTTCGTACAACGTGCCTTAGTCCGTCATTAATTAAGTGTTCGTGACGAACTTATCTACGTTATGCATGGCATACTTGATTATGACGTCACCCTACACGTCACACAGTTGTTTATGCGTTCATATAATTGGTGGATAAACTGAACTCCTCCACTGAGGTTTATCTAAGTTTCTGTGATAAATATTTTACAAAATGCAAACTTGTTTTAGGACCTCTATATATCAAAATGATACTAGTTTCGAGAATTTGACTCATTTAAACATGTTTATTATGGACACCTGGTTTGTTTTTAAACGACCATAGGCAGTATCAGCAACCAGTCAAATTAATTTCAAAATAATCAACAGCTTAGTTACCTGTATAGCTTTCCGGAAATTGATAGCCAGTGAGTTCAGGGAACGATCGATCCCAACACGAGCGAGATGTGGGTGGAACTTAGCTAGAGATGCGTAGGGTATATCTGAAACTAGAAAGGGTCATTTCGCTAACCACCACCCAGTTCACATTAACATAACAATTGACTTACGCATTGCCAACTATGTTTCATAAATGTATACATGTTTTATTCTCTTAAAGAACAACCACGTAATGGCAAAATTCCCCTTAAAGTGGAATCTAGTTTCTCCTACTACATACAGCTCTTGGAAATTAAACCGTTGCGGATACTACGTGATAAGAGCTAGGTACTCCGTCTTGGAAACCCATAGAGATCCAGACTGTCAGGAATCGTCCAGCCACAAGTCACGCGCTATCGCGTTAACCATACATTATCTGCAGCAGCCATCTCCCAAGCGACAGATTTGTAATGGTTCAAATTCAGCGCTATTGACGATGATAGATAATGGGTAATTTCATAGCAATAGAATGGATAGTCCGCGAATACTGATGAAGAATTTCTATAAAAGAGCCCCTGCGTTTGGAGCCAGATTGATGTGATTTGTTGGAACATATGGTTTGCACTTGATCAGTCTGAAATAATAAGCGACGTAGTAGCTCTCGGAAGGACAACTGATGTAGAGTATAGTTTGTATTACGTGATTATGTCGTATGTCGGTTTAATGAGCAGTTTATATATTGGGTTGATTTGGCGGATACCTACCAGTTAGACAGCATCATATAGTTATCATATTCACATGGCATGCGATTGAGAAAACGATTGTCTCAAGTAATTGATTGTTTTTCTTCTCCGATATAATCATTGATATATGACACGCTGCAATAGGCGATGGGAGGGAAATGGTTGTGTATCATAATGTAAATCTATCACGCGGAGAGTACATGTATATGTTTGCTCATAGATGGAGCACACACACGCGCTGATGCATAGCATTTTCGTTGCTCTATTACTAAGAAATAAACTATACTAAAAATGTGCAATATTTGTCAGTCTGTGCCGAATTTGGTGATAATACATATAAGCGTTCTTGATTTATGGCTAAAAATGTGTATTTCGCGATGCACAAAGTGACCTCGTGACATCGATTTTTGACTTCTTGATTCCAACCCAACATTTTTTCTAGCCACTTATAATATCAATGTAAGTGAATTTGGTAATTCTACCTACTAGCGTTCCGCATTTCTGGCTAAAATGTGTTTTTCGGGATCCACTAAGTGACCATGTGACATCGATCTTTGACCTTTTGACGCCAAACTTTTTCTAGCCACTGACAAGAGTAATGTGTGTGCTGAATTTGATCATTCTACCTACTTGGGTTCTTGATTTATGCCCAACATGTATATTTCGGGATGCACTAAGTGAAACAGTGAACTCTATTTCTTTTACCTTTTGAGCCCAACCTAAGACATTGTCTAGCCTTTCATAATATCAATGTATGTTCCACATTTGGTGATTCCACCTACTTGTGTTCCTGATTTATGGCTAAATATGTATATTTAATGCACTAAGTGGCACCGTGACCTCAATTGTTGACCTCTTGATCGCCAACTAAAGATTTTTCTAGCCACTCATAATAGTAATGCATACGCCGCATTTGGTGAGTCTATCTCATAGGATTCCCAAAATATGCCTCGGATAAACTTACACGGACAGACAGAGAGACTCACCCGCCAGCCCGCTCGCTCATCGACTCACTCACGCGCCCACTCGCTCGCCCACCTGCCTGATTACCTGCTCACTCGCAAGCCCGTCCGCCCACCCACCCATTCACTTTCACGCATGCTCTCCCTCATACACGCTAAAAGGCGTGCACACCCGAACGCTCGTGCGCACGCACATCATTATTATCACCATATTTATCACTATCATCAGCCCATTCCATGACACCTATTTTCCGGGCAAAGTTGCATACGACAGTCATTTCCCCGCCTTCATCCGATGACGTCATACGGCGTTCAATTACGTTTTGTTTTTCAAAGCGGGTTAAAATGACCGACTTTGTGACGTAATTTTGTCTTTCTACCAGACGACATTCTGGGAAATGATGTATCAACATCAACATATAGTACCGGCCCCAAGATCTTTAGGGGTATATATGCATTTTCGAATATGCATTTTCCGTGAAATTTACGCTCAGCACTTTGGCAATTGTGCAGCAAGCTCCAACTATCTGTGAGTGTACAGCAGCCACTATCTGTGAGACTAGCACAGCCACTGTCTGTGAGTGTAGCACAGCCATTATCTGTGAGTGTAGCACAGCCACTGTCTGTGATTGTAGTACAGCCACTAACTGTGAGTGTAGCACATCCATTATCTGTGAGTGTAGCATAGCCACTGTCTGTGAGTGTACAGCAGCCACTATCTGTGAGGTTAGCACAGCCACTATCTGTGAGTGTGGCACAGCCATTATCTGTGAGTGTAGCACAGCCACTATCTGTGAGTGTAGTACATCTATTATCTGTGAGTGTAGCATAGTCACTGTCTGTGAGTGTAGTACAGCCACTATCTGCGAGTGTAGCGCAGCCACTATCTGTGAGTGTAGTACAGCCATTATATGTGAGGGTAGCGCAGCTATTATCTGTGAGGGTAGCACAGCCACTATCTGTGAGGCTAGCACAGCCACTATCTGCGCGTGTAGCGCAGCCGCTATCTGTGAGTGTAGTACAGCTGTAATCTGTGAGGTTAGCGCAGCCATTATCGGTGAGGGTAGCACAGCCACTATCTGTGAGTGTAGTGCAGCCACTATCTGGGAGTGTAGCACAGCCACTATCTGTGAGCATAGTACAGCCACTATCTGTGAATCTATCACAACCATTATCTGTGAGTGTAGCCCAGCCGCTATCTGTGAGCGTAGCACAGCCACTGTCTCACTATATGTGAGTGTAGCGCAGCTATTATCTGTGAGGGTAGTAGAGCCACTATCTGTGAGTGTAGCGAAGCCACCATCTGTGAGTGTAGCACAGCCATTATCTGTGAGGGTAGCGCAGCCATTATCTGTGAGGGTAGCACAGCCACTATCTGTGAGTGTAGTACAGCCGTTATCTGTGAGGGTAGCGCAGCCATTATCTGTGAGGGTAGCACAGCCACTATCTGTGAGCGTAGTACAGCCAATATATGTGAGTCTAGCACAGCCATTATCTGTGAGTGTAGCACAGCCACTATCTGTGAGCGTAGCACAGCTACTATCTCACTATCTGTGAGTGTAGCACAGCCACTATCTGTGAGCGTAGCTGAGCCACTATCTGTGAGTGTAGCACATCCACTATATGTGGGTGTAGCAGAGCCACTATCTGTGAGTGTAGCACAGCCGCTATCTGTGAGTGTAGCACAGCCACTATGTGTGACGGTAGCACAGCCACTATCTGTGAGTGTAGCGCAGCCACTATCTGTGAGTCTAGCACAGCCATTATCTGTGAGTGTAGCACAGCCACTATCTGTGAGCGTAGCACAGCCACTATCTCACTATCTTTGAGTGTAGCGCAGCCATTATCTGTGAGTGTAGTACAGCCACTATCTGCGAGTGTAGCGCAGCCACTATCTGTGAGTGTAGTACTGCCATTATCTGTGAGGGTAGCGCAGCCATTATCTGTGAGGGTAGCACAGCCACTATGTGTGAGTACAGTACAGCCGTTATCTGTGAGGGTAGCGCAGCCATTATCTGTGAGCGTAGCACAGCCACTATCTGTGAACGTAGTACATCCACTATCTGTGAGCGTAGTACAGCCACTATCTGTGAGTGTAGCACAGCCATTATCTGTGAGTGTAGTGCAGCCACTATCTGTGGGTGTAGCGCATCCATTATCTGTGAGGGTAGCGCAGCCACTATCTGTGAGTGTAGTACATCCACTATCTGTGAGCGTAGTACAGCCACTATCTGTGAGGGTAGCACAGTGACTATCTGTGAGGGTAGCATAGCCACTATATGTGAGCGCAGTACAGCCACTTTCTGTGAGTGTAGCACAGCCACTATCTGTGAGCGTAGTGCAGCCACTATCTGTGAGCGTAGCACAGCCACTATCTGTGAGCGTAGTACAGCCACTAGCTGTGAGTGTAGCACAGCCACCATCTGTGAGTGTAGCGCAGCCACTGTATGTGAGCGTAGTACAGCCACTATCTGTGAGTGTAGCACAGCCACTATCTGTGAGCGTAGCGCAGCCACTATATGTGAGGGTAGCGCAGACATTATCTCTGAGGGTAGCACAGCCACTATCCTAATGATTTCCTTAAAATTCTGGAAACTATTTCACTCAAGAGAGGTAAGTAGGCATATGCGATAAGTTTACTTAGAATGTCTCAAGTTTGTGCCAAAACAAAATACAATTGTGAAGGTTAGTGGAGCTGGCGAGCTGTAGCATGTAGTCCTTTCGCGTATTGTGGATTTTCTCACGAATGGATCGTTGTCAATTGCTAAATCGTTTCCAGAGCCGAAAACAAAATGTTTTCTTTCGATAACAGATCTTACCATCACGAAAATACTAGATGGCTTCCAGCACGATTTTAAATTTTATCGATTTTAACTAGTGAGGCTTTCGAGCCTAACGCGTACAAAGTTACGTTATTTACGTAATATATTTGAAAATCTATTTAGTAGTCCCGATTTTCGAGTTAGCCAGCATGTTTTGAGAGGTAATCATTGCTCTGCCATATGCAATAGCTGATCTGTTGTTTGTATAATGCAAAAATTCAGTTTTAGCTTCGCCCCACCCCACGCTTTGCCTGTGTTTGGATCAGTCGATCCCCGAACTCTGTGAATATAAATTTCCAGACAACTATACAGGTAAGCTGTTGAATATTTTGAAACAAATTTGACTGGTTGCTGTTGCTACATATTGCATAGTAAAAACATACAATTCGTGCAAATTGACGGAATATTAAGCATTTATGAAGGACTTAATTACGTTCATGACGTAATTGATTATGATGTCAGCATACATGTGGCGTAGTTAATTATGACGTTGTGCAATTGAGCGATAACGTGGATTCAACCATTATCTTAATGATTTCGTTCGAGCCTTAATGCTTCAGCATCCATGATAACGCAGGTTACGGGGCCAGTACTCTATCTCTAGTTACCTATTGGTCCAACTGGGCGACCATGTGAAGAAAAATGCTAATGCACTGCACTCCCGACCTGGAAAGGTAGCCAAATAGTGATGTTACCCTTCCTGTGGTGTAGCTCATAGGATTCACATATCTATGGTACAGGGACATAGCTACATGGACACACCCACACGAATGGACCGGTATAGAGGCATACGCACACACGGACGCATCTGCATCAAGAACGCGCTAACACGCGCATACGCTTGGCAATAGCCAAGCCCAGACACGCACACGCGACTACACGAATATAGGATACGGCTGGATGATCGACACGCGTCGTGACACGTGACAGACTCGATGAGACAGGTCGCAAATCTTAGAGCCATAAATGGACAAATATATGCATAGATTGTTAATCGACACGCCCACAATGGAACAATTAAGTATTACTCTGAATGGGCGCGTGCAGCGTATAGCTCCTGTAATTCTATGTTCCAATGTTATAACATGTTGATATACGATTATACTTTATATGCTAATTGTTAATTAGTTAGATTAGTTAATTATATGTTTACGCCACATTCACGTTCACACACCCCACCGCTTAATACACCCAATTTTGTTAACATAACGACAGAATCATATTTAAGATTAGACGAATGTTGACGACGGGCAGTTAAGGACAGTTAAGCCGTGTTGTCACTAGAGACTTGACCGGCGTAGCAATGCTGAGGTATGGCGTTATTCCCAATTAACTCTCCAGTGAGAATACAGCCTTAGGCGGGATAATACACTTCAATCAAATCGAGTTCGCTTCAATCAGCATAACACACCTGATACATGCCTGCTTTGTCGCGATGCTCCTGGGGATAGGCTTCATTTTCTAGTAACCTGCAGAGCGACCGAAAACTGCAGAAATTCCTACATAAATAACATTCAAATCATACTGCAAGACGAAAATCACCCAGACATCGCCAAGATCATTATGGCGACTCCTTCACTTGTAGCACAACTAATTTTAGATCATGAAAATATGAAGTCAGAGCACGGTCTTCAACTATCTCCAAAAAACTCAACACAAATTGCTAGGATCACCCGTTTTCTCGGCTATGCACTGCATAGTATTAGAAGTAATGCTATGGATCAGCTTGCATCTTCTCCCCCCCCCCCCCCAACCCCCTACTAACTAGCTTTTAAATGACTGCAATGTACATGTAACTGTACGAGCTGTTAATATGAACTGTCTTTTAAATGCAAGAATTAACAAACCGTTGATGCTAGAACACCATAATTGAACGATCTTTAGTTGCTGTTTTAATTTAAATCTGACCATATCATACTTGATTGCCGACAACGAGCGCTAATGTTGGTGCACCGCGAAATGGATGTCTGAAGAATAAGAGGAATATTTACCCTGCCGTCAGGGATGAACCTAGTAGCTGGAATTACAGATATAGCACAGTATGGAGTTATTCCGGATTAAGTCTCTAGTGAGAACACGGCCGTAGACAGTTATAGTTAGAAGTGAGAGTTACAGTTACGGACTCGGACAGACTTCGACAGCGGTCTCTGACCGCTAGTGACAGCTAGTGAGCAGTGAGATTGTCAGCTATGTCGTTAGCTGGCGGGTCAGTTAGAGAGGGAGAAGAACGTAAGGTTAACGTTGTTTTATTTCATTAGAATACTTCTCTCTTAGGAATCGATTGTAGTTAAGTAGACTAGGTTTAGAATAGGTAAACGACACGTGACTAGAATTTGGAATTGTATGTGTAAACTATAGGATTAAGAAAGTTCAGTAGATGAGTCATCATTAATAGAATACAGCATTGTGCCGTCTATTCGATCCATCTCCGCGAGAAGGAAGATCCAGGTCGGTCGGTACGTGGGCTGGGACCGTGGCGACCGAATCCCCATAAAAACCACCCAGTCAGCCAACCGTCTTACAAACCCCGGTACCATATAGCTCCACTAGTTCATCGAATCAAGGAATGTGTATGGATATCTTTTCGTCCCACTCCGCTTTTGCGAAGCTGGTATTACTGTGACACTAGAGCACATCAATCAGCTTGTCATAAGACCTGTTGCCTAATTGTTTGTAGAGATGTGCAAAGAATGCTTTACTCATCACCACATCTCCTGAGCGGCAAGCTTCCATAACATTATTCACGAACCACTCAAAGGGTATTTGCGACACATAGTGTTTAAAGGATGACTAATCTCCTCCTTTGATAGCTATTCAAGGTGATCTAATATGCCACTTATAAACTATGCGGGTAGATTTAAACTTTATCATGCCGCTATAGAATGATATTTTGGCTTTAGAAGCTAAATGTTGCTACATTTCTACATTCTATGATGGCTGTCATTATTTACTTTTCAACGAATCAGAAAAAGCCAAGCGTGTCTGTCTCGGGATATATGCTCAGTCATAGAGGTACCAGCTACAGTTTGGCAATGCGGTATCAAAGCAATCATACAGGTTAGCTGTTGGATATTTTGAAACTAATTTACCGGGAAGTTGTTGCTGCCATAAATATTCAATTTATATCTTACCCCTGGTCATTGGGCATGTTCATTCATGTACCATTTCAACTCCCTTCGGGAGCATACAGCCTGGCCACCAAATACAGGCGCACAGTAGATTTACATTCACATTACCGACACTGCCCTCGCAGGTACCCATTTACAGCTAAGTCAACTGAACCAACGCGGAGGTAAGTGTCCTGCTCAGGGACACCACGCGGCAGCCCAGATGGAAATGGAACATGCAAAACTCCGATTACGAGCTCAACTTCCTAGCCATTTGGCCACTGCGGTGGGCCCTCGAAGGATACACTGTAGAGACACGCCTAGGAGAGACACAGCATTTCTTATGATGTCTATTTCTTGGCCGGTGTATAACTGTTCGCACCCACATAAATGCGTCAATGAAAGAGTCCACATCAAGTGTATTTGTAATATTGCAGCCAGTCCGCGAATGTTTCCATCCCCTGCTGCCAGAAATTCTGATTACATCGGGGTTTTCCTCTGAGAGCTTCAGGAGGTAGCCACCCTTGAAATGCAGCTTTTCGTGAGGGTCAGCCCATTCATAACGGAACCAGCTCTTCTGCTGGATGCACTCATAAGTTGTGACCCATGGATGCTCAGATCCTATAGCACGAGGTTGATCGCCGACCTATGATATGTTGATGTTTGTTTCTAAATGGGCGTTCAGATGCTATCACTGACACAGCCTATCTGTACACTAGGTCTTATCTGCCTAGGTCCCATGGATAGGGAACGCGGCGAGTTATTGCTCAGCTTCCTGAGAGAGTTGGTATCATTTTGACACTGGACATACTACTCACCAAGCATCTTGCGATTAGAACGAAACTGTTATAAACGAACAAGAACCTAATGAATGCAGTTTTTATTATTGTCAAGCAATAGTTCAATGAATCCTCTTATTGACTAGGATATAGCTCTGGACGTCATCTGGAATGTAATTTTTACTTTTTCAATTTTTGACCTGAGCTGGGTTCGAACCAGTCAATTCTATAACGCCTAGCGTTTGGGCGGCGAGTAGCTTACCACTAAAACCAGCATCCGGAGGACAACATCTTCTTTCACCGGAGTAGCATTCAACCACCCGTCTCACAAACACACGTATTGACTGGAATTGATGGTGTACATTTAATTCTTACTTTTACGTTTTTATGAGATCCACTCTGAATGATGGATACACTGGGAACGCCCTTTACTGTGCCCCTAAACGTATACTCCAATACAGTTCACTTTTTAGCTACGCAATTTTAAATTGTCCCCTTTCGGAATACACATATATTAGTCTGTCCTATGCAATGGACCTTTCCAGTTTATTCAACAATCATAATACGTTATAATCAACTACGTGACGTGCATGATGACATCACAATTAATGACGTAGATAAGATCGTCGCGAACGCTTAATTGATAACGGACTAAGTGTTGTTGTACGAATTGTTTGTTTTTACTATTTAATACAGATGCTGTTAAACATTTTGAAACTAATTTGGCTGGGCGCTGTTGCTGCTATAGGCAGCAGCAGCAGGGCCCAGTCACATTAGTTTCAAAATATACAACAGCTTACTTTTCTGAACATTGATAGCCAAGTAGTTCAGGGATCGATCGACCCAATCACGGGGAAGTGTGGGTGGAGCTTAGCTAAAGATGGGCGGGGCATAGTTAAAACTTGATTCCTCAATTGTGTGCATGACCTCAGGATATGATGTGGAACTAATTAAACTGGATCAATTTTAAGCTATGTCCCGTCCGCCCAATTCATAAATCGAAAATCGAGCCCTGTACTGATGTCGGTATCATCCCTAGCATAGGTCCCTGAAGTTTCAGCGAGATTAGATCAGAACTGAATGAGAAGTAGTAAACTTAACAACGAAATGTCCACAACAACAACAACAACAACAACAACAACAACAACAACAACAACAAGAACAACAACAACAACTAGACCACGGACACTATTTAGAGATGGGTAACGGATCTCAAAATCATAATTTTTAGGAATCAGAACAGAAAAGAAATCACGAAGACGTGTTGAATATTTTGCCCGAGTCATAAACAGAATTAATTTTATCATGAATTCTTAAGCTGTGTTCTCACTAGGGGAGTTACTCAGGAATACCGCCATACTTACATTATATCAACGTGGTTCCTTTTACACACACCCCCCCCCCCCCCCCCGCACACACACGCACTTTGTGTCAACAGCACTCGCAAAGCGCTCAATATACGACTTATATCAGCCTTTTAATTAACCATTCAACGGTCAAGATCTGTAAAAAAGAAGAAAGTGATGCTCATTGAATGCAATCCATTTGCAGTCCAAGAGAAGACCATTTTTTAAAGTTTTCCAATGTAATTTAAAAAAAATTTATTTTAGTTGTCCTGTAAATGAAGGCTGTTCAAATTTGTGCATTATCAGTATCCATTTGCAGGCCCAAGAGGAGACTATTTTAGAAAATTTATCACTGGAATGACTGGCTCGGTAACCGAGCCAGTCATTCCAGTGGTAAATTTTCAAAAGATAGTTTTCTCTTGGCCTGACAATGGGCATTCCGCAACACCACTGAAGAGACTGCTTTGGCCAGTTTGACCATTAAATGGTTAAGTTGATACAAGATGGGTTAACTACGCAAGCGTCATAGAACAGATTAATTTTGACTGCAAATTTAATCATTGACAATGTGTTTAGGGTAATTTCCTTACAACTCTTAGTGTGAATAATTTTAAAATAGTTTGACTGGATATTATTGTTGAATTTGGTAGCAACCATTTTCAGTCAACTTATTAACAATTTGCAAAGAAATAGTCGCCGATAGAGCTATGGATTTAACCCCCCCCCCCCCCCCCCCCCCCGTTTGTCAACCGCGCCTCAAAGCTCTATAAACGTGCCTTTTATGAATTAAGCTTCTTATTTCTCAACAGTTTTCAAGCAAATTAAAAAATATTCCCCGTGAATGAACATTTGCTGGCCAAGAGAAGACTGGGTTTTTTTGTAAGTTTAAAACTGGAATTTAGGAAAATCGTTTTAAAGAGGGTTTTTTTTGTCCGGGTCGACGATTAAAGGGTTGATGGTCAAGAAAATCTAAATTCTTGTTTTGTCGGTGCCCAAGTGCAGGCCAAGAGAGGACTATTTTTGAAAATTTATCACTGGAATGACTGGCTCGGTAACCGAGCCAGTCATTCCAGTGGTAAAATTTCAAAAATAGTCTTTGATTAGCCAACAAATAGGCAGTCCTCAAGACAACTGCAGAGGAAGTATTGACCGGTCTTACCATTATAAATCACAACTTGACACAAGAAGGGTTAAAATAATTAACAATGTTTATAAAGCGATCCCTGTGCATGGATCAATACTCTCATCTTAGCATCAATTCTTATATATACGACTAAATATAATATATATAATATATACTAGAAAATGCAACTTATAAATTCCGCAAATATAAACAACCACAACTCTGACGGTCGACTTTAACCCCGCTTCGCAAAGAAACCATCGTCCTATCGCACAGTCTCGCCCCCCCCCCCCACTTCACTCTCGTACCGAGTCGAACAGCGAAGCAATGTGAGTGGGCGTATGTTAGTACGGTGCAGAGAAACCAGAGTAATTGGTAATTAGTGGTCGCTTGCGATTCATCGCCTGTCTTGTATAAACATGTATTACGCAACTTATTTGTTTGATGTTGCGATATAGTTTTTTGCTGTTTTTGTACTATCGGCGTGCAGCTCATTTGATGTTTCCAGCGTCGATCCTCATATGTTGAGTGTCGCTGGCGAATTGTCTAAACATATTTTACAATGTTCACACGTAAACGCTTGAAAATAAAATTGTTGAAATTATATACTTTTAGAGGCTTAAATTGTGCACCTCAATGTGATGAAACGAAATAAATCTTAACGTATAATGATTTCATTCCATATAAATACATTTCGTAGGTTTAGTTGTGAATTTAAATTCGATGTGGTAACTTAAAAAATTAATTTATAAGTAATGAAATCATCATATACCAATATTTATTTCTTTTCATTACATCTAAGCGCGCAATTTAACCCTCTAAAGTATACAATTTTAATACTTTTATTTTCAAGGATTTTGGTGTGAATATGCACCTTTAAGATATTCTTAGTGTTTGGCAAATGTAATATACCTTTCCATGTTATCCATCCATAGTATGACGTCATAATCAACTACGTGACGGGTAGAATGGCATTATAATGAATGGCGCCATAAGTATGTCACGAACGCGTATTTGAAGAAGGCCTATGCGTTCTTGTACGAATTGTATGTACTTACAATTTATTAAAGAATATTTTGAAACTAATTTGCCAAATTAGTGACACTATATTCAACAGCTTACCTGTATACTTTTCAGGCAATTGATCGTTCTGGCATTCGGGGATCGATCAATCCCAACACGGCAAGGCTAGCTAGTGATGGGCGGGGAATAGCTAACACTGGAAATGTCCATTGAGAAATGTAAAATTCTGCAATTATCAATTACATTGACTCCTATTACAATTATAATGTACTGACTCCAGTTTTACCTATGCCCCGCCCATCTCTAGAGCTAAGCTCCACGCACGCTTTGTCCGTGCTGGGACCGATCGATACCCGCCCTCTTTGAATCTCAATTTCTAGAAAACTATACAGGTAAACTGTTGAACATTTTGAAACTAATTTGACTGGGTGCAGCCTATGACAGCAACAGCGATGCCCAGCCAAATTAGTTTCAAAATATTCAAAATAATATTTATTAAATAATGAAGTTATACAATTCGTAAACTTGAGAACTCTTAAGGATTCATGGCGTAATTGAGTATGACGTCAGCATACATGTGACGTAAATGACTATCATGTCATATGATTGACTGAGAAACTAGATACATCAATTACATTTGCATCTGCAATGAACCTTTCAGTTTCAGCTATGCACACCCCCCCCCCCCCCCCAACACAAACCCCATTCCACCCCCACGACCCCCACCCCACCCCACCCCACCAAACCCCATCACTAGCTAAGCTCCACCCACACCTAGACGTGTTAGAATTGATCGACCCACGAATGCCCTAACTATCAATTTCCTAAAAACTATGCAGGTAAGCCGTTGAATATTTTGTAACTAATTTGACTGGGTGCTAATATCAGGATATTTATTAAATAGTAAAGACATACAATTCGTACAACAACGCATAGTCCTCTTCGACTAAGCGTTCGTGACTTATCTACGTCATTCATGACATCATTCATTATGATGTCATTATACACGTCACGTAGTCGATTATGACGTCATAGGATGGATGAATAAAGCGGAGAGGTCCATTGACCCCGATGTATTGATGTATCCCGATTTGAAGCATTAGATATTACATTGTCATCTCTTTGTGACAAATATTTGCTTGTATCGACAACAATACAAACTTATTCTTTAAAGCATGGTATATATATATATATATATATATATATATATATATATATATATATATATACCATATTGAACACAATGTAAGAAATATTCTGTTGAATGTTTTGTACATAATGAAAATTTCCAAGTTTATCCACCGATCACCTGACGTCATAATTAACTTAGTGATGCGTATGTTGACGCCACGATTCATGCCAAATTATTTTCAAAATATTCAATAGCTAACATACATAGTTTTCTGGAAATTGATAGTTAGGGGATTCAAAGATCCCAACACGGACGTGGTGTGGGTGGAGCTAAGATTGAGATGGGCGGGGAATAGATAAAAGTGGAACGGTCCATTGGATTGTAAGAATACTATACAGTCAGTCCGAAGGCCGTGTCGTGTCAATGACGTATAGCAAACAACATGGGTTTAACCGCGATTTAAATCAGCACTCTATTGCATAACGTTTTAAAATAATTAATTTATTGTTATTCACTTATTAAATATTAATCCATTTATCAAAATGGATTCGCAAATATATTACGTAAATAACGTAACTTTGTACGTGCTAGGCCGGAAGGCCTATTTTTGTTGGGATCGATACCAGACAAATCTTGGCGGAAATTCTTTAAATGCCGGCTTTTAATTTGATGATGGTAAGCGCGTTTTTATATAGAAAAATAATTTCGGTTCTGCAAAACGTTTAACTAGTAACAACCATCCTATTTGTAAAGAAATCCACACATTAAATGGCTTCACTTCAAGTGCTCCGCCACATCATATATCTCCAGTTCTTTCTGGCACAAACTTTAAATATTCTGAGGAACATATTACAAAGTTACCTCCCTTATCGTGAAATTGTTTTCAGAATGTCTCTTATGCTAATAATATCGATACATGTAGGTGTACACCTAAGCGTAGTTTTAGTGTCGTTTCAGATTCCGACTTTCGGGTTACCCAATTGGAGTCCGAGACTACAGACGGCGGGAGTTTCCTTTGAGGTGGCGAAAATAACAACAACATAGAACTTGGATGGCAGTTTAAGTAATGAACTTATAGCCGGTGAGTTAACAAGTTGCTACATTTGTATCACAAGTAAAGCTATCTTCAATGGCGTAGCGGGATTCCAGGATTGCCGCTGGCAAAATTTACCAATCAATAGTTCGTATACAAGTTGCGAAACCTAAATAGTTTTCCGCATTTTTGGAAGATTCAAGATGGCCACCGAAAGAAATTTGACAATTCAAAATTCTGCATACGTTTTCTGAAACATACCACTCTAGGGTTCTTCCAGCCAAGTTTGCTTGAAATCGGCCGAGTGGTTAATGGGGAGTATGCTTTTAACTGATTTCAAGAAGTTTAAGGATAATCCAATATGGCTGGCGGAAAATTGACCAATTAAAATTCTCGTTAGATTTGTTGAAGTATGCTAGCATAGAATTAGCCCATCCAAGTTGTGTTGAAATCGGTCCATTTTAATTGGAGAAGTAGCATTTTAAATGATTTCCATAAAAAAAGATTGCCGCAAGAAACTTTGACCATTCAAAATTCTCAATAGAACTTCTGGAGCCTACCGCATAGGATCTCTCCAGCCAAAATGTGTTTGAAATCGGTTACCGCAGTTTGGCAGACAGGAGGACAATGGACGGATGGACGACCGCCAAGGCTAAGTGAGCTAAATCGGGAAAAACCGAAAACCTTTTTTGGATGTGCCAAACATTGGAGGGCAATCTCTGATTGCTCATCATGCTCATGTAAGCAAAACATGAATCATAACACAGATTACTGCAAGAACTATCCACGATAAATGCTTGTCTCTACCACATTATACATAGCCTAGGCTGATAAACAACTTGCAAATATAAAACTTTCTTGTGCTGTTTGTATTAAAACTTCGGATTTTGCTAAGAAGCAGGCATACATAGCTTAAATTTGGCTATTCTTCGCTTTGCCAGTCGCAACATTGTATTGATGTATGTTCACTGTATTCTGCGGCTGTAGAAGTAGAAACATTCTACAGTTGCAATCAGTCCTTCTTTGCTTTTATCCACTGTGTCGTGGAGTCCTCAGCCGAAATACTTAGATTCTTCAGGTCCGTTCTTGACTTGAGTCTACCAAGTCCTGCTTTCTTGAGGTCACTTCGTAGCACGCTTAGCAGATGTGTGCAATGGCGTCCCCTCCTGGCTTTGTATTTTCTGTTTCCGAGTAGGGCGAATTCCAAGGCTCACTCTGCTGGTGTCTCTTCTGGCATCCTAAGAACATGGCCAATCATGGGCCATCTTTGCTGGTCGACTTTTACAGACAGCGCGGAGGTATTACACATCTTGTATAGTGCATCATTGGAAATTATGCTGTCTGGCCATCGCTGTCGAGCGATGGTGCGTAGCTGTTTGCGGTGACATGCATCAAGTTTGTCTAGAGCTGCCTTTGGAGCTACCCATCTGTTACAGTTATACAGCATCAAGGATAGGCATGTTGCATTGTATAAACTTAGCCTTTTAATCAAGGGCATTTTTGGTCTACGAATCCATAGCTTCCAGAAGGAACCATGACGCAACGTACAGCAATGCCAGCAGTACTGCAACACAGAGAGCCCAGGATTTTACTTTTCCTCCATGGTTCGCCGCCACGAAGTGGATCGTAATTTTCTTTAATTTCATGCTTTGTAGATAGGTATATGTGGTTGAACTCTGTTTTGGATTCATTCGTAAAGGGATTCTCAATTTCTACTTTGCGTGCAGCTATTGGGAGAAGTTCGTCAATGTGTTTCTTTTCCTCATCTATGAATTCCACATCATTGGCATATGCCATCTCTAGCGGCATACCCAGTATTGACACTTGGTGGTTTGGTCATGTGGAACTTTCGCTCCCGGATTTCAATGCAGCAGCAAGGTAACAGGTGAAAAGCACCAGAGATAGACCATCTCCCTGTGGGGAGACGATTACTCTCAAACTCTACATACTTCACTGACCTGACTGGTACTCTTAGCTTGGTGTCTGTAAGCAGTAGTCTTACTAGTCGTATCTCATCTTCATTGCAACTGGCCTGGCGTAATACGGTAGTACATCTAGGATCTTAAAGCGTTTAATTGTGTCGAGGGCTCGTGACATGTCAATGCCCAGTTTGTCGCAATATTCCGAGTCAGAAAGTTGGAAATTCAACAGAACAGTGAATAATAGGAAGCTCACCAAAGCTTTACAAATGATCTCACCTTTCCGCCTGATTCAAATAATTACTACCGGGTGGGGCAGTCGCACTCACACCACACATCCCCCCCCCCCCTCACCCCCGGCCACGCCCACGCTACTCCCCTGTCTATCCCTAATAACGCAAGCTTTCCGTCCCATTTTTGGGAACTTTAAATAAAATATTCGAAGGACGCCATCGATTAAGTTATGCGACTATGCGAGAACCTCTACCTTCCCAAAGTCAGACGAAACTTCCCCTCGGAGATGAAGACCGCCTTGAGCGGCGTCAAGAAAGACTTGACTTAGTCCAAGAACGACCTGCCCGAGATTCAAACGTGGTTTCCAACTCATGTAATTAAGAGGAAAAAGTTTAAGGATGCTCTTTCGAGTCCAGGCGCCACACTGGCGGTACCGCAGTGGAGCGGAGTGGAAGACTGTTGGCAGGAGTCATTGGCGAACCGTCAGCGAACAGTCAACAAAAAAGTCTTTCAGTTGTCCTGTAAATAAAGGCTGTTTGAATTATCCATTTGCAGGTTAATAGGAGGCTATTTTTGAAAATGTACCACTGGAATGACTTGGCCAGTTTTACAATTACATGGTTAAGTTGACACACGATGGGTTAATGGCTAAATTTGATTAAGAATCTCAACATAGTTTCTTTTTGAATGCCTATATGCAGGCCAGGAAAAGACTACTTTTGAAAATTTACCACGGGAATGACAATGGTAAAATTAAGAAAAAAAGACTTCTCTTGGCCTGCAAATGGGCGGTCTTAACATAAACATCCACCGAAGGTTTTGGCCGCCTTCGTCAAGGAATAATTCATAATTTATTAAATAAACATGTATGGTAGAGACCCAGGTATTGCACCAAGCACAGCGTGTCACAACGAATGAGTTGCCTTGAGAGACCTGTCATTAGTAACAACCTCTGGTTCTTGCAGTGCCAGTGGAGAGAATCGATCTGTGACTCAAGTATATGACGGCATGATTTAACTTGTTACCTGACTTCACATTCAACAAGTATGTCCAATAAGAAAGGAGGAAATGTTTGGCATGGATAATTTGGTGATTCCAAAAACAACAACAGCTTAAATTACTTTCAAAATATTCAACATCTTGCCTGTATAATTACGTGTGAAAATGGTATTCTGGCAATTCGATAGAAAAGGCATTAAAATCGATTTAAATATGTATACAAACTGTGGGCGGTAAATAGTGAGAAATAGAGTGCTATATTATAGAGATACGTGACGTTATTCGCTGGCCATTGAGTGTGCGATGGCAGTCATCAGGTCGGCACACTGTCTAATGCTAGACCACCATAACTACTGACACTGGCAAGTGGAATAGCCACAGGGATGTGGAAATTACTAGAATAACAAATATAATGAGATCTGAAAGTATCGATATATGGGACGATGCTGGTAAGATTTCCTCGGGGTTTCTAGTTCTATGAGGGGATCATGGGTGATCGGAAATACAAAAACTGATCTCTAGGATCGGTGGAACGGTAACATTCCAGTACAGCATGGCGGGCATTCCCGCCTACGCCATGTCTCTACATTTTGTTTGGTTTTACTTACTTGGGCACTATATCTTGTCGGCGCATCTTGGTTGTTTGTTGGCTCTATACCCGCCTCCATATGAACCAGCTCCACCTAATGTATAAACGCCATACCATGCAAGAGGATAGAGTCACATACAACTTACCCAAGCTCATCAGCGACACTGACGCTCAAATGTCATACAAAAAGGTCCTCGGGGAGCAGATAGCTAACATCGACATCAGCTCCGATCCAAACGAAGCCCTAACCAAAATACTGATATTTATGGAATCATCAGCTAACTATTAGGTGTTCTAAAAAACAACAGAACTAGGTATACTGACGACCCTCCCTTAGTAAAACTGTCAGCAGAACAGAAAGTGTTACGTCTGCGCATCTAGCAAGGTGGCCAAGGTGAAGATCGCACCAAACTATGCCAGGAACGGGATAACATTCTGCACCACATTAGGGAACGTTTAAAAGATCTTGTTATCAAACAAGCAGCCGCCCTAGCCGTTGAAATCACTGCCATGGATTACCGCCACAAACTGTTTCAGGCAGCCCGAGCCGTGAGAGCTGCTGACTACACACCACCACTAATTGCGCACAACTCTGAAGGACACTTTATCAAATTGTCATATGCAGATGTTTCCAAACATTAAGAATTTTCTTTAATTTAGATAACCTCTCTTCCCAATCAATTGTCTCATTCCCTGTACTGCTGAAATGAATCCATAATATCTTAATTGAGCGTTCCGCCCATTGAATATTTAAAAGGGTATCAGATCGTCCCCTCCACTGTTTAGTAGCCTCCTTACAACGCCATTTAAAATTATCACTAGCCCCACATATTATGCATTCGTTCCTATGGGGGCATGCACTCGCCACATGATCAGTAGCAGAGCAGATCCGACAAGTTTTGATCTGACCTCTATACCACAGAGGGAGAAAGAAGGCACTGTGAATAGATAGTGTACTTGGAATTGGCGTTTTAATATCCTTCATCAATACCCTCCTCACCCCATTTGCCAACAGTCTATCAAATTCATAAGTTTCATGCTCTACTGAAACAACTACGCCATATTTGGGCATTTCCGAACCAATTCTATCATTTGGAATTTCCAAAGGCGCCTTTATTTTGACCAATAACTTGTCCGAGTCGACGTCCTGTATCTTACACACCTCTCCATTAATCACAAACCCATCCTCAAGCAATTTATCTTTCGCTTCTTCTCCACGTACAGTCACGTGCCACGTATTTGTCTTAATATTAATAAGATCCTTCAAAATTTAAGGGCCCAGCCGCGACAACGGCTTTCAGGCCATGATATACATCGATAGCGCCTACGTTCCAACCCGCCGTTATGACTCGAAGCATCAGCAGTTTATTATACGAGCTTGACACGCTAAGTGCATGAGGTTAATATGCCGTGGTCTAAACGTCACAATAGTAAGCCTGTGGCTTAATAACGCGCTAGCCGCTAACAAGAGAACGTGCAGCAGAGCGATGAGCAAGCAGACCAGTGAAATAACACCACTCTACCAACAGTAAATGAGCTGTTTAAACCGGCATAAACAATGAAAAAAGAGCACCTAAAGAAGGACAATAAACACGAACACGGGAGCCGTGATAGCCAGGTGAAATGGCTATCACGGTAGAACAAACCACCGTAAAAGTGGAGAACCTCGCCGCAACACCACGACCTCCCACAACAAAATTCGCAAAATAATTAGAACAAAGCTAACATATATACACTTATACAAGACTCAGACACAAATAAATGATGTAGGCGTAGTAGAATTCGTCTAAGATCGACGTTTATAGCAGAGCCAAAACACACGTATGTTCACTTTGACCACTACTACTACTACTACTACTACTACTACTAACAAAGCTAAATTCAGCCAAGATTGAGACAAAATCAATAAATTCTCAAATAAAATAAACAAGAAATGTTCTTACTTTTGAAAAGCTAAGTGTTAACAATATACTACTACTACTACTACTACTACTACTACTACTACTACTACTACTACTACTACTACTACTACTACTACTACTACTACTACTACTACTACTACCACTACTACAACAAAGCAATCTGGTATTAAATATAATCCGGTTTGCTCCCTACCTGTGAATATCGTCAAGAAAGAAAAACAGAACTATAAATGATCAAAGCAAAATATGGTGTGTGTCCTTTCTCTTGTTTGTTTGTTTTTACCATTAGCAGATCGTGGCAAAGGGTTAAGAAGAATGGCATTTAATGAAAGAAATAATGTATCAACAATGAATGCAATGAATGAGACGGATCGGCCTCAAAGCAGGTAATGAATGGACATCAGAAGTGCACTGTGTGAACCAATGACAATAACATACTGTATATGTGCATCATATTATTGGTGATATTTAGGCTATACTCCACTATGAATAGTGAACGCGGCAGCATGAGAAAATACCTATTTTCCGATACCATGAATCATAGTGCAGCCTGTAAAAAAAAAAAAATTATATTATAAACGGAGACAGAGCTTCAATAGGCGGGCCCATTTATAGCTACGCTCAAGCCACTCTTTCGAATCTTGGAAACAAGTTGAACGTTTGAAACCTGAATCCGCGGAATCTAAATTTCAAGGTAATTATAGAAATACAGATCGACTTTTTAATATGTTGAACTTAATTGTCATAGATTTGCATATAGCAGCCATAGCTCCAAATCATATTAATTACAAAATATTCGCTGGACTGTTAATTGAATGTTTAATTCATTAAGGACATACGATTCGAGAAGACTTTCGTGAGGAACTTTTCGATTTTCTCGACGAAGCTACGTCATTGTGATTGTGACCTTTGCTTATGACAGCACATACTTGAGCGGCGCATATACTGAAGCTACCATAAGGTTATGAAAGACAAGGGATCTAAGGTGCATCGAGACATATTCACATAATATTATTTGATCTCATTGGCCAGAATGGAAGAGCCGTCATCTTACCAATATAATCTTTACATCACTATGAACGTCAGCCTATCGACAAGGAATATCTCAAATGTTCACGTACCAATCATGGAGTTAGATCCGTACGACAGTTTTCTCAGAAGTTATGAGACTGCCCCACGTTTTCTTTACTACGAGGCACCGATTTGTTTGTTTGGCATTGGGATAATTCTCAACATCCTTCTGCTTACCTATCTGATTAAGGCCAAGAAATACCACTCACCTCTGTTCATGTTCGTCACCAATTTATGTGTGTCTGATTTAATAATATGTATGTGCGCATTCGCACTGGCGATCTTCTTATTTCCATCCATATCAATACCTGGTACCGGGTTTTTGTGTCCTGTTTTCATGTATTTAACCTATGTAGGATTTTTCGTAGGGGCCTATCAGTTGGTATTCTTTTCAGTGATGCGGTTTTATCAGCTGTGTTACCCTCTCAAAGCTAGGAGTCGGGTAACCGTCGGACTCGTATTTCGCTGTTGTGTCTCTATCTCAGTAATTGGTTATGTTTCACAGATACCAATGGTTTTCCTCCACTCCAAGATTGAGGTGCGATACCGGGATCAAGTAGTAGATATCTGTGAGTTCCATGGTGACTATCGCGCAAAGGACGCTGCATTCAGCGTTCTCGAGGCAATCATTCCATTTACTGCAATTTGTTTCTTCCATGTTTATAAACATTTAAATGTATCCAAGTCAACGGTAGACACGAGACAAGACCGCAGAAATACTGACGCCAGAGCAGTGACCATTGTTATAGTACTCTTCTTCGTCGCGTGGGCTCCATACCTATTGCATAGTGCCTCTCACGAATATTTCAATGCGCCAAAATACTCGTATCACTATATATTATATATAACGGAAGGATATTTCATATCTGCCAACAGTGCATTAAACCCGATAGTCTACACACTGGCTTCTAAAACTGTCAGACGTGATCTTCTGAGAACATTGTTTCAAAGACAGTCAACTTAACTCCTACTGGTCAAAAACGGACTATCTAGTGGTCTTGAGAAATGTCAATCTTTTCATCCAAGAGAATGTGATTCTTGAAAATTTACCACTAGAATGACTGGCTCGGTAACCGATCCAGTCACTCCAGTGGTAAATTTTCAAAAAATAGTCTTCTCTTAGCCGACAAATAGACACTATCTAAGAAAAAACTGGATTTTCTCGACCAGTTTCATGGTCAAGTCGCCCAAAAAACAGCACCTGTAGTGGTCTTGAGTAATGCCTATTTGCACGACAATAGAAAGCTATTTTCGTAAATTTTATTGTGAAAATTAGTATCTTCTTGGAAAATCTTGACCATTAAAGGGCTACTTGATATACGTAGAATTTTGAGCGCTTTGGGGCGATGTTGACACGAGAGGAGTTAACAGTAAATGGAAGCTCTCAAATGCAATAAGAAGATTGGTGTCTATCAGCGAATTGACCATTGTTATATTTTGGCATACAATAGTTGCATATTTGGATTAGGAGTTAGATAGCTGCAATAAATGGCACGAGGATTTTAAGTGGTTATCTGTACCTATCAAAATTCGACGGTATTGAATTAAGAAACCGATATTAAATTAAGAAACCTGTATTAAATTAAGAAACCGTATTTTATTTACTAGTTTTATGTCTTCAAATATAAAATTACATAAAATTACTGAAAGTATAAACCTACAAGTATTTAGCATTTCTCACATATCTTTTTTGTACAAACATAGTCTTGGGTGCATTGACATGATTTCCAGTTTGGCTGTGAAATAAATAACGAACGCTTCTTGTACTAACGTTCGCGAATCTTCTGATAATTGTTGTAGTAGTGGAAAGAATAAGTGACATTCGATAAGCACAAACAGCGTACCCTATCTAGTAGAATAATCTGATATTAAAATTGTCATCAAACAGTGACGCCAATTTATGCATTACAACACAGTAACAGTTAAAGTGTTGTGTCAATGATGATAACCTTAAGAGGCATATAGAAGATCGTAAATGCACTATGATAATAAGTATGCATCATGGGGGTGGCCATTGTCATATTTTAGCACATACGGGTTTTATATTGGAATGAGGATGTGTGTTAGATTGCGGAATATAGTGACAAGACAATGTCGGGTTAAGTATTTCCTAGGTGCTGCTAATAATGTGAAATAGTTGACAGAACATTTTTTTCAACTGTGGAATTGTCAGCTCAGTGTTCTATCATAGTCTGATAAAATTATATACATTTGTTCAATTTAGTTTCCAATTACCAAAAGAGAATTTACTCACTTTTGGAGGCTATATATATATACTGCTGGTCGTCTGCGTTGGTCATCCCGTCCGAACATACACAGTTATATTTTACTGAAGCCACGTCACTGGAACTCGGGACAATGCGTTCCCTAGTGACGGTATGCGCATGTACCGTCTACACTTATTAGATTTCTATTACACTGTGTGAAAGGAAGTTTAATGTTAAATTAAGAGACATCGGGGTTTGGACCAGTTTTCTGCCTAGCAGTATAAAACACAGAAATTCACTATAAGCATAAAAATATAAGTATTTAGTATTTTCTCTGGTGCTATTAGTGGACAAATAAGTGACACGTATATATATCACCAGATGATCGGCGTTAAATGGTGTAAGCATATTTTGGATGAAGTCAAGTATCTGACGCCGTGATCAAATATGTTACATGTTAGCTGTCAATGCAATGGACATGACGTAGGTCCGTCACAGAAGTGGAAATAGTCATCCACTAAATTGTCTGAATTGTATTTATCTTATTTGATTTTTAAATTATATAATCATTATGATAAAAACGTTCTATTGAAACTGATGCCACTATAGATAACCATAGGCAGCAACCGTTCTCAGTCAAATGAGTTGTAAAATATTCAATAAATTATTAAATTTATATTTATATTTAATTGACTGCAAATTCACAAAGACATACAATGCATATACTTTAGTGACGGAGGATTTGCGAACCTAGGTAGTGTTACTCGTGACCAGATACAGTGTCAAGAAAACGGATGTTATCCTAACAAAACTGAACAGCACCCGCATGTTTGCTTGCGGGCGAGTATTTTGTAGAGCACCACTCACGTTACACACCATATGCGTGAGAGATGCTCGAACATGCTTCCCATCTCAATTACACGTAAACCATTGAGATTGACAGAAATGCCCAATATCCCATCCGCTGGCACCAACCGTCTTCGCCTATGTTATTCGTTTCAACATAAACCTAATGGGCATTTCTAGTTTTAGCTTTGCCCCGCCCATTACTAGCGAGGCTCCAGCCACATCCAGCCAGTGTTGGGATCGATCAATCCACAAACACCCTGACTATAAATCTCTTGAATTCTATACCGCTAAGCTGTTGATTATTTTGAATATTTTTAAGCTGCTTATTAGTTTCAAAATATTCAACAGAATCTGTGTTAAATGGTAAAGACACACAATTCGTACACCGTATCGGACTATTAAGCGTTAAAGATGGACTAGATCGAGTCATTCCGCCATAATTAATTATGACATTATCCTACACGTCACTTAGTTGATTATGACTTCATGTGACGTCCGATGACGGGTGGCTAAAACGGAAAGCTCCATTAAGTTAACCTATGACTATAACATAACTAGATTTCACTTAAAATTGGGACAACCAAGTCTATATTTATACATTTCTAAGTTCTAACCCTTTTTTAACATGTGAGATACAAGTCACGTGAAAAACATCTTACTGAAATAATATTAATGCATTTTAAACATTTTAATTGTAACCATAATTTTCGAAATTAATCGGATGAATTACATGTTTAAGACACTGAATGAGGAGTACGAACGTCCCAATTTTAGCCGCCCAGAAATAGACAAATCCTCTGGCTGTGTTTCACTTAAAGCGATGCTAATCTCATCTCAAATGCTGTATTGTACTGATAGATTATGGTGTATATATTCCATCTCATTCATATCCTATAACATTCCCTTATCTGTATCACAATTATCTGCTTTGTAATATATGGTAAATGTTAGAAAGTGATCGCCACCATTTTATCTCCTCAAGCGATGGTGTGCCATGTCATATGTGTGCCAATGCATTACATTCGCTATTATGTAATACTCTTCCTATTGAATAGTTTGAAACTAACACATGGGAGTATTTTGAATATTGTGAAACTAATTTGACGGGATCTGTGGCAGCCTTAGGCAGCAACAACTTCTAGTCAAATTAGTTTCAAAATATAGAACAGCTCACGTGTATGATTGATTTTATACCACATTGCCAAACTATAGGTGGCACCTCTATGACTAAGCGTATATACCGAGGCAAACACGCTAGGTTTTTTCTGATTGGTTGAAAGGAAAATCATGACAGCCATCATATGCTGTTGAAGTGTATCAACGTTTAGCTACTAATGCTTGCATATCTTTCGCTGTTGACGTGCTACAAAGCTAATATATCAGGAATGGATTATGGATGGCAACTTCTTTCAGCTGAATGGAACATTTTCTCACAACTATCATAAAAATGTGATTAAGATATCTAAATCAAATTCATAGGCCTAGTACAAGAGAAATCTTGAGAGATCTAGATTTAGCTGGCTCCAAGGCAAGGAGAAACGTATCCTGTTTGCAGTACGCCGGAAGCTATCAGAGATGCCATATGGTGTATGTTATGGAGAGAACGATAGACATGTATGCGAAGGTAAACCACCAAAATAATATGGGGCTTCAGTGTAGAAATATTTCGTAGTGTAGCCTATGGTAGGAAACCCTCAAGTAAGTCCCGTAGCTGTCAAAAGAACTCATATTATTTCCCCAGTGCAGAGTGGCAGGTTTGATGTTTGAGCCATTTGTATTACGGTGTGAGGAGACATCTGAACATTAGTGGCATTTCCAGTTTATCCATCTATCATATGACGTCGTCATAATCAAGTACGTGACGTGTAGGATGACGTCATAATCAATTGCAGCGTGAATGATTCGATTTACTGCGTCTTAATAGCATAATAGTCCAACACGTTGTACGAATTGTATGTTTTTGCTATTTAATGAACAAGCGGGTGAATATTTTGAAACTAATTCGACTGGGTGCCAGCAGCAACAGCAACCAGTCAAATTAGCTTGAAAATATTCAGCAGTTTACACGAACTTCTCACCTACAGATTCACGTCAGAAAAGAACTGCGATAAAGTATATCTACTCAATAGGGTACAGTGGGGTACAATAATAAACCTATGCACATATGTGTTCATATACATTTTGACTACTATACTATTGGTCCATAATCTATCACGATTTGCGTAATATAATCACCCTTTCGAGTTTTAGCTATGCCCGACCCATCTCTAGCTAAGCTCCACCCACGCCGATCGCGAGTTGGGATCGATCGATCCCTGCACTTCTTGACTCTCAATTTCCAGAAGACTATACAGGTAAGCTGTTGAATATTTTGAAACAAATCTGACTGGGTGCTGTTGCTGCCTATGTCCTATAGCGGCAGCAGCGCTCAGTCAAATTAATACCAAAATATTCAACAGCATGTTTATTAAATAGTAAAGACCAATTCGTACACCAACGCTTAGTCCGTCTTCAATTAAGCAGTCGTGATGTACTTATCTACTTATGACGTCATATAATTGATGGATAAACTGGAGAGGTCTATTTTAAATGTAATCAATAGTATGTATGGAGCCAAAAAACGTGCATCGCCCTCTGAAAATCGCGTCAGCGATCCGTGGCCCCCACCAGCATCACTTTACCGAGGTTATCATTTTTGCTAACAATTGGAATGCACTCAGACAGATAAGATATGGCAATGATGTCGAGGTTGGTGGGCGAGCCACCTTTCAGCGGTCCACTAATCTCGTTGTCAAGGTCTTGTCCAGAATCAGAATCCCAGACCATAATGGTATCGTTCCTTGAGGAGTAAAGCGCTACTGCAGATACAAGTAATGTCATAAGTAGGACCAGCATTATGGCAGGCGATGTATGGAGGTTAAGCTGAACATGGTGAACCCGTCCAAGTAAATCTCTGTCAGATCTAGTCGTGCACCAGCTTTGAAGCTGATCTTCATGTTACCCGGAGCGGGTGCTAACAGAGTGACCTTGCTGCCAGCTCTAGCACTATATCGGCCGTTAGTGGACTAGTGAATCTGGCTCACTTGAGTAGCTTTATAGATGCATTCGACTTGGATCCACGAGATTCTCCTATTCGCAGGACGCCCTCCTTGATGGCAATGGCTTGTTCTATCCCATCAAATGAACGGCACAGCAGTAACTTTACTCCAGTGATGCCAACTCTATGTTCTACCGCAAATAGGACTATGCCATCCCACCCAATACATGTTGACAAATTCGATCTACGATTGAGAACCGTCCGGATCGTCCTATCCATCCTCACGACAACAGAGAGTGGCATAACCTGCAGGTCAATATTTGCTGGAGGAGTATATAAGGGCAGCCACAGTAATTGGTTCGTACCATGTCCACCACAATACCAAAGCTCAGTGTTCTCGAAGATTAAATGCAGATGTTTCACCAAAGTCTACAGCACACCATCATGTGGCATCGGTGGATGTGTCGCAGAGATAATCGTGCGACATGAAAGCTGAGGTTGGCATCCAATGTGTTAGCATCCTCCACCTTGCCTCAGTAGCTTCAATCCGTGGCTCATGGATACACACCTTCAACGGGCAGTTGTATTGGAACACAATATCGTTGTCATTCCTGTCTCGTCCCAACTGTTCCTTGCTAACATCTCTCAGATCCTGCATGGTGAACGACCTATCACCATTCTCCCTCACCTTAACGACACCAAATTTGTATACGTGTACTAGATCAGTGAGGCATGTTGAGTGAGCAAATAGCAGCCACATTGTATACAGAGGGTTTAAACTGGAGGATATAGTCTCGATACGTTATTGCTACACAATGATGGTAACCACATGAGCTCACCATATATGGTGGCTTGGTGTTTGGTGCAGTATTGGGCAGAATCAACCCTCTTCAAGGTAGCTCAACATTCCACCATCTAAATACATTTTGATGTGTTACATCTACCTCCACCCTGTGACTTTCACAGCCCACACGTGGAAATGAGCTTGAATGTGATAGAGTATCTGCCAGTGCCAAGAGCCAATCACCTGTTTAACAGATCCACCATTAACAGCTATGCTATCACAGATGGTCTGCCTGGTGCTTATTTAGAGTTTACAGTGCTGCTAATCATGGACCTATTAACGTTATATCAGACCAGACATGTCTTACATTAAGCGACATGGGGACGTATTAGGGGATTGCATCTTCATGCTCACGTCGCCAATAAAGCGACTAAATGAGTGGACGCTCATATAAAAAAGATCTGCCAACATAGTTAGCGACTGCAATGGGAGTGTCGGCATGCATTTTGGCTTCAACATAGATATTGACTCACGTCCATATGTTGGGACCACAGCTGCCACCATCCCAACCCTATGATTGGTTATGGTGCATATGTTGGAACGACTGCGGTGACACGTCAGGACTAGAAAGCGACTACAATTCTAGGTGGTGTTTCGATACTTGCAGGCACCATAGAACACATATATTAGAGCACTATTCCTCTGAGTGGTGTCATGCACAGATATCAATGTGGTCGTCAACCGCCTTCTCCATTCCCGCAAGTAGGTCTCCAAAGAAAATCGTCCCGATACTTTTCATTTGGAGCAGCTGTCTCAATAGAGATTGCATCAAATAGCTTGGTATGCCTGAGCTCCCTTATACACATCACTAGCATACACAGCACATAGCTAGAAGGTTGCAGTCCTGCTGACATAGCATCATTTTCCAACTTGTAGGTAGTGCAGAGCATTGTTTGACTCAGTATTAGGAAAGGCCATGGCTGTTTACAGTAACTGAAACATATCTGCTAGGTACACCAGATCCTTGGAAAACCACCTATACCACAGAAGCTGCTCAACGACACTGACATTCAAAATGACGAACTCGACGAATCAGAACTGACAGTTCCAAAGTCAGCTCAGCACTAGAGGCCTGGTTGAGTCCATCCAGTGCCTTCTTCTTGTAGCCCTTCAACTTTGTGTGGAAGACAGCATAGTACTTCACGAGTGGGCATATCTTTATTGAGATAATATAGTACAACATAGATAATACATAGCACTATACCATTTTGTACAGAGCTATATATAATACCATAGAAAATGATATTCCTGAGTACAAACTGCTGCTGCCTGACCCGCTGCCAGACTCAGACTGGGAGGAACTGTTTTTCTTTAACTACACTGTATACTTAGTGCTTACGCAGTGACGTCGTTGGTGACGACTGTAACGCACCTGCTCGAAAGCCAGGCCAGTCACCAGAAGCTGGATGAGCTGCTAAAATGCAAAACCAAGAAGACACTGACACAGACTAAGCCACTGGCCGTTCGTGTTGGCAGCAAAGTGGCGGCGAATCTAGGCATGGTGAAGATGACAGGTGGTGCTGAGGATATGTCTGCCAGATCCGCCATCCTTGCTTTTGTGGTAAGCAGGATTATTGAGCACCATCTGTGAACAACTCACCCCATCATAAAGATCGTCATCAGTGGCGCCTACTGACACACCTAGATAGTATGGAGCTTGATGACATGGCCCAGTAGAGTGGGGCACGGGTCTGCTCAGAGGACAGTGATGCCCCCATCGCCTTTGTAGACTTCGACGAAACAGGAGATCCCATTTGAATTCCAGGGTAGCATCCCAGCCTAAAACTTCATCAGAACCACCAACAGACTAGGCCAAATGGCGATCAACAATTGCAAGACTGTGTATAAGTGAATGCACATCAAGGGCAAGGCAGTGATTCATAAGTACATAACATGTTCATAATACATGGGGCTGGTGCCATCAAGGCTGTCGTTGAATCTTATTCACGGGACTGTCTTCACCGCCTGATGAACCAGTGGACCTCAAGTTAAATTGATGGGGAGATTCTCAAGGAAGATACCATTAGCATGCGCCATATCGTCGTCGATGGTGCAAAATATGTTACGAGCAAGCTGCAACTGCACACGGTGAAGAAATCAATGTTCTTTAGCCTGGCATTTAAGACTTCATAAAAAACCATGGCAAGTCATGTCTACCCTGCTTGCTTCACGGGTAACCCATCCCCTAGACACCTCTGGCGCTGACACGGGTCATCTGCCATACCTTCTCAGTTGCTGCTGAGATTTAATGCTAGATGCGGCTATTGCATCTTTCATCTCCATTGGTGGTACGACACAATCAACTGAATATGTAAGAGAACTCATCCAGGAAGTGCTCGCGTTTGGCCTCTCTGACAGAGAAGACGATACAGCTGAACAAATACTAGCCATCATCCTAAAAACATGTCCATGCACTTCAGCGGTAGACCAACCAATGCGGGGCAGGTGGTGTTGATCATTGCCCCATCAGGACACAGAAAAACCATCTTCCTGCGAGCTCTGCTGGCAGAACATCTGCACGAACACTTCATTCGTCTAGTGTCTGACGCTGCTGTTGAAGCAGTTGACAGTACTAATCAGTGGAACAAGGGATCATTTAACAAGACACAAAACGTGCACGTATGGATGGAAAAGCTGCTACCAACGAGGCTGACTAATCCGCTCGTTCTAATCATCGATGGCATTGCAGAGAATAAGCAGACGGTCCCCTACCTCAACAGTATCAACAGATCCATCTAGCACACCAAGATTACCATCTTTATACTCTTTCAGAAGTATAACCAGGCGATATCATCAGATATCTGCCATAATGCGAGGCTTCTGTCCGTCGGTTCGATGTTCAGACGTACACCTTTCTCGAAACCATAGATGACAACCTGAGAGAGACGGTGGTGATTTGTACCGTTCATCTTCCACAACAAGGGGATGAGGGAGTTCTCACATTTCAAGCCCCATTGGAGAAGGCAGAAAGTGTCTGCCACAAGCTGAATCTAACCAGGAAGTTGGCATGTGTCATCATACTGACAATGGTTTGTGATCCTTTTTCACACTGCCGGCCATGGCCACCTTCCGCTACTCAGGAGTTTCATCTTTTACCTGCTCATCTAAAGCTATGCCATCATCCACTCGTCGTTCACTGCTCTTTCACTGATGGAACTCGCCTATGTGGAGGTCGAACAGACTCGACAATTTCCCGAATACAAGCAGATCCTTGACCTTGAACCTCGCCCGCTGGTATCGGACATTTTAGTGTCTTGCTGGGAAATCCATGGTCTGGCCATGATCACTGTCAAAGTTCTTGTACATGATTCTGGACAGCAATTTGACAGGTCGGGACGCATACAGCACATTCAGTGAGGCCAGTATCTCTTAGTCGCATGAAGGAGACAGACATCTTGGCACGGGGGACTTTGATGTCACGAAGTATTCTTCATACCCGAGCAATATGTGGCACTAGTCCTTCATGGCTACTGGCATAAACTATCTGCTCGTCTGAGTGAACAGGTAAAAAAGGAGCATGAAACAATGCTTAGCAAAGATCGTTATGATGCAAGGCTCGAAGTTGACCGTATCTTATCACGAATGGCATGCGTAAACATCAAGTCAGGGAAACAACAGCAGACAAAGTGTTTCCGGTGTGGGAATGGGCCACACCATGAACGAAATTGTACAGCTAGACAACGTGCCTGCCACCACTGTGGCGTAGCGGGGCTCTGGGCATAATTTTGCACTAAGCCACGAAAAACTAATAACAATAAGCCAAATAACGTGAACCAAATTGTTGATTAGCTTGATTCTGACAATCACACTTGTAGTTCAGACTCTGATAGCATCGAAACTGGGGCAACAGCAAATCCCATTGGGGGAACTATGCTTTTTTGGAAAGGTGTTACAGAACTATCCTGCAGACTCTCCATGGCATATTGAACTGATTATGAATAAGAATACAATTAATTTTGCTATTGACACTGGCGCAGATGTAACAGTATTGCCAGAAACATTGTACACAAGCCTAGATCTTGATGCAAAGCTTTAGAAACCTGATAGGGTGTTGTATGTAGCCAACCAATGTAAACGTAATTGTGTTGGCCAGTTCACTGCACATCTTAAGTCTAACCATGCCAAGTCCATGCAGGTTATTTATTTGGTCACGTATTGTCAATCTGCTTTGCTTGGGAAACCTGCTATACATGTGCTTGACGTGGTTAAAATTGTCAATAAAGTTCAAGTTGTAAATAAGCACCCCAAATTGTTTTCAGGCTTAGGGGTGATTCAAGGTGAATATGACATTAAACTCACTAAAGATTATGGCCCATATGCCATCAATGCACCAAGAAAGGTGTAATCAGTTCCCTTATATAAGCTTATCAAAGAAAAATTGTTTACTCTAGAACAAACAAAGGCCATTTTTAAGGTCAATGAGCCAACCGAGTGGTGCGCCCCTATGGCACCAGTGCCCAAGAGGGATACAAAGGGAAACATTTTTGCATAGGTTACACACGCCTGAATGGATTTGTCCATTCATAAAAATACATGAAGCCCAGCGTAAATGAAGTACTCAGTCGATTGCCAGGTGCTAAGGTTTTTAGCAAATTTGACGCCAACTCTTGGTTTCATCAAATACCCATAGCTGCCGCTTCTCAGGTCCTTACAACATTTATCACACCATTTGGAAGATATGCGTACCGCCGAGTACCATTTGGGATCACGCCAACCCCAGAGCATGCTCAGAAGAGACTTTCCCAAATTCTGGATGACCTTGAATGGGTGGAAGTGTTCATAGGTGATATACTAATCCATGCTCCCAACCAAACTTTGCATGATTCTCGATTGCAAGAGGTTCTTTCCAGACTGGAACTGGCGGGTATGACATTGAACAAAGATAAATGTGAGATTAGTCGCAAAAAAGTTAATTTTGTGAGTCATATCATTTCTGATAAAGGCATTTCACCTGATCCCGATAAAATCAAAGCTCTGTCAGAAATGCCTTCACTGGAAGATATTCATGATGTACGCAGAATTGTAGGTGTAGTGAATCAGTTTGGTAAGTTTGCACCTGGTCTATCTGACTTGAATCAGCCACTTTGTGACTTACCTCAAAAGGACTGGCTGTGGGCTTGGAATGATAACCATGACGCTGCATATAAACTTCTTAAAGCTAAATGCGCAAATAGCCCATGTCTTGCACATTTTGACCCCAATTTGGAAACCAAAGTGGCTAGTGATGCCTCTGGACGGGGGCTAGGTGCCTGTCTGTTTGAAAAGCAAGAGAAGGATAACTGGCGATTAGTATTCTGTGCCTCAAGGTCATTGTCAAAAGCTGAACGGTAGTATGCCCAATAGAGAGAGAGAAGCACTTGGTGTTACTTGGGCATGCGGTACATTTGCCCATTTTCTTATTGGACTTAAGTTTCAGATTGAAAGTGACCATAAGCCATTGGTTTCCCTTTTTGGACAGAAAGATTTAAATGAGCTTCCTCCAGGAATCCAGAGATTTAGGATTAGGCTAATGAGATACAATGTTGAAGTGTCACATATACCAGGAAAATACCTCCTTATTCCTAATATGTTATCCCGAGATCCTTTACCATCTTGTACAAATTCAGAAGACAAAGAACTACGGAAAGCAGTTACGTCATATGTGTCATGTATTGTAGCACATGTTCCTGTTCCAACAGCCGGTTTAAATAAGATGCAAGAAGCCCAAACTGACGATGCCATATGCTCTAAATTGATTTAGCTTAGCAAATCTGGTTGGCCAGAAAGAAACCAAATCACAGGTGCGCTCAAAGCATATTATCCATTTCGATCCGAAATCAGTTTTACGGACAATATTCTGATGAGGGGGTCTCGTACGATTGTCCCTAGCATAATGCGACTTGGAGTATCGGATGACCTTCATGAAGGTCATCAAGGCATTGTAAAGTGTCGAGAACGTGCTAAGTGTTCAGTATGGTGGCCAGGTCTTAGCGGGCAAATAACAGATCATGTTCATAGGTGTGGTGTTTGTATGCGTGAGCGCCAGGATGTGATTGAGCCATTGATATACTCCGAGTCCCCAGATCGGCCTTGGAAAAAGGTGGCTGCTGACCTCTATCACTTAAGCGATGCTACCTACATTCTGGTTGTGGATTACTATTCCAGGTTTGTTGAGGTTGCAAAACTAGTGCGAAATAAAGCGTCAGACATAATCCTACCTTTACAATCTTTGCTTGCCATGGCATACCTGACATTTTCCGTGCTGATAATGGGACCCAATTTTCAGCCTTGGAATTCAAATGCTTTGCCAAGAAATATGGCTTTATCCACACAACCTCTAGCCCCTTATATAGCCAGGCCAATGGTAAAGCAGAGCAGGCAGTTAAAACGGTCAAATGTCTAATAAAGAAATCAGCTGATCCTTATTTAGCTCTTATGGCTTACCGGGCTACACCTTTAGCAAATGGGTTTAGCCCTGCCGAGTTGTTGCTTGGGCGCCGCCGTAAGACCACTGTTCCCATAGCAACACGACAACTACTATCTAAACTCCCAGATTGCGAAAAGCTTAAACCGTTTGAGAACGATTATCGACAGAAAACAAAGTGTAACTATGACAGAAAGCACCATACAAATAATGTACCCGAATTAGAAATTGGAACTAAAGTTTCCCTCAAAGATTCAAATACTCATGGCAAAATAGTCAGAAGGTTGCCAGAACCCAGGTCATATGAGGCCATTACTCCAAAGACGGTTTACTGTTGGAACTGCAAATATCTCGCGCCATGTGGCCATGAGCCTGACAATTCTCCTGACCAACCAGTTGTTGATGGTGGGCAGTCACCAAATGAACGTAATACTCAAATGACATGCAATCCCCTAAGACAAAGATGATAGGTCAATCAATCCTGACAGACAGAGTTTATCTGGTGACTGGGCCAGTGTTACCGCAGACTCAAATGGGAAGATCCCATACAGAACGAGATCTGGCCGTGTGTGTAAACCAGTACTTAGAATGGGCTTGTAAGATGCTATATGTTGACTAAATAGTGTGTTACTGTTCCTATACTATTATTGTGTGTTACTATGTTTGTATTATGCTACCTAGATACGTGTACGGGGAATGTTGTGCTAGTTATATGATTTTAAATATGTGTCCTGCATGGGTGGTCCGGGGAGGAACCATGCTCGTATGACGCTCGGTAAAGCGGATGCTTATGTTCGCATTAAGTATTACAGTTGTATTACGATATTATAACCCTGCCTGATGCGTTATATTCATTACTCGTCAAAGTCGATGATGTAGACGATGTCGATCATAAGGACTATGATGAGGTCTATGATGATGGTGATGATGTTGCTAATGACTGTGATCGTGTCGACCATGACGATGATGTCGAAACAGAACCCCATACATTAATCTATCAAGCAAATGGGATCTATTGCACCCACATAAATGGATCTCCCGGTGCACTTGCAGCAGTCTGGGCTCTGATCACTCTGTCCACATCAAAGGCTGGAGAGACAGCCCGTAAAATCAACAAGAATGATCTCCATGATGACGATTTCTGAGGCTATTCCACTCATTGCTTCAGGTGTATGCATGTTCTCTGTAGGTGCCGGTCTCTGGCTCACATATGTTGCTATTGCACTCGCACCCATCTGGGCTGCTGAACATTTAAATCCAGGCTTACATATCACAATGTTTCGATAAGATGCGGTCACGGCCCGGCTGCGTAAGCAGACTTCTGGAAAATCTCTAGTCTCACTGTATTGTGCATATAATTCTACAGTACGATCATGGCACGATTTTGGACAGTTTTAACGTGTTAACATTTTGTGTAGGGCCGTAGGCTATTATAATGGCGTCTGCAGAAAATCCTATCAAAGCAGTGAATGAAATCGTGTGTGTACATGGCTTATAACCATCATCACACACGCACATGCTCAGTATGTAAATTATTATAATTACTAAACCCCACAAGATACCACTATGGTAGCCGTAGTATTACGCGGTATCTGATTCTAAATCAGCGTTACCACCATACCAACGCTTGTCTACAGCTGTCTTATAGTCTAGTCAATCTAAGAAAAATATAGGTGCGCCCGGGCAAATTTGTAATAGAATTTCTGTCAGTAGATTCATGGCGAAGAAGCAATGGCATATTACCCACAAAAATCTAGCCAATTCTTAATGTTGGAAATATATAATTTTATTTGTTATAACCTGCAAGCTGCGTTTATTACTGATTTAATGAGCGCATATATTGCCCTTACGCTCGTCACCTCAGAATTTAAAACAAACACCATCACCTCCGCTGTCTCAGTGCTGTACTCTACATATTATAATGTTCATGGGTTTTATTTGATTAAGCGGCGATGACCCCATTCTCATGAACTAGTGCAGCACTAGTGCAGCACGTCTACGACCAAACAGAACAACACAATCAAACGTTAGATAGCATAACAATCAAATCAAATTTGAAACACGGCTGTGTTTAATGTGCGTTTAAATATCCTGATACACCCCTTACACTTAAATGTAATGTACTTGGAGTAGATAAATCCATAAAATGGACACAATCCGGAGTGATGCAGAGAATGCCACCAGGGCAGGCTAATGAATACTGGAGGGAGTGAATAAGCTGCTACAATGGACAGAAGATTGGGGGCTAGAACTTAATGTAAAATACGGTATCCAGCATCTTCTCAGTTCTCACTCATGCTTGGAGAGAGCACCTTGCCACAGAACAGCAAATCCATTTTTTGTCATCAATCTAGATTAGCCTGTTATGCTGATTACTGTATTCTGTGGCTGTAGTCGTAGAAACATCCTACAGCTGCAATCAGTCCTTCTTCGCTTTTGCTCACTGTGTCTTGTCCTCAGCCAAATTCCTTAGCTTCCTCAGGTTCATTCTTGACTTGAATGTACCGAGTCCTGCTTTCTTGAGGCCACCTCGTAGCATGCTTAGCAGATTCATGCAATGACGTCCTCGACTGGCTCTGTATTTGCTGGCTCCGAGTAAGGCGAATTCCAAGGATCTATTACACATCTTGTATAGTGCATCGTTGGAAATTATGCTCTCTGCCATCGGTGTCTAGTGATGGTGCATAGGTGTTTGCGGTGGGAGGCGTCGAGTTTGTCTAGAGCTGCCTTTGGAGCTGCCCAGCTGCTACAGTTATACATCATCAAGGATACGCAGGTTGCATTGTATAAACGCAGTCTTTTTACCAAGGGCATCTTTGATCCGCGAATCCATAGCTTCCAGAAGAACTAGAAGGCCATGTTCCCCATGATGCAGCGTGCAACAATGTCAGCAGTACTGCAAAGCAGTGAGCCTAGGATTTTACTTTTCCGCCATGGTCGCCGCCACGGAGTGGATCGTCATTTTCTTTAGTTGCATTCTTTGTAGATAGGTATATGTGGGTGAACTCTGTTTTGGATTCATTCATAAAGAGATTCTCAATTTTTAGTTTGCTTGCAGCTATTTGGAGAAGTTCGTCAAGAGGTTTCTTTTCCTAATCTATAAAGTCCACATCGTCGGCATATTCCATCTCTAGCGGCGTGCCCAGTATTGACAATGGGGTGGGGGTGGGTGGGTTGGGTTGGGGTGGGTGGGGGGGGCGAGGGGGGGGGGTTGGTATTGCGGGATTTTCCCGCTCGGATTTCTATGCAGCAGCCAGGTAGCAGATGAAGAGCACAAGGGATCGACCATCTCCATGTGGGGAGCCAATTGATGTCTCAAAGTCTACAGACTTCACTGACTTGACTCGTACTCTCAGCTTGGTGTCTGCAAGCGGTAGTCTCACTAGTCGTAGCTCATCTTCATTGCACCTGGCCTGGCGTAGTACATCTAGGATCTTTGAGCGATTAATTGTGTCGAAATCTCGTGACATGTCAATGCCCATTTTGTGGAAATCCCAGTGTTTGGATATGACTACCGACACAAGTATGCGTTGTTGAGCCCATACAATGTCTGCGCAGCTGCGTCCACGTTTGAAGCCACTTTGACATGATCCGATGAAGTCGTCGATCGTGTCTCGGATGCGGCATAGAGTAACATTGCATAGGATTTTCCGTATGCTGTTAAGGAGCACAATGGGACGCAGATTTCCTGGGGCAAGGTGGCTTCTTGGGCTTGGGTAGTGCGATAATGATGCCTTGGCTTACAGCATGGTGCATAAAAAATGAATTGATTATGCGTGTAATCGGATTTGAGATAATGTCACTTGCATATTTGAATAGTGAATTGCTCATACCATCACGCCCGTTTTTCAGGACTTGAAGTGCTTTCTCAACCTCTGCTCTATTAATTGGTGTTAGTAATGGCCGGGGGTCTCCTGCGAATGGGTACAAGGGCTCGTCATCATGGTCAGTGAACTGTTCCTTGAACCATTCTCGAATTGACTTGGCTTTGCCATGGTCAGTCCCGATAAAATGTCCTTCAGAGCTGTGTACAGTGTTAGTGGTGGTGTGTAATCAGCAACTCTCAGGCCTCGGGCTGCGCGAAACCTTTTGTGACAGTCATCTGTGGCCGTGATTTCATCTGCTAGGGCGTCTGCTTGTTGGATAGCAAGATTTTTTAAGCGTTCGCTTATTCGTTATTGCGTTCCTGGCGTAGTTTCGTGCGATCTTCACTTTGCCCACTTTGATGGATACGCAGACGTAACGATTTCTGTTGTCCTGACAGTTTTACTACGAGAGGGTAGTCAGTATACCTAGTTCTGTTATTCTTTGGAACACATATGTTGCTAGTAGCTGATGATTCCATAGATATCAGTATTTTGGTTAGGGCTTCGTTTGGATCGGAGCTGACGTCGATGTTAGCTATGTGCTCCCCGACGGCCTTTTTGTATGACATTTGAGTGCCAGTGTCGCTGATGAGCTTGGTTAAGTTGACTCTACCCTCTCGCCTGGTATGGCGTTTACACATTAGGTAGAGCTGGCTCATATGGAGGCGTGTAATGACTGGTTTATGGTCGGAATTGAGGTCTGTGCCTCCATAGGAACGAACATCCCGAAGCAGGGGTTTTGCTGCTGTCTTGCATAGTATGAAATCTATTTGGCTGAAGACAGCTTTTGTAGCCTTTGAGCCTTTTGGGGCTTTGTAATCAACAATGTGTCCAGTACATGTTGTCCGGTGGCAGCATGCGTGTTTGAAAGCCGTATTTGTGGCAAATAGGCCATTGGAAATAAGGAATGCCACCAGTGCATCTCCATTGCATGAGCCAAGTCCTGCACTTTTGTCCGCAATGCCAAGTTTACCCAGCTTGGAGTTGAAATCGCCACACATGAACAGTTATCATCTAGCTGGGATAGTAATGCCGGAGCTCAGTTCTGCATAGAAGGAATCTAATATAGCTGGATTCTCTTTGGCCCTTTCGGTAGTTGGCACATATGAATTGACTATGCGACACTTAGTGGTGGTGCACTTTCACATGGTATAGTCAGGTCAATAAATGCAATGCGATCACTGACGTATCCAAAACTAATGTCATCGTCCAACACACCTCGTCCGATTACGAAGCCTAATCCACGGTAAGTGGCCTGTTTTTGCTCCATGAGTACTAGCTTAAGGCCTGTCTGAAGGTGCTGCTCTGAGTGTTTAGCTATTTTAGTCTCTTGAATGCATGTGATATCGATTTTATAGTGTTCACAGTCTGCACATAAGGTTTGCCTCTCTGATGTTTCAGTCAGACCATGTACATTACACGGAGCTATGGTACGCTCCTGGGAAGATTGCGTTGTCCGCGGATGTCGAGCACAGTTTCTTGCTAGAAGGTTAGACATAGTCAGAGTTGCCTCTGTAAGCGGATGTCAGCCCACAATCCTTGATGACTTAGTTTCCAAACACACTTGCTACGTACGGAGGAGACCGGTGTGGAGGTGTCATCTTTCTCCCCCATCCCCCATATTGAGGTGCTGAATGCAAGGTCTATCAGAAATGTTGGTATCATGAGGAAACCACATGGGGATAAAAATCCCAAGATCCTGAGAACAGCATATACAGGTACAGTACAATCAGATGTTTTCAACACGAATGTAGGTGTTGTCCAGCCACTCCAGATCACTGTGAGATTTTGACACAACATGTTCACAAATGCCAAGCCATGAGAGATGACCTTTAGTCAAACCTTATGCCTGAAGGATGGAATTTACCAATTGTGAGTGAGGAAAGGTGATCTATTGTTAATTTTAAGCACTGAAAGACAATACATTATACATTCTTAGCACTGAAAAATTATATATCGACCCCTGAAACATGATCTGTTACCACCTCTGAGCGCTGAATGATGATATGTTGCCAATTCTGATCATTGATGCATGGAATTTCACAAATGGCATGCCATGAGAGATCATCTTTTGCCAAACCTAACCCTTGAATATTGACATTTACCAATTGTAATGGATGAGCTGCCAATTAGCAATAGACTAAAACGTATATACAGTATATTTTATATTCACAACCCCTCAGCCTGTACTGCTGATCAGTGGCCTTGACATTCAATATAGGAGGGCGTCCAGGATCCCCAGAGGTGGAGATGGTTTCAGAATATATTCATGTGCGTTGGCTGAAGATCTCACTGTCTCTTATGGCTGTGGTAGATTTTTTTGCTGTGCCAGGGCTGGTCCTTATTCTTACACTGAGAGTCTCTGGAGAGCAGACCTGGTGTGTCATAGATGATCATTTGGAAAACACATACATTCTTCTAGAATTACTTCAACTGGGCTGGCTCTTTTGTTTCAGTCAGCTCTTTGTTAGAACCTGCAAATTCATTTGGAGTGGATGATCCATGGGTCGCTTGAACTTCTCACCATGTATCATAATTTTCTTTCGCCCTTCTCGTTTCGAGTGGTGTGATGCTGGCCGTCTTTTCCATTTCATGGATATATGCGTAATTTTCATTGCACCAAGCATGCATCTGATTCCAAGGTATTGTACCTTGTCTAGATTAGATCTGTTCATCTATGACACAGTGTTTCATGTGTTTTAGGCATACTCCAGCACAGATTTACTGCACCTGCATAGACAGTTCTCAGGATCTTGGAGTGTGATCCCCATGTGGTTCCCAAGCGCTTCCTCAGAACACCAAGCATTCTGATGGCCCTTACTTCCACCAACTCCACACATGGCTTTACTATCAGGAGGTAATCTAGATTGACGCCAAAATGGTGGATGTGCTGATCTGTGGTAGTGTACTCTCTTCAAGCATGCGTGAGCAGATGCTTGATGAGGTCTTTGACATCATTGACTTTCTAGCTCTCACGCCATCTAAAGACACATAAGCCACAGATTTATATAATTGCTTAAAATGCCATAATTGAAAAACAAATTTAAATCAGGCACACACATGTGCGCTCCAAATTGCCTACATTTATTTGAAAAATGTATGTCTTGGAATATGTAAGTACAGTGCATTGAGGCAAAAATGAGAATTGTATGTATTAGTGAATAATATACCAAAAGTGTGTGGATTATCACCTAACACACCAAGCTAAGTTTACGTCATCACGTACTGCTAATTATAACATAATTTAATAACTTGATCCTGATACTCCTACTAACAGTGGAATACCCGAAGAAGAGGAAAACGACACGAGGAAATGAATGAAATCGAAGCTCAGTGCATCAGTATATATTTTTAAGTATCCACTTGTGGTTCTCCTAAACGCGTAAGAAGAACATTCAAAATCCGGTAGCATGGCAGATATTTTAATAACTGCTGCACAAATGAGCGTTCATAAAGCATAGAATGACACTTAACATAACACTAAATAAGCGTGCCAGTTTATAAATAGGATATATGGAAGAATAAAGGAAAAGTGAGCGATTTAAATTCTGACGTGACGTGCGTAAGACCACTATAGGCGCTCATTAAATCAGTAATAAACGCAGCGCAAAAGAGTGCGGGTTATAACAAATAAGATTATATATTTCCCACAGGCAGAATTGACTAGATTCTTTTTTTTTGTCCTTTGCCATTGCTTCTTCGCCATAAATCTACTAACAGAAATTGTGTTGCAATTTTGCCGAAGTCTCTTCTTAGGTTTACTGGACGATTAGAATTGTCTAGGATCCGGGAGTGACTGCATATTGGGGAAGTATTGTAATATGTAGCCCTGGATTAAGTCATGCTTCATAGGATGACAATGAGAGGATGACAATATTGTATGACCATGTCAGGGTACTTAACGTTTGCGGATTGGTCGAAATAAGCTGCCTCCTACGGGGATTCTACAATGATCGAATGAATGGTGGCCGTGTGTTCATAGGTCCAGAGTTTACATATGCCATGTATGGCTTGGAAAGTGGGACAGGAGTCGACATTTGTGAGTGGCCCGGTGGCAGACAAGCAGATGGATGGGTGGTAGTGTGGTTTTTGGACAATAACTCCGTTATCCTTTATTGGATCGCGTTGAAACCTCGTACAGATGTTGGACTATGTCTGCGGAAGGAACCTATCGAAATTGGCGATGATTTGAAATCCAAGATGGTAACCATCCACCGATGGCCATCTTGAAAATTGGTTTCAGTCTTCATTGCCCCGTCCATTGGATCTATTGAAACTTCGTAGAGTGGCTGGACTAGGCATGGCGAAAAAATCTCTCGAAATTATTGATGATTGGAAATCCACCATGACATCTTGACATTTGGTTTTCAGACAATAACTGTGTTGCATTCTTATTGGATCAGCTTGAAACTTCTTAAACGATAACTAATCCCACCTCTTGATAGCTATTCAGGTGATCTAACACGCCGGTCATAAACTATCCAGGTAAATTTATGCTTTTTATCACGCCGCTAAGGAAAGATATTCAGGATTTAGTAGTAAAATGTTGGTAGATTTCTACACCCTATGATGGATGTCATGATTTGCTTTTCAGCCAATCAGAAAAATCCTAGTGTGTCTGCCTCGATATATACGCTCAGTCATAGAGGCTCCAGCTATAGCTTGGCAATGTGGTATAAAAGCAATCCTACTGGTAAGCTGTTGAATATTTTGAAACCAATTTGATTGGAAGTTGTTGCTACCATACGCAGCAACAACTTCCAGTCAAATTATTTTCAAAATATTCAATGGGATGAGCATTACATAATAAAGAACGTGATGCTTTGGAGCTGACATGACATCACACACACTATTGTGGAGACAAAATGGTGTCCATCACTGGTCAACATTTACTATATATTACATAACAAATAATTGCGATACAGATCAGGGAATGTGACAGGATATGAATGATATGGAATCTATACACCATATTCTATCGGTGCAATACGACATTGGATGATGAGATTAGCATCGCTATAAGGTGTTTGGACTAGATCAGGTGAGGACACCTATACAAATTGATGGTAATTCGACACCCATGATGGCCGCCAACCACCAATGACCATCATAGAAATTGGTTTCCGGATGATAGCTCTGTTATTGTTTATCAGATCGCTTTGAAACTGTATGGCGTGGTTAGACTAGGTTGGGAGAAGAAACCGATCGAAATCGACAATAATCTGAATTCCAAAATGCACGTTAGTTGAGGGCAGCCATCTTGAACATTCTTTTCTGGACGATAACTGTTTTATCGGATTGCTTTGAAATTTAACAACGTGGATGGATTCAGTCTGGAGAAGAGACCGCTCAAATTGGACGGGGATCCTAAATCCAAGATAACCACCAGTCACCGGCAGCCATCTTGGAATTGAGTTTCTGAATGATAACTCTATTTCTGTTTAGCTTTCAAAATGCATAGGATGACTGGACTAAGTCTGTGGAAGAAATTTACCGATATCAAAGATTATCCAAAACCTAATATGGCCACCAGCAAGTGGCGGCCATCTTGAAAATTGTTTTCCGGACAATAATTCGATGACTGTTTAGTAGATTGTTTTGAGACTTCATAGGGTGCTTGGTCTATCTCGGAGGAAGAAATGGCTATATTCTGATGGCTCTCATTCATTGGTTTGCCATCATGGCAGAGTATTATGCACCGTGTGTGGAGCTCTTGATATTACTCTGCGATGCAGAGGCTGGTAGATGTTGGGTCAAACTGGGGAAAAATTTATATGGAATTGTTTTTTTCAAACACTTCAATGCAAAATGTTGTTGTTTATATAAAATATCCAAAATCCGCAAACATTTGGCATCAACGGAATTCTCTATGTGCAAATGAGCTAATTAGCATATACGCCATTGGATTTACTCCTATCGTATATGTCAAGATATATGTTATAAAATGCACTTTTGTTGTTAAACTGTTCAAACGGCGATGCGAGAACAAAAACTATTTATATATTCCACTTGTGAGACCTGTTGAGAAAAAAGAAGCAAACAATTTGAAAATCCAGCATGGCCACCATTTTCAAGATGACCGCTAGTGACAACCTAAAATAATTGTTTGCCATAGAGATTGAACGATTTGTCAGATTTGAATGATTTAACTTCCGCTGATGCTGCTGTTGCTAACTGATCTCTGCGCCTGCTGCTGTTAACCTCGTGCGTGCATTGGTAATGTAAGACCCGAAGTCCATATACAGAGCAGCACATTTTAACAGACATAGACTAGTCAAACCCAACAGATAAATGGCATGTGGACTTAAATGCATCTCATATCAGACATGTCAGATGCGTGGAATTAACATCTGAATTTACCAAACGTTGGGAGACAACGTTTCCCGTGCTTTCAGAGAAACCAAAATGTTCCGGAACTGACGATAAACTGAATAGGCCCTAAACAGATCAACGTTCAAGCAGCTTTCACAGCATCTTGACGTGAACGTGTAGACATTCTCACCACAAATCGAAATGGATTTCCTGGATCGTTCTTCTGCGATTTTAAGACCAACCGTAACAATGCGTCTATGGCGAAGGCGGCCAAAACCGGCCTCTGAGGTGCTCTTGGAGAATCTCTATTTGCAGGCCAAGACAAGATTACTTTTTGAAAATTTACCACTGGAATGACTGGCTCAGTAACTGAGCCAGTGACTCCAGTCATAACTTTTTCAAAGATAGCCTTATCTTGTCCTGCAATTGGACATTATTTAAGCAATATGAACTCCAGTGTTTGCTTTGCCACGCCCATTTTAGCTAAGCTCCACCCTCTTTCTGCCCGTGTCGGGATCGATATATCGCTGAACTCTATCTATCAATTTCAAGAAAACAACAGCAACAACGCCCCGTCAAGTATCAGTTTCAAAACTATCAAATAGTAAAGACAGACAATCGTACAACCTGGCGAACTATTGAGAGTTTAAGACGGACTAAATCGAGACATTCATGACGTAATTGTTTATGACACAGTCTACACGTCACGTAGTTAATTATGACATCACATGATTGTCTGAGAAACTGGATTCATCAAGTATTTTTGTTTTCTAGAACAAATTTAGTCATTAAAGAGCTAAGGAACCTTCCGTTTCTTGGGCCCAAAAGCCGCTATACACAGATCTTACTGCCTACCTTACCTGAACGGATTGACATAAATCTGATAAATGTCGTAGACAAGGATGGATGAAATGGCCATGACCTCGCCTGACCCAGTTGCCATAAGAGCCTGTGTCGTCATGGTGAGGACTAAGTAAGCGCCACCAACTCCAAATATTTGCTGTGCCACAAAAGGCACCAACCTGTAAATGATAGTAGACAATAGGCTAAACAGTTTATATCTATCCGCAGTAACCACGTTATATACTGTTATAGTGTGCGTACGAGACATGCTACACATGGAAATGGAGGGATTCGATTTGTCGCTCACGTGTCTGACGTGACATCATAATCAAATAAGTCTATTGATAGCTGACGTCATAGCCAAATGATGTAGGGGCGTCACATTTTACGCGGGTTGAAAACGATTTGTGTAGATTAAGCAGAATGCCAGAATCCCGTTTATCAAGGTATTATCAAGCTCATGAAAACTGTGAAACTAATTTGACTGGGTGCTGTTGCTGCCTATGGCTAAATACAGCAGTATTTTTTATTAAACAGTAATCCGACAGGGACATATATATATACTTTCCTAGATTTGACGGACTTTTCAAGCTTCATGACGGAGAAGTCTACATCATTCCGTTTGTGGTGCCATGTAGTGTGAGCCGTATTTGATTATGACGTCAGATACCTGAGTGACATGCCGGATCTCTCTATTGTCTCACGAGGTATTGACCTACCCATCTCTATGTCTTTTTGTGAGAGCAGATGCGTGCACTTTTGTGAGCTCATTACCAGGCACGCTAAACCAGAATCGGTTCCTATGCTTGTCGGGATCGAAAGAAATATAGCCGTAACAATAGAAAATCGCTAGGCACCGTCAGTGGGTTTGGCAGCAATGCTGCCAGGCAGCTTGGTCGCAGAATATCAGTGACGCGGTGGCGAACATTCCAATACACCCCCACATGATAGATTCTCAGACCGAAATGTCAACAAACTGTTCTGATAATTCGTATCGGATGGCATTAAAGTACGAGACATAAAATGTAATGCCTAAGCGACCGATGAAAAGGTACGAGCCGAAGAGCGTCGCCATGATGAACACCACAAACTCATCTGATGCGTCTTTGGTCAACACGTGCGTGGTTGCTTTGATGGAGACGGTCAGACAACTTAGCACCATACTGTTCATGAGTAGGTCCCGGATAATGCAAGGTACGTGCGCCTATTTACCCTATCGTGCATGTATCATCTGCAAAATCTTTAAAATATAGAAGCATATCTTACATTATCCTGTCGTGTTATATGATTTTCAATGAAGAAATCAAGTTTATCCGCCAACCATATCACGTCATAGTTAACTACGTTACTTGTAGGCTGACGGCAAAATCAATTGCGTCATGAATGACTCGATTTAGTCTGTCTTAAACGCTTACTAGTCCATCGGGTTGTACGAATTGAACGGCGTAAGCCCCTACTATTTAATAAACGTGTTGTTGAATACCTTGAAACTAATTTGACTGGGCCAAAGGCAACATCATCGCCCACTATCGATCCCAAGACGGGCAAAGCGTGGATGGAGCTTAACTAGAGATGGGCGGGACATAGCTAAAACTGTAATCCTCCCTTAGAGACGGGGAAATGTAAGCCCGCATTGTTCCAAAATATTCAACAGCTTACCTGTATAGTTTTCTGAAAATCGATAGTTAGGGAGTTCAGAGATCGATCGATCCCAACACGAGCGAGATGTGGGTGGAGCCTAGCTAGGGATGGGCGGGGTATAGCTAAAACTGGACAGGTACATTGGAAGCCCCTTGAATTATTTTCTTCTCCGCTTGACCATTAAAGGGGTAATTGTAAAGAAAATTACAGTTTTTACTTGGTCAGTGTCTATTTGCAGGCCGGGAGAAGAATATTTTTCGGTTACCGAGCCAGTCATTCTAGTGGTAAATATTCAAAAATTATCTATGCCTTTCAAATAGCCATGTCTGAAGACCACTGCAATGTTGTTCTTTGGTCAGTTTGACAATTAAAGGGGTAATTTGATACAAGAGGGTTTAAGTCTGGTCCACCTAAGGGGGATACATGCTAATATTTAGCTTTCGACTTTGCTTTCTTACCTGTCGTTGTATTTTATGTATCGGTCAGTAATTAAAGCTCTCGTGTTCCATTAAATATAGACACTTTTGCACGAGATATGAGATACCTGTTCAATTTACCCCATCACGCAATGCTACCTGGCGTGCAATGGCATTTTTCTGAATGTTGTTGCTGTCATTGATAGCAATAACTTTCACGCAAATTACTATCAATATATAAAAGCTTTCTCTCAATTTCTTCTGGAAATTTACACAGTTGCGCTGAACAGTATTGAAATGCAGGCCGTCGAATGTACTGACGTGAATAGTACGCCCTAGGTGCGTACCTACGCTTCCAGAGCTGGAGAACAAATGACTATTTGCACGTGTAGGCGGATTGGTTTTGTTTGAGAAATCCTGGCCTATACAGACAATAGACTAAACGAATATGGCGTCCAATAGTTGCAACGAGTATGGAGTCAGGAAATTGCATGCCGGGTAGCGGTGCTGCGCGGTAGCATAGTATACTGGGTAAATTCAACAGAAATCAGCAGGCATCTCATATCTCGTGCAAAAGTGTCTATATTTAATGGAACACGAGAGCTTTAGTCAGAGTCACCGTCACCTATGGCTCGCCTCAGTTGCATTAATTAAGCCTAATGCGACTGTAGCAGTCTGTAGCATATCGGCCGGCCAATGTCAACTGCGATACCACGGTAACGTCGCTTAATCTCAGACTGACCTGTCCACCCGCGTCAAATGCGGTGTTCAGATTGTCCGCATCGTGGAAGATGTGACGTCTTAGCGCCGTGTATCCTATAGGCAGTAGCACACCGAAACCACCGAAACCACCGACGCCTAGTAGGAGAAGCAGGGCTGTCTCGTATTTAGCTAAAACTGGCTTCAACCTACAACCACAAATTATTAATAAATAGGGGAACTTAAGCGAATTCCCGTTTAATATAATGATCACCAGCCTCGCTTTGGAAATATTATATTAAAGGACAATTCCGTGATGGGTAAAAGTGGACTTTATTCGAAAGACTATTATAGGACTGACATATATAAGATCCTAGATAACAACAATAGACACATAATACAAAGAACTATACAGTCTAAACATGGGATTATTTTGTCACCAGGGCCGGGCCATTTTCGCGCAACGAGAGTGAGATTTCACGAGATCCTGACGTCATCCCCGCACCAACGCTATCTTTGCCGAGCACAAAGGCTGTACAGTAAATATATAAATATATATATATATATATATATATATATATATATATATATATATATATATATATATATATATATATATATATATATATATATATATATATATATATATATATATATATATATATATATATATATATATATATATATATATATATATATATATATATATAGATATGCATAGAGCCCTAGGATGTGTTAATTTGTAATCGTTAGGACATTGCTTAGTTAAGTTAGTAAGTTTTTCAAGGAATTTTAGTATCTGAAGTCGGCGGGATATTGTTAACCTCTAGACAACTGAAATCCATATTTCATAGATTCCATTTTCTCTATCCTATCAGTATGTGTTCATTTTTGTAGCAATGCTGACGCAAGTCATTGCTGTGCGCAACCGCAACACGTTTCAGCAACATTTTCTTTTCAAAATGTACCCCGCACTATCTCTGTAAGTAGGCTATTACGCATTTTACACCACGCGATATAGGTTACATGAAGTGACCCTCTTGACACGTGCGTATTGTCAAAGTACTCAGTCGTCTCAAGATACCATTATAACGCGTGCCGTAGGAAATATAAACATATATTCTGAGAAAACATATGATAATACTGCCGGAACCACAGAACGGATTGTAATAATTCTGATACTTACCTGTAGCTGCAAATTCAAGGATTTATCCAATGCTTGGGATGTTAGAATCGCCATAGTGGTTCAAAAGATAGACTCTGCGGGGTAAACTAAGCCAGCAAAATTTCAAACACAAATTTCAGGATGCGCTCTATCAGTCATCCCATATCAAGATAAGTATTACAGCTACAATGACAGAATTTGCCAAGCCGATGCATTATGATGTTATCCCATAACCGGGATGGTTTCATCAACATATCTTAATTATTGAAATTACTACAGCTTGCCGGGCAATATTGATCGGCCGATGGCAATTCCCAAAATTTTATAGCAAAATGTTGAGTCATTTGGTGATTTATATCTCTGGCCATATTCACGTTAACAAAATTATAATTAGTCCGGCAAAAGCGATCTCTTTCATCTCTAAGCACACTCCGATTTAATGGCAATACGAAAAGCAATGTCAACGATATAGCTTGCAAGACACAACCATCTCGTGCTGAATTTTACCAAAAAAGGATACAATATTCTCAGATCGTATCTTATATGATTAATCTGTATATGTTCCAGTCTTTTGAACCCCTTGCCCGATTTTAACATCCATTGTATCATATTAATCACAGTCGGCACCTATTTAGAGATTCCAGAATCATTGGAATTACTTCAGTGGCTCCGTTGCTATTATCATTTACGTATACTTCCTTAAAATATTTACCCACGTCTATTGGCATTGCGCCTCCAATCATCGCTATATAGCAGTGGTGCGGGGCTGACGTAGCAAGACGCGATAAAATGTCAGCGTCCAGGTGTGCGAAAAATGCTCAATTTTACCGACTTTATCTCGCGATAGTTGATTACGCTATTTCTATCTGGTTATTATACTGGCGCAATTTCATTAAACATGTAATACATCTTTCAAATAAAGCACACTTTTTATCATCCCGGAATTGTCCTTTAAACTAACATTATGTAGGATACATTATATTAACAAGTAGGTAATATCATATTGCTTATTTATAGATGGAAGATTTAAAATTCCGGAATTGGGCTTTTCATATTAGGGTTACATTAAATGATTTATAAATACCTTCGTGGCGAAGCCGGCCAAAGTCGGCCTCTGCAGTGGTCTTGAGTAATGCCCATTTGCAGGCTCAGAGAAGACTATTTTTTAAATTAACCGCTCAAATGACTGGCCTAGATACCTGAGCCATTACAGTGGTAAACACACACGCACCGACGGACGTACGCACGTACACACGCAAGCGCACACGCGTACGCATATACACAGCGATGCACATACATATGCACGGACAGAGAGGCAGGTTCGAATGCAATACCAGTAGGACTATCCTCTTCCGAGCGAGAGTAATAAAAGACTAAATGATCAAATAAATCTGAAAACTACCAATAACTTATGTTTGACAGATAAAGCACATTAATTACCCTGATACTTCTCCCGGCGCTTATTTCAAACTACACTCTTCCGTCAGATTCTGCGGCACTCCAGAGATCCCCGGTTAATTAGGCCTCCAACAAAACAAACCAGGTCAAAATCGCCCTCATGATGAATGCTGAATGCACAAGGGTTAACGACGACCACTGAAAATACACAATTTGAATATTTCTTGAATCAAGTTATTAATAATTTATTGTTATCATGCAAATAACATCATTGGTTTACCAAAAAGTAAATTAATCATTAAAATATTTGATTCCAACTAGTATTTTGAATATAGGATGCTAATGCAATACTTTGAAACCCAAAAATGTCATTGTGACCACATTATTTATAGCTGAATTGGGATAAATTGTGATGTGTCGGAAAGGATATTTTGACATAGCCAGTTTAAATACTTATAAGGTACTAAAACAATACAAAATTAACATGATAGAACTTTGGCTAGGTCTATATATATATATTAGATGTGTGCATGCCTATCACAAATAAATATAAACGCCACCACACTAGTATGGCTTGGGATTGTTGCCGTAGGTTGCACTATATATATATATATATATATATATATATATATATATATATATATAAGCCATACTAGTGTGGCGTTTATATTTATGTGTGATTGGCATGCATTTCGGACATCGATTTGATGGAAATTTACTTTATATGATGTGTGATTTGTTAATCAAAAAATAAATGTAATTTTCCTTAGTTTGTTCATTACGACAAATACCTTCCATTTGCTGCAGGAACTGTCTTAATTCTAAATCTATCCAATATAATAAATAACATGGTGTTGTAGTTTGTCGGAAAATCCATGTGCAATATTGCTATTTTTTGTCAAAAACTCCCAACACATTATTCTAAGGTTTATATTGTTTACGAAACAAACACATCTATCTATAAATGGGTCACTTAGTTTAATCAAAGTGTAACGTAACGTATAATTTAAACCAAATTTTAATTATATAATATATTTTAAATGGCATATTATTTATAATTATAATCCATTTATCAAAACGGATATACAAATATAGTACGTAAAAAACGTAACTTTTTACACGTTTTTAGGCCCGAAAGCCTATATTGTTGGGATCGATAACAAAAATTGTGTGCTGCAGATACTTTTGAAACCGCTTTTTATTATTACGATGGTAACGAACTTTATATAAATACAATAATTTCGAGTTTGCTAAAGATTTAGAAGTTGTCAACCATGAAATTGAATAAATCCATAGATGTTGTATCCAGATGATTAGATATTACGAGTACGGCTACATCCTATAATTGTATTTGTCTCTGTAGATAAATTTTATGAATTTGAAGCAAAATTATTGGTAAGGTTACCTCCCTTAGAATGAAATTTGTTATATTGGTACTGTTCATACCAACATTAAAGTTATCCCTGTGCACATGCTACTGGGCCGGTAGTGGACACATACCAGGCCAACACGACCCTGTTTTTGGCCCCAGTACTGGCCCAGTAACCCGCGTTATCAGGATGCTGGCGCGATAAGACTAGAACAAATTTAGGATAAATTAATTCAGTGGCAATAGTATTCTTCGAAGCCACCATTTTTGACAGTTGGAGTCGCCATTATTATTATCAAGACAGTGAGTCTGCAGAGTTTGAGACATCACTCGTTTCTAACCCACGAGTCTTTCCCTGCTACCTTGCTGCAGAGTTGAAATCCGTGCGGGAAAATTCGACAAAAGACCAACACACCTCAATGAGTAGGTCTACTCTTTATGCTGTTAGCGAGGGAATATATGCTGACGATGTGGACTTCACAGACGAGTAAAGAACCCCCTTGACAGACTACTCCAGATAGTTGCAAGTAAACTAAAAACTGGCAATCTCTTTATGAACGAATTGTGCGCGTGTGAGTGCGTGTGAGCGTGCATGCGCGAGTGTGCGAGTGCGCGCGCGAGTGCGTGCGTGCGTCGCACGAAAATACTAAAATGTGTCAATATTTTTAATACCTGTGTTTGAAGGGAAATTCTCACTATAGCGGAAACGAGCAATACTGATACTCATCTTTTTAGTTGATCTGTATGCCTAGATTGCGGGAACATGCGCCAGTGCCGGAGGAAGCTTCCACACCCACCCACCCACCCACCCGACGAACCACAGTTTTAGAAACCCACAGCGCGGCCCTGGGTGTGCGTGTGCGTGCATGCATGCGTGCGTGCGTGTGAGTGGATGGATTATCTGAGCATGTGAGCGAGTGCAAGTACCAGTGTTTTACTTTTAGAATTGATTTTCGACTTTATCTATGATGATTGGTGGAAAACTTCCTATATTCTCATTAGCCTACCGCACACGCAATGAACCTCTCCAGTTGTAGCTATACCCCGCCCATCTCTGCCTAATCTCTGAACTCCCTGACTATCAATTTCCAGAAAACTATACTGATAAGCTGTTAAATATTTTTGAAACCAATTTCAACAACGTCCAGTCAAATTAGTTTCAAAATATTCAACATAATGCTTATTAAATGGTAATGACATACAATTCGTACAGCGTGCCGGAGTATTAAGCTTTGAAGAAGTCTATATCAAGACTTTCATGGCGGCATAATTATGACGTCATCTTACACGTCACGTTCGTAGTTGAATATGATGTCATATGACGTCATATGTTGGATTGGTAAACTTGGAAAGGTTTATTACGTCGGCGCACAATACAAATTAATGACTACTGGGTAGCCGTCTACACTATGCCAATATCTGTGTCTTGACCTCAGTTTTCGCGTCACAGGTCGACAATCTCTCCAGATTTATGTGAACAATTCGAATTTGTTAACAGGCATCCAGATTATCCGAACATCTTGTCAAATATCCGGATGCTTTCATCCACGTATCAAAACATTGTTTTGTTAGCAATATCAATTCATATTTAAATTGCTATATAATTCTACACCATAGGCCTCCTATCTTTTTGATGAATTGGCAATCATGAACTAGCTGTCACCAGTTTTGCGTTTTACATAGCGCAATTTCGACCCTATTAAAGTTGACCCAATTAATCTGAGTAGCCATGTGATTTAGCTATTAAATATTCTGAAGCATCGTGATGATAACAAACCTATTTTATTTTTATAAATAAATCACGTGAAATAAATTTAGGACTGCAATTTGCACTAGACAAGATAAAGTTCAATTGATGATTTGTAGGCTATATGCACGCGCGCTCTGTCCGAAACAGGCAACACAATGCGCTCTGGACAAATAATCATGACAAGCTGGTGTTATCATATGCCATTTGTAATGGACTGAGTGAAATAAAGAAAGCTGAAACTGAAACATGAATAATGGCCACACAGATAGATTTTGCCACTGCAGAGATCTTACAAATCCACTGGCAAACGCGTGCGGGCTAAAGCCATCCAGATATTAGAGAGCGACATTCTCTCGAGGTATGTGCAATGCGGGTATATACTTACTTAGGCCACGCGGAGTTTCACAGCAAGCAGGGGATACAAAGCATAGCCTCTGGGGGATAACACAGAGTAGCGGCCCTTTAACCCCCTCTTGCGTCAACTTAACCCTTTAATAACCAAGTTCGTGAAAAACGGCCTATGCAGTGATCTTGAGAAATGTCAATTTGCAGGCTGACGAGAATAGTTTTGAAAATTTTACCACTGGAATAATTGGCTCGGTAACCGAGCCACTCATTCCAGTGGTAAATTTTCAAAAATACTCTGTTTTGGTCTGCAATTGTACACTGGCTAAGCAGAAATTTGAATTTTCTTGACCATTACACATTTGATGAGTGTCCATTTGAACGATAATAGAAATAGTCCAGTAAGAAATGACAATGGACCCAGACATTTTAAGTAACAACCAGATTTTTGCCCAGAACTCTTCCATTGTATCTAAATTAAGACCACAAAAAATTCCCCATGAATCCCAATTGGGGAAAATGCTTTTTTAGCACAAATTCAAAATGGCCGCCAAAATGGCTGAAAATTATACATTTCTAGATAGTTCAGTTACTATATAAGCTAGAGTGGCGATTAAAACCTCTAAAGTTAATGTTTTGGGGTCAAGGAATTGAATTCTGATATTATTTCTACAGAATAACACATGCTAATTATGGTAATTTATTCAAAATGACGGAAAAACGTCAAATTGGCCGCCAAAATGGCCGAAAATTATACATTTCTAGATAGTTCATTTACCATATAAGCTAGAGTGGCGATTGAAGCCTCTAAAGTTAATGTTTTGCGGTCATGGAATTGAATTCTGATATTATTTTTACAGAATAACACATGTGTATTATGGTAATTTTTTCAAAATGGCGGAAAACGTCAAAATGGCCGCCAAAATGTCTGAAAATTTGACATTTCTAGATAGTTCAGTTACCATATAAGCTAGAGTGGCGATTGAAGCCTCTAAAGTTAATGTTTTGGGGTCAAGGAATTGAATTCTGATATTATTTTTACAGAATAACACATGCTTATTATGGTAATTTATTCATCATAATTCACCTGTCAGGATGGCAGATATAACTAAAATTATGCATGGTGCATAGAGTCAGCAAATTACGGCTGGCTCCACCAAGTAATATTCTGCTAAAGTTCAATGTGAGAATGTATACATTGCCCCTCGCATTTGCAGTGTATGCTGCATGGAATTCCTCTTGGCACAAGTACAGGATACACAACGCTCGCTCTTACAGGAGCATCTGATCTCTGCCAATATATCTGCTGGTGCTGCTGCTTTATCAGTGATTACCGGCACTATGGCATGACCTTCAATCTTGTACCCGAACTCTTCCTTTTGGAGAATCGTTTGAAGATGACGCCATGTGCTTACTTGGTGATGTAAACGTAGCGAGTGATAGTGCATAGCTCTGCTGGTAGGTGGCATTCTCTCAAAAGGTACATATTTGGATGATACCACATTTAAATAGCGCAGTTCATCGAGTCCTTCAGCAGTGGTTCCCCCTATGTACAAATTCTTTGCAAAATTTTCTCCTACCTTTAGAAGCACTTCTTTAGGTGCTTCTGTGTCACCAAAGACCAGCGTATCTGCGCGTAACTGCTGTGATGACTGGAACAATTTCATGAGCTTCAGTTTCCCCACGCCATACATTCCAGATGTTGTATCACAGCCTGATATAGCATGAGCAAATGGCAAACACATATGCATCTCTCTCCCTAACACCTCCTTTGCAACTTTAATGGCAATGGTATGTTGTCTGGTCTACATATAAACATGTTTCCCATAATGTGTGTGGTGGATCAACATTATCAGAATGTCTGTATCATCAGCAACCACAACAACATTTTCATATGTTTTTGCCAATTCCATTGGCTTCTTAACTATGCAGACATCAGCACCACCCTCTTCACCAGCACGCTCTACACGGATGCCTGCCTTCTGAAGGTGCTGAGATAATTTTGATCAAACCCTGCTTGTTCTTTTTGTTTCCAAGAAATGCCTTCTTGTCTCCAGGTATTGGTGTTTTCATCTCCATAACAACATCTGGGAACATTTTCTCCTTTCGCCATCGCTTTTGTTCCTGATCTTTTGTTGTTGCCACTTCATAGCTGTCAAACTCTACCCAAAGAGGAAGACCATATGAAGAATGGGAGACAACAGAGGACACATATGCATCACACACATCCACCATAGTGCCAGTCTTGGCCCACACCAGTTTGTGCAAAAGAGCACATCCATCAAGCACTTTAGCTGCTGGTCCAACTGTCTCTGATGTGATTTCTGTATCCATCTCAAGTATACATTTAGCCATATCCGCCTTATTTGCTTTCCTCATACTCCCGTCATCTTTGAACAGTGCAGGCGATACAGTTGCAAGTTCATGTGAAAACACACTTTTGTCAGGAGCGCAACCATTGACATATGCCATGGATACAAATCGATGGTACAGCTCCTGTGATGACATTCGGACTTCATCACCAGATATTTTGACGGGCTTTCGCATGGCAGCAAATGTTTTAGCTTGTTCTACCCTCTTAAACTTTACATCGCCAAATTCGTTCTCATTCGGTTTTCTTGGATTGTGGTCCCAATTTATAGGGCATTATCTACATTGACGCGCTCATCAGCTACTACTCGAGTGGCAATGTTCCTGAGCTCACTATCTTGGCCAGATCTGAATGGGTTGTTCCTTAAAAGGAATTGCTTGAAGGTTTCCATGTCTTCCGAATCCTTTCTAATGTTTCCTGGATGCATCTCTTTATATTGTTCTGACCAGGACCCAGTACACGTATTGGTAAGGCAACGTAGAGCATCAGTGTACATAGCAGCAACATGTGCAGTGAGTAACCAAATGTTTCTTGCAGAGTCTTTGTGGGTAACATTGATGAGTCCACCTACAGCGTATTAGTATAAGATTTGCCCTCCATCATTTTAGGTAAGGAGTTTTTGGCATACACTGTACCCCACAACTCTTCAATACCACTGTCCTCCATTAGTTTACACCCTGCACCAAGGAAAGACATACGTAAATGGAATCCTCCCAGCCGCAAGAACATGTTCTTAAATTCATTCTGATTGTCTTGCTTGATTTTTCAAGCACTCAAATACAATGGTTGGTCAAAGGTAGGTGTTGCACAGCACATTCCGACTTTCATGGCCTGCTGTTTTACATATGCCATAGTACTATAAACAGCTTCATCTGTTGAAGGGTTCAAAGGTACCATAGGGTTGAGCACCACATTTGTGCAGCAGTACTCTCCTTTACTTATGTCGGACATGAACCCCTGCCAGGTTGGTGGACTCGGTGAAAGCCTACTCGATAACAGCCATAGGGTATCCATTATTTGACATTTACGTGTGGAAATATCTGTAGTGCTAAGAGTTCCTATCTTAACATCAGACATGCATGATTTCAAAGGACGCTTGCAGCATTTGATGATTGAACCGAAGTTCCCATCTTGCATTATATCTGCTGAAGAAGGATTCTGTCTAACAACTGGTTCTGGTGTACGCTCACATGAAGTCTCAGTTTGACATGCAATTATACCCATTACATGTGTGGTATCATGCCCTGATTTGGTATCTTCCTTATAGTCAAAGTTGTCAGCTACCCATTGACAGAAAGCGCCCCCTTTGCTGACTTCAACTAGACCGGATATTAATTAATCCACTCGCTTCCCAACAGCTGCACTCTTTTCAAACTGCAGAATCTGAGTATACGATATACATAGACCTAAGGATGACAGAACATCAATGAGCACCCTTGATCGTGTTGTCTGCTTGATAAAGAGGCCAACTGATAACATAAGAGGTGATATGTATGATTGTTGGCCTGTTGCCTGCATGAGGATTTGGCACAATGACGTTATCAGAAGTTGCTTCTTCATGTTGGCTGATTCACTTCTTGATTCTGAGAAAAGGTTAGCAACAAGGGTGTGGAGTGAGTCTGGAATGACTTTTCTAATTCACTCAATTCAAATTCTGATGAACTTGGATAAGTGTCATTATCATGTTCTATATTCAAGATATATTCTCTAATTTTTGCACCTATCAGTTTTGTCTGTTTTAGTGTTTCTTCACTGTCTCCTAGGTTGTCTGCATCAATATATGACTGATGTAAAATGTTATCTGCAGCTGCTCTGAATGTAAGTATGTTAATTTTCCCTTCATTTTGTGCAACGCATACACATTCACCAAACTGCTTCACAAGGCGACGTTTCAGATGCTTCTCTGTGTATGGCGGAACACCTTCTGGCAAGTATCTTGCGAGCTGATCTCTCAGATCCTGAAGGGAGAATTGACCCTGCATTTGCTGTGTTTGTTGTAACCAGTAACACAACTTGTTGAAAGCACAATCATTAATTGTGTCAAGGTTTCTAGAATTGCCACATATTATGTCAACACAATTCTCGCACGCTGGAACACCTTTTCCTAGCATAAATAATGTCATACAAGATCGGTGATAATGAGCCTCTACTGCACGGAGATCTCCTGCAAAATGTATTCGTGCTTTTACATTTACTGCTAGATTGTCGTGGCTATTGTCACATTTTTTCATTAGTGACTGTTGGATGAGACTTCTTTTTTCTTTGCTTGGTACAATCTCCACACTAGATATCTGAGATCCATGGTCTGGATGGCGCTTGACATCATCAAAGTCAAGTTCCTTTGTGCATATCAAGCTATGTGTTGGCTAATCAAAAGGATTGCTTTTCGTTTTCAAACGTAGTGTAACACCAGAACAATCTGGATCACTGGAAGTTCTCTTTGGTTGTTTTCCTTTTGAATAATTTTTATAGCAATTTTCATGAACATAGTTCTTCTCAGTGGAAGATATTTTCAAATGTATGTCATCACCTCGTTTCAATGAAACTTCATTTAGGGTTTGTGTCCCTTTAGCACCAAGTTCTCTGCCATTGACATGTATCTGTACATCTACATCGCAAATGATACCGGGCGTGTTCAGCCTGGCCATCGCTGTTTAGCCCGCACAAGCTTCACATTCAAATTAGCCAGCCAAAATGGGTGAATAGAAAATAACACACAGGCTATAAGATCAACAATGCGAGAATGAAAAGAAATCAAAGGTCATACAGTGTAAATCGTGAAATTGGAGAAAGTACGAGCATGAAAAAAGACCAAGTGCAATCTGTGCTTGATCGGAGCAAAATCCGAGTTTTACTTCGTCTCGCAACGAGTCAGCACGGATAATAATACCGAAATATATCAAACATTCAATATAAACACGAGGGAAGGGAAAGGGATATTAAGTCAGGCACAACCTCGGGTTCATATGGCATATATTCAACTTGTACTATGTCTAACAAGCAGACGACAAACAAATTCAACCGTATAAAATATGTGGTTTATATAATTTACTGAAATTGCCGATTTCTAAAATTACCCCGGAACCTATATTTCTCAAACGATATGTATTTAACAATATGCTAAAAGGGTGCAGAAAGTTATCCACTGTGACCTTGGCATTTGACCGTTTGACTCCAAACTTTGGAGACCTGAATATGACTATGTGGACAACAATCAAGCAATGATTCATCTAGGTATTCCCAGTGAGACGTGAGTAAGCACATTTTGAACAACGCTGCCGAAAATGCTTCAAAAAGAGATTTTAGGTCGCTGTGACCTTGACCTTTGACCTTTTCACGAAAGATTTGGCACATATGTTCGGAACTAACTGCTAACCTCCCACCCAAATTTGGTTAAGATACTACCAGTAGAACCAGAGTTATTAAAAGAATAGCTTATGAACCAACACAAATCAGTTTTTAGAGGTCACCTCTTTGACCTTGAAATAACCTATTTTCCCCATGTGGGAATCGTGGGGTATTTTTTCTGCAGACACTATGGTATATATAGGCAACTTTGAAACATACATTTGCTTGTTACTTAAAATGTCCGGGTTCGACCAAAATCATATCAATTCTTACTGGACTAAAACCTATTTTTTTGTCAATTTTCTCTAGAAATTTACAAAAATACTCATTTTGGTTGCAAAAATAAATATTTCCTTGAAGAGTATTGGCAATTAAATGGTTAATTGAAATAAATAGTATTGTGAGCTCTTTAATGGGCTGTTGACACAAGAGTGGTCAAAGTGGTTGACAAACGTTTATTATATCAATACATAGATAGGTTTGTCACGAACGCTTTCCCTCAGGCACGAGATCTAGGGGAAGTACACAAGCACGGAAATATATTTTATGGAGACGCGGGTATTTCATCGAGCATATTGTGTGTTTGTCCATGTTCTCTGTGTAATAAAATCGGCTAGTTCTCCTCGGATCGTTCCGCTGGCGAAAACCGGGGAAGGATCGCCGATGTATACGTGCTTGTGTACTTCCACTAGATCTCGTGCCTGAGGGAAAGCGTTCGTGAAGAGAACTTATCTACGCCATTCATGGCGTCATTGATTATTACGTCATCATACCCGTCACGTGGTTGATTATGGCGTCAGGTTATTGATGGATAAACTCGAAAGTTCCGTTGTTATTTGGATCAATAGGGTTTGTCTATTTAAGGCAGATGTACGACAATCAATATGCCTCGAAAGCTATTTTGGACACGGCTGACTGAATTGGAGGGTATTGCTGCCTAAGGCATCGACGTCGCCCAGTCCAATTGCGTTAAAAATGTTCAACAAATCATTTCTTACTAACTAGCATGTCCTGATTTTGTCATGGGGGCGTCCTGAATTTATGAGCTGTACTATACTGAAATTTTACACACATGTGAGTACACAGCACAGAGAATTCTCTCTGTCTCCTCCAATCACCGCACTCCCTCCCTCGCGCTCTCTCCCACAATCCATCCCTCGCCACCCCCTCTCTCTCTCTCTCTCTCTCTCTCTCTAGCCCTCCCTCCCTCCCTCCCCTCACCACCCCCACCCCTCACTCACTCTCTCTCTCTCTCTCTCTCTTCCTCCATCACTCCCTCCCTGCTCCCCCCTCTCTCTCTCTCTCTCCCTCCCTGCTTCTCCCCCTCTCTCTCTCTCTCTCTCTCTCTCTCCTCTCATTCTCTCTCTCTCTCTCTCTCTCTCTCTCTCTCTCTCTCTCTCTCTCTCTCATCTGCTCAATGGCTCACTTTTAGAAAACCATCATCAACATCAACAACAACAACAACAACAACAACAACAACAGCAGCAGCAGCATCAGCCGCCGCAGTTAACACTGCCGTTAGGCCATGGACACGTGTGGTCATACCCATTGCCTACGTACAATAAGGGGAGAGGGAGGGAGGGTGGGGGAGAGAGTGGGGGAGGGAGAGAGAGAGAGGGGAGAGAGACAGAGGGGGAGAGAGATAGAGATAGAGAGGGGGAGAGAGAGCGAGCGAGAGAGAGAGAGAGAGGGAGGGAGGAGAGAGAGAGAGCGAGAGAAAGAGAGAGAGAGTGAGGGAGGGATGGATGAAGAGAGGGGGGAGATAGGGAGGGAGGGAGGGAGGGGGCTGGCGGGCGGGCTGGAGGGAGGGAGGGAGGGAGGGAGGGAGAGAGCGAGGGGAGAGAGAGAGAGAGAGAGAGAGAGATAGATGGAGGGTGGGGAGAGGGAGGAAGGGAGCGAGGGAGGGGCGAGACCGAGAGAGAGAGAGAGAGAGAGAGAGAGGGGAGGGAGGTGGTAGGGAGGGAGGGAGGGAGGGGAGGGAGGAGAGAGAGAGAGAGAGAGGGAGAGGTAGAGAGAGAGAGAGAGAGAGAGAGAGAGAGAGAGAGAGAGAGAGAGAGAGAGAGAGAGAGAGAGAGAGAGAAGAGAGAGAGAGAGAGAGAGAGAAGAGAGAGAGAGAGAGAGAGAGAGAAAGAGAGAGAGAGAGAGAGAGTGGAAAGAGAGAGAGAGAGAGAGAGAGAGAGAGAGAGAGAGAGAGAGAGAGAGAGAGAGAGAGAGAGAGAGAGAGAGAGAGAGAGAGAGTGAGGGTGAGTGAGAGCAACAGAGGCAACAACACCACCTAGTCAAAATGGTGACGATCGTTATTTAACATGTGTGCGATATTACAAACCAGATAATTGTGATACAGCTAATGGAATGATATGGGATCTATACACTATAATCTATCCGCACAATACAACATTTGAGATGCGATTCGAATCCCTTTAAACACGCGTACAAAGTGGGGGTGAAAAGTGAGTAATGGGGCACTCTGTTAATTATAGAGATGTGACGTTAGACGCTAGACACACTATCTAATGCTAGACCAGCACAAGTACGGAAACTAACATGTGGAATAGCCATAGGGATGTGGAAATTACTAGAATAACAAATATAATGAAGGTAATATTTACCAGGACTTGAGAATTGAACTTGCCGATTTATAGGAATGTAGACGTGTTAAAAACATCTGATACTAATGGCTTTGAATTGTTCTTCTTGATTTATAAATAGGGCTTGTCTGAGTGTGGAGTCAGACTCTTTATCAATATTCTCATCATCTGTCACCACAACCATGCATGCTACTAGCATCGTTGTCGTCGTCATCCTCCTCTTCTTCTTCTTCTTCTCCTCTTCCTCCTCCTCCTCCTCCTCATCCCCCTCCCCCTCTTCTTCGCCCATTCGCGGCCCAGGAGAGGAGTGTTTCCGACAATGGAGCACTGGAATGACTGGCTCGGTAACCGAGTCAATCATTCCGGTGTCCAATTGTCATAAACACTCCTCTGGGCCAGCAAATGACCATTTCACAGATCGCCAAACCAAAGGATAGAGTTTAAGGATAGTCATATAGTACATGCATGGAAATACTTCTAATGCAAATAGTTTTGTGTATGCATTGTGAAGTTATATTGTACTATTGTCCGTCACATTATTATGTGATTGTGCACACTTACGGGCCAAATGCTTACTTTGTGATGAATATATCTATCGTATATCTTTCAATTTTCCCGATTCTTTATCATTAGAGCACGAAATCTAGACACAAAATATGTTTCCTTGCTGTATAATTTGATACTAATTTGACTGGATGGTGTTGCTGCCGTAGGGATCAAGACCTTTCGTTCAAATTGTGCTTAAGATATGCAACAGCTTAACAGTATGACTTGAGTTCTAATACTAGTGTTGAAATGATTAGATGTTGGAGACAATATATTGCGTAGACCTAGTATATTGGATGTAAACTCACGAGAGTGTATGTACATGAGTTTGTGTGCGTGTGGAAGTGAGTGTGTGTGATTGGGAGCGCATGTGCTTTGGCGAGATCTTAATTTCAGTGGCCTATATATGCCTAATTAACCTTTAAGATGCAAACCTTCGATTGAACCTTCTGATGTTATCCTACATTATGAATTGCTATGTCAAATTTGGTGATTCTTCCGCTCTTTGACCCATAAATGCACAAGCCTAGAGACAAGTCCATAAATGGGCTAGAGAAATGATCATTTGCAGTCCAAACGCCTATTTCTGAAAATTTTTGACAGGAATGACTGTCGCGATAATCGAGCCAGTCTTTCCGGTGGTAAATTTCCAAGAATGGCATTGTTTTATTCCGGAAATGGACATTTCACAATAGATAGGCCTAATCGAAGGTTTCCTGTCAAATTTAGTCACTAAAGGGTTAAGACATTCGACGGCGTGGGTAATGATAATAATTCTACTAAATCTATTGTTTCTGTATGTATGTATAATCGTATGTTATAATGTGCTAAGCTGTATTTGTCTACGAAATTGAGAATTAGTTTCTATATTTTAGCACATAAAAATATCGTAATTTCTATTTCTTGCATGTTTCCAAAACATTTCAGCAGAACAGAAAGGAATTTACTTTACAATGCTGAATATATCAATGCTAATTTGACTGGATGTTGCTGCTGTTGAAAGCATCAGTAGCTTTTGTTCAAATTACTCTTAGTATATTCAGAATATTATATGATTATAAGATACAAAAACAAAATAATAAAGGAAAGAAAATGATGATGCAAAATAGAAATACATTCCGTAAGTTCCTTGTCTGTACATAGATGTATAAATCTGTACATATTGTATACAATTATGTATATATGTTGATGAGGGCCTCTGCTCGATCAGGCCGTGTACTTGAAGTGTTACTCTCAATAAATAACGATGATTATTATTATTATTATTATTATTATTATTATTACTAAAAGCTCGAGTTCGTTGAAATGGACGCGTGTGCACGAGTCTAAATTCCTTGAAGTTGTTTTTTTTAAATTTTTTCTGATTGCAAAACATCATAAATCTGCTTGCGTAGTTACAATGACTGTCGATATGATTTACATCATCAAACAAGGGAATGCAAGAAGAGGTAATCGGGAACGTGTTAACATACTGGATCTTTCCAGTTAACCATCCATCATATGACGTCATAATCAAAAGCTTGACATGTAGGATGACGTTATAATCAATAACGTCATAAATGACGTATAGATAAGTTCGTCACGTACGCGTAATTGATGACGGACTATGAGCTGTTTTAAGAACTGTACATGTATTGTGTATATATATATATATATATATATATATATATATATATATATATATATATATATATATATATATATATATATATATATATATATATATATATATATATATATATATATATATATATATATATATATATTAATAAACATGTTGTTGAATACTTTAAAACTAATTTGACTGGGCGCTGTGGCTGCCATAAGCAGCAACAGCACCCGGTCAAATTAGTTTCAAAATATTCAATAATTTACCTGTGAAGTTTTCTGGAAAGTGAGATTCACGGAGTGCAGAAATCGATCGATCACAAACACGAACACAGCGTGGGTGGAGCTGAACTAGGAATGCGCGAGGCATAGTTAAAACTGGATTCCTCCATTCGCTTACGTAGGAAGACACCCACAGACAAGTTCGATGGAAACATGCTAGCGTCTTGAGCAAACTCGCATAGCAATGGACCGTTCCATGTTTGTCCATCCATCAAATGATGTCATAATCAATTATGTAACGTATAGGCTGACGTCATAATCATGAATGACTCGATATAGTCCGTCTAGAATGCTTCATAGTCCGACACGTTGAACGAATTGTATGTCAGTTAATCAACATTCAGTTGAATATTTCGAAACTAATTTAAATGGTTGCTGTTGCTGCCTGCAACACCACCTAGTCAAATTAGTTTCAACTGGTATTCAACAGGTTCCCCCGTATAGTTTTGTGGAAATTGATTGTCAAGAAGTTCATGGATCGATCACAACACGAGTGAGGTGGTGGGCGGATCTTAACTAGGTATGGGCGGGGCATAGCTAACACTGGAACGGTCCATTGAACAGCTACAAGAGGCATCTGCGTTATCTGCTCAACGGCACAATTTTAGAAAACCATCATCAACAACAACAACAACAACAACAACAACAACAACAACAACAACAACAACAACAATAACAACCACAAAAACAACAACAACAGCAACAACAGCAGCAGCAGCCGCAGTTAACATTATTGGTATGCCATCCAAACGTGTGTTCATACCAATTGCTTACGTACAGTAACTGACCACTGCAAGCTTTATGTTGTGTCTTGCCAATCTAAGGTCAAATTAATTTACATATTCGCGCCACACAAGAGTCGTGTCTGGTGTAGATACAATATAGTACCGCGCGTCTGCCGCCCGCCCGTGCTGCCAGCCCGCGCGGCATCCAATGCAAATTCGCCTTTAGAGGGGAATTCAACTGCTGCCATGCCAAGCGTGCCCTTCATCAGACAGAATCCGTATGGCTGCAGACTTCAAGTGCAGAATGATACATTGACGACCCCCTCTACTCGATTCCTCTCCCCGGGTAAATCATACACAGCCCAGATCGGTACACTACACGGAGTAAAGCAACGCATTGATGAGCGTGTATTTAATTTTTTTAAATCAAAATCGGACTTGCGATTACCTTATACCTCTTTTTATACATATCTAAGGCTAAAGTCTGGCAATCCTCTTTTCACATTAAGATCTTGAAAATCCTCTTTTCACGGTAAGATCTTGTGAGCCAAATCGGATCAGTAATTTTTTTTTAAATTCATCTTCTGATGTGCAGATACACAAACACAAACAGACAGCCCCAAATGCAATAACTTTGTCGTCTTATGGAACGAGGGTAATAATAAATGTTGAAAGCTTTATCGATGCAGCAAACATATTCCTACACGACCCAAAGCAAAATGATAGGTGCGTTATTTTCCATTCGCTAACGGCTAGGTAAATATTATTCTTGAATAAGTTTCGACGAGTTAGCGCAATTTGATCGCTGACCCTATCAGTCTAATCCGATTATGCAGATGAAATAATAAGTTCTCTGTAAACACAAGGGCAGTGTGGGTATGGGATGAATGTATTTGGGGGGGGGGGGGGTTGCGACAATACGGTAGCCCACTTTGTTCACCATCGGAAATACTTTTTAAAAAGAGTCTACAACCAAAGCATCCAGTTCGCTACGATGCGCCATGGCTAGAGAATTTAACACTTTGAACCCTGAATTTTTAATTTATCGATTTCAAAATAACAATGCAGGGCGGTTGCTGAATAATTTAAGGCTAATTTGACTGGAACCTGTTCGCGCCTATGGCAGCAACAGCTTCCAGTCAAATTAGTTCCAAAATATTCAACCGAATAACTGTTAAATCGTAAACAATATTTGATATTTGACCTTTCAGGTTCAAATGTTTAAGAAATCGCTTGCAAAAGATGAAATCGGTTTTGTAGATATCAATGGACCTTTCCAGTTTTTGCTCTGAACTGCCCAGCTCTAGCTAAGTTCCACCCACATTGCGCCGTATTGGGATTGATGGATCCCCGAATGCTCAACTATGAATTTTCTGAAAACTCTACAGGTAAGCTGTTGAATACTTTGTAACTAATTTGACTAGGTGCTGTTGCAACAGCGCCCAGTCAACTTAGTTTTAAAATATTCAACATAATATTTATTAAATAGTAAAGACATGCAATTAGTACAACAACGCATAGCCCATCTTCAAATATGCATTCGTGACACCCTATTGTGTAGATAGGCTCTCAGATCACTTTATGTTCAAAGAAGACAAATGAGTTTAAGGATGAACAAACTGATTGCAGCTGAAATAGGTTTGCACTCCTTTCAACCGCAGTAAACTGTCACTAAGCATTATCATCGTTTGCAATCTAATAGTAATATCAATAATACTCGTATTACGTCAATGGCAATAACAATAGCAGCCGTAGTACCGCAGCAGAAGCAGTAACGATAGAAATAGCAGTAGCAGCAGTAGTATCAGTACATTGGTAATGGCTGTAGCGGTAGACTATAGCAGCAACATTATCTGTAGCCATAACAGTAACAGTAGCACTGACAGTAGCAATAGCACCAATTGCAGCTGCCGTTGCAGTTGCACTAGCTGCGCTGGTAGTAGTAGTAGTAGTAGTAGTAGTAGTAGTTTTTATTAGTGTCAAGCGTTTGTGCTAGGAACCCTGTCATTGACGACGCACTGGCACTAGGATATAGCACTGTCATTATTGGTATGTAATTCTTACAATTTTTAATTTTTGACTTGAGCGAGGTTCGAACACACCTAATTCTATGGCACCAATCCACCTAGCTTTTGGGAGGCGAGTAGTCTACCCACTGACCTACCACCCAGAGGACAAAAATCCTCTTTCACATGACCATCTTTCAACTACCAGACTCACAACCACACGAATTGACCGGCAAGCACGCATATAAATATATGCAAAAACTTCAAGAAACAAATCGTACGCGCTCGCTCCATGCCCGAAACAGGCACACCACGCTCTCTCGCGCTCGTCCAAAATTAATTTCTGGCCAAAGAATCATGACAAGCAGGTGTCATTATGAATAATGGTTACACAAATAGATTTTGACACTGCAGGGATGCTAAAAAAAAACCCACCCATAAACGCGTACACGCTAAAGACATCCATTAGTGAGCGACATTTTATTGAGGTACAGTGAGGGTATATACTTACTTAGGCCACATGGCGTTTCACAGCAAGCATGGGATAAAAAAACAAAGCCTCTTGGGAAAACACGGAGAATCGTCCCTTTAACTCTTCTTATGTAAACTTAACCCTTTAATGGTCAAGATCTTGAGAAATATCACTTTGCAGGCTAAGACTAGAAGATGTTTTAAAATTTGACACAGGAGTGACTGGCTCGGTAACCGAGCTGGTAATTTCAGTGGTAAATTTAAAGAAATACTCTTCATGGTCTGCAATGGACCTCTCCATTTTTAGCTATGCCCCGCCCATCACTGGCTAAGCTCCACCCACACCTCGCCGTGTTGGGATTGATCGATCCCCAAATACCCTAGCTATCAATTTCTTGAAAGCTATACAGGGAAGCTGTTGAATATTTTGTAACTAAGTTGACTGCGTGCTGTTGCTGCCTATGGCAGCAACAGCGCCCAGTCAAATTAGTTACAAAATAGTAAAAGCAAACAATTTGTACAACAACGCATCGCCGTCTTCAAATATGCGTTCGTGACGTACTTATCGACATCATTCATGACGTCATTCATTATGATGTCATTCTACACATCGCGCAGCTCATTATGACGTCATATGATGGGTGGGTACTCTGGAAAGGTGAATTGCACACTGGCTAAGCAGAAATTTGAATTTTCTTGACCATTACACTTTTGATGAGTGTCCATTTGAAGGATAACAGAAACCATTTTCTGGTAAATTTTCGTTATAAATTTACAAAAAATACGCTTTTTGGTTACAGAAATCTAAATGTCCTTGAACGGTATTGCCATTAAATGGTTAATTGAAATAAATAGTATTGTGAGCTCTTTAATGCGCTGTTGACACAAGAGGGGTCAAAGTGGTTAGCAATCGTGTTTATTATACCAATATATATTGTGGAGATGCGGGTATTTTATCGACCATATTGTGTCTTTGTCCGTGTTCTCTGTGTCATACAATTCCGAGCTGGCCAGTTCTCCATTGTATAGTTCCGCTCGCGAAAACCGGAGCCGGACCGCCGTGGTATACATTCTTCTGTACTTCCGTTAGCTCTCGTGCCCGAGGGAAAGCGTTCGTGACCGTCTTATCTACGTCATTCATGACGTCATTGATTATTACGTCATCATACACGCCACGTAGTTGATTATGATGTCATGTGATTGATGGATAAACTGGAAAGGTCCATTGTTATTTGGGCGAATAGGTTTTGGTTCTTTAAGGCAGATGTACTCCAATCAGTATGCTTCGAACATGATTTGCCACAACGAATGAGTTGCCTTGAGAGACCATCAGTTATTGGTAACAACCGTTATTTCATGCAGTATCAATGCAAAAAATCAATTTGTTACTCAAGTATAGGACGTCATACTCAAAATTCGTCACTGGTCAACAGTATGTTCAATAGGAAAGGCGGGCCTGGATGTGTTTGGATAAGGTACAGTTTAATAAACATTCCATAAGCAGTAACAAGCAGCCAAATTAGTTTCAACTTATTCAACCTGTTACCTGAATAATTACCTTGAAAATGGTATTCTGGGAATTCTGGGGAAAAGGTATTAAAATCGATTTAAAGGAAATCTTACCTCATCTTATACTAACATCTCAGGTGATAGAATTTGCAACCGATAATCCATACCTGCCATTTTAGCTTTTTATCATGCCGTCCTCGTCCTCATCATCGTCACCGTCTTCATATGTTCGCACATGCGTGTTTATCTCTTGGGAAATGACTACTTGTGAATGTCTCAATACAGTCTTGTGAGAGGTTGCCCTTGGAGTCGTGAAGAAGCATTGGGATGAGCTTGGGTTCACAAGATAAACTCTCGAGTTTGTTGAAATGGACGCGTGTGCAAGACGCTAGATTCCTTGAATAGATGTTTTAAACTATTTTTTCTGATTGCAAGACATAATAAATCAGCTTGCGTAGTTAAAATGACTGTCGATATGATTTATGTCATCAAACAAGAGATCGAAAGAATATAGGAAGAGTTAATAGGGAACGTGTTAATAGATTGGATCTTTCCAGTTAACCATCCATCATCTGACGTCATAATCAATGCATGACATGTAGGATGACGTTATAATCAATAACGTCATAAATGACGTATAGATAAGTTCATCAAGACCATGTAATTGATGACGGACTACGCACT